>JAOYMR010000005.1:15565573-15578741 GCA_025802075.1 Tenebrosternarchus preto
GAGAGAGAGAGAGAGAGAGAGAGAGAGAGAGAGAGAGAGAGAGAGAGAGAGAGAGAGAGAGAGACAGAGACAGAGAGGCAGGCAAAGAAGTCTCTGTAGGCCTGTCTGTCTCCAGGCTAGTTTGGTGTTTTTTGATGGAAACTAACGGAGAGAAACTATAGCATCTGGGGGAAATCTGTTTACTTGTGGGATCTCTTTCCTGGTCTATCAAACATGTTCAGGAACCTTTAAAGGCACAGGAGCAAAGCACTGCACCTGGGCCCAAGTCGACTGTCTTTTTTTAACCAATTAATGCAAGAAACAAAACAATCTACACAATCCTTAACTCTTTGCTCTTCATTTCCTGGAAGTGTATTTCACTCTCAGGGAAAAATCCCATCTTGGCCATCACCTACCCTAAACATGATCACGCAGAAGCTCCGAGAGCCTGGGTCCTGTCCTGACCCATGACGCAGAAGAACAGGTGAAGGCCAGAAGGTTCTTCACTCTGGGCTGGGCATCCAATTTACACAGACACACGTCTGATGCCTGGAGTCGGAATCGCTAAGAACAATAGTTGTTCAAGGGCACTGTAACAAAATAATAGCCATCCAACTGTGTAAACATCAACACTGATACTCTCCAACAGAACATCAAAAGTTCTCCAGCAGTGCTTACAAATACTACCAGGTGTGGAGCAGAACTGTAAAAGGTATTAGCTAATCAGCAGTGCTGTCAAAATACTGTTACAGGCTATAGTGTGTTAAAAAAAAGAAAGGTACCAGGTGGAGCTATTAGAAGGGTTCTTTTTGTGAGCTAGAAATAGCATAACCCAGGGAACAGGCATTTGCGAGCTGCTTCAACCGAAACAGACGAGTTATTCAATAACTAAAGATTCAAAGGCCACTCCCTCTATGCAAGGAAACTCCCTCTTCTGTGTGAGGATGTTTGCAATATGGAATTATATGTAACAGGTGCACTAATATATCCACTTACATCTGTGGAAAACGGGAGGAGGAGAAGGAGGCAGGACTTGCTATCCTAGTTCTCCTATGAGATCAAAGCACAAAAATTGGCAGAGTTTGAACAGCAGAGCAACGTGGCTTTATGCTAATGAGCTCAGCAGAGCAACGTGGCTGTATGTTAATGAGCTCAGCAAAGCAACGTGGCTTTATGCTAATGAGCTCAGCAGAGCAACGTGGCTGTATGTTAATGAGCTGAGCAGGTTTGTTCCACCGTGGTTGTGGAACAAAAGAATGGCGCTGGTTATAAAATTAATAATAAAACATGGTGCGAGCTCAAGGAAAGCTAATAGTGATGTGATGATTCGTTAGTAAAGAGGAGAGATGCCATGCAACGCATAAAGACAGCGTGTTTGCACAACTGCATGCTTATTTAAACAGTAGTTTAAATATCTATGCCCTCTTTATAGTAATCTACGCCCAGCTGTTGAAGTCTCGCGTGATTTGGTTATTAGCCCAGTTTGTCGTCCTCGCCGAATTCCTGAATTGGCGTTAAAATCCAGGAATTAGTTGACTGCAGTTTAACAAAAGGGAATTGACCGGCTTTGCAAGCTTGCCTGGAATAAATCTGGCTAATTTGTTGTGGTATCGCTGATCAGGGGTTAGTTTAGATTTTATGGTTACGTGAGCTAGTTAATTAAGAAACAGTATTTTCAGCTGTTTGCTGTTAACCGCCCAAATGTTGTTGAATGGAAATCCGGAGGAAGGGTGGATGGGCGAAGCCTCTCTTATAGATCTTACCTTAGTGAGAGAACACCATAGAGAGCGCGAAGCTCTCTTGATCAAGGTATATAAAACACCTGAGTTCAACGTGCTCTTGCTTTCCTCTAATGCAAGCTTGTTCTGCGCGTCACTGGTGGTGCTTCCACCTGCTGGATTGGCATGGTACCTACACTACTCGTGGTTTGGTTGCGTCTATGTTTACGTTGGCTAAAGCCCAACTACTGAGGCTAAAGCATGTTTCTCGGCTGTGTATATAAAAATCACAAATGGCATATTTAAAACATAGCCCTTTTTATTTGTTGTTTAAACCCTATGTTGGCATATAGTGAAGGGAAAATGTTCAGTCTTGAGGACAAGATAAAACATACAACCAGGGACTAAGGGTGACATGAGGAGACAAAGTACACAAGACTACAGATCCACATTATAAAAGACAGTCCACAAGTCTGAGTGAACGGCGCTGGTCTCCTCTGTCCTCTCGTCTGTGCTGATGGTCTCAGTGTAAAGTGACAGGGTTGTTTCAGGTGCTGGTAACACTACAACACTACTAATGCCAAGAGAGTAAGGAATTTTATGTTACAAGTGCAAGACGTTTCCAGTATAAGACGACTGATTATGAAGGATGTGGTAAATTATAAAACATGGACAGATGTGCAATACAAAAAGTGTGTGTGTAGATCATGTTAGTGTGTGTGCGTGTGTGTAACCAGTTGAAGTGTTATTTGAGGCTGCAGCTCTGATGTGAGTTCAGAAGACAACAGCAGCATAAAACCAGCCGCGAGTCTCGCTTCGGTTCTGTGAGATCGACTCGTTCCTTTTCAAGTTGCTTCATGAATGGAAGGCAGTGGTTTGGGTTTTCTAGCCACATTACTATTTTTACTGGCTGGGATGGGATGATTTTGGAACTAAAGGCCCTGTGTTGCAATGATAAAAAAAAAATAAAAAAAAGTAAGACAATAATTCTATTTTAATTCTATAAATAGAATTCAATTCTATTCAATAAATCTTCCATTTCTATGTTTAAATGCTATTGATGGACAATTAACAAAAATTACCAGCTGAGTAAAGGAAATGCGAAACTTTTTGGCAACCAGCTTTCTTCTTCTGAAAACACTGAAGTTCTATTGCTTGGACCCAAAGTTGCAAGAAGCAATAACTCTAATATTCTATTATATCTTGATGGCTTTTCAGTAACTTCCAAAATATTTGTAAAATACATTATTTTTGACACTGATCCCTCATTTGACAGTCACATATGTAACATTACTAAAACTTCCCCCAGTTACCCAACCTTACATTTGATGAGGAACGTTCCAGTTTACCCACACGTTTACCTCATCAAGACTGGACTGCTGATTGGATAGTGTAAAAAGTTACTACCTAAAGTCCAACTCAGAACGCAGAAGCCGTAGCTCTAACCAGGTTTACAAAATTCCACCTCATCACTCGTCTGCTCTTCTTTGCGCTGGATCCCAGTTAAATGTCAGATTGATTTTAAAATTCCCTGATTTTTTAAATTCTCAACATATAAAGCAGTAAATGTTCTGGCCCCGCAGTATCTGAGTGAACGTGGTGTGTACTGTAACCCTACTGAATTCTCAAAATGCAGATTTATCTGATCCCAGTCAGGGGTAAATATAAGCAAAAACTCCTCAGTTGTGAAGTCTTCCAGCTCTAATCCAGGATGCAAACACACTCAATTCTAAAATCTACGCTAAAGACGTATTTGATCAAACTTTTAATGTACTGTACATCATGGAGCAGAGCGTGGACCCTCTGGACAGAGCTTCTCACATGACCGTTACATATGAACCTCTCATATGGTCTTTATGTCTACAGATTTATCTGCCAATAATGGACAAGACCTGCCCTTGAACTAGATTTAATCTCACTTTTACAGCCAAAAAATACAAAAACCATCTGTGCTCATCATGCAACACGTGTACACTACCCTCTTACTTATGAACCAAATCATACAGAGTCAGAATGAACCAAGATGTCTGAAAATATTCATCTACAACATATTGATAAGACTCCAGGTGGAGGATGCTGTCGATCATCGTTTGGGCGCGCAGGACGTCAGTATAAACCCAAAAGAAGTCCTGCACGCGCAGGACGTCAGCATTAAAACCAAAAACCGATAAGGCCATCTGTGCTTAACAACAAGGTAAACACCATACGTAAGATATGGCTGTGGAGTGGGTTTTTGTTTTGTTACATGCGATTGTGGTGTGATGTCCTTGCCAATAAGCTTCCTGATCTGATGTTTCAGTCCTGCAGTCGTGCCTTGTGCAGATTGCGTGATGTGGATTTTAATTTTATACGCTGTAGAGCTTTGACACTTCCGACAACATCCAATGCATTTGGTCATGGATTAGCCTGCTCTATATTCCACGGGCAAAAGGGATGTAGGAATAATGATCATGTTGAGACAGACTGTAGCAAGACAAAACAAGGTCAAAAATCCATAACATAAGCTTGCCCTGCTTCATGTAGTTAAGGTTGTGGTCTGTGAACCAGAAACTTGTGGGTTTGAATCTACTGAATTTATTGTTGTAAAAATATTATTTGCTTTCGGAACCGACATTCTGAAAGCCACATTCTCAAACGGCAGCAAGTAAACTTGAGTGGGATATGTGGTACTGAATTTAGTTTTGTACAAGTTGAAGAGCTTTGACACTTCTGACAACATCTAGTACATGCTGTCAGATTAGCCTGCTCTGGATGTGATCAAAGACAGACCGTCCTCCTACTGGTACATGGTGTTGTGGTGTAGGATCTGGACTTTGACCCTAAATGCTGCAAGTACAATGTGAAAACTTGTAAGATGAGGCAAGGAGTTTTTAAGACAAGAAAAATGTATACTGATGCTATTTTGCAGAGCTAATAAGCACACAGAAAGCTTGGTCTACCATCTTGTACCTCTGTAACAATTGATAAGTCAATGTTAAGATTACCATCAGTCTAAAGCCCTGGTTAGAGTGGAAAGAAGACCTTCACCAACAAGTCTATTTGATAATGGCTACTGAAGAGCTTGTGGGACTTTTTGTTCGAGTATTTGTAGAAATTAAAAGAAAATTTCTAATCTACATAAAACACTGTGGGGCCCCATTTTCAAGCACTGCCCTTTACTGTTATTTGCATGTTGCTGTACGTCTCTAATGGTTTGAGAAGCCCTCCTGTAGCACTGGCTCCCCACCACCACCTTACTGCCTTAATATCCCATAAATCCTTGCTAGGTAAAAACGAGGCAACACTAAGATCACTTTAACATAACTAGTGGATTGAAAGGTCATTAAAGTGAGGACGGATTAAGATGGGAACTACAAGGTCCTGGACATCGGCTCATACAATCATGCACAGTTGTAACGCGTGACCCCCGTCCACGCGTCCCCACACTACCACGCTGCTCGCCGTAGCGTCAATGCACCCACATACATACCCAGTTGTGCCCAGTAGGTATTAGTGTCGTAAAATGATTGTGCAACATTACGCATCGTTTTCTCTCACCCAGAGTCGATCCGCCAAAACAACGGTGTCCTGTTTTTTTTTCCTTCCTTAGTTTTGCGCCACGTCAAGACACCCCGGGCGTAAATCATCTGCAAATAAATAACCACGACAATTGTCTTGAAAGGCTAACTGAACAAACATACTACAGGCACTGTGGTTGAAATTCAGCTATTAATGTCTGGGTGTACATATCAGAATTACAAGTGTTAGTAAGGCCACAACGTTTAGTTTCAAACACCGCAACCTTCAAAAGCTGAAGCTAAACATTCCATACGTCATTTCCGATTCTTAATTAAAATTAAATGCATGATAAACATTTCTGTGCAGAAAGATGCGAGATAACCCGGTGTAAATGTGTGCTTGTTTCTGAAGGACTGCGCACAGTGCAGTCAGTGGGGGTTTTTTTCCACCCAAGGGTGGTAGAAGTGCAGTGGAGTAAATGGTTACAGCGTTGTTCATTTGAAAATGTCAAACGAGCCGTGAGAAATGTGTTTGGAACAAACCTTTGCTCTCCCTTTGGGAAAAGAGCCGAGGCTTTCTCTTTGATTAGCTTCTATAAATTCCACTCGCCCATAACTATAATAAACTGTGCTGTCAGCAAACGCCAACTAATTAATACCCGGCGCACTGAAATATTTTTTCCTCCTCTGTCTCTTACGTTGGCGATCGTTCTTGACGGCGGCGTTAATCCTCGACAGCTGCCGATAACCAGACCACGTGCCGATTCCTACGTCTGCAAACTGCGATTTTTGAAAGCAAGTGGATTGTGCACGCGCTTCTGCAAAGGGTCACCTGAAAAACATCCACGCGCAGCGCTGGGCTTACAGTGCGCTGAGAGTGCGGAAAACGATACTCTGCACCAACTTCGTTTTAGCTTAGCCAGAAGTCATCCTCCCCCACAAAGGTTTAGTCAAAAACGTCCTTCTCTTGGTTTACCCATGGACGTCAATGCAAACGTTTGCGCTAATCCGACAGAACAGTTTTAACGTCAAAATCACCCCCCCCCCCGGTCTAATTTAACTGCGCTGTGACTACAGAACATCAAGTCGGAGAAGCATGGCTTTGTCATAACCTGTCATAAATTGAGGACGCTATTATCCGTTCTTGCTTTATTCATAGCAGTTGTCTCGGCTCTCCGATAATTAGAGCTAATCCAGAACCATTTATACCATTAAAATAGCGCTTTCTGTAGTTAACGCTCGTTTTAACAGGACTCCATGGTTCGACTCTTTATTCCACTGAACGTGTAACACACTGCAGTAATGGGTAGGAGGGATGATTTGAGATTAGATGTTTTAACCAGGCGGCATCCAAAATAAACTGAATATGATCATGAATTCTCGAACCTATATTCCACACTAAATATAATCTGAAAGGATTATCTCTACTTCATCCGTTTTTGAAATTATAGTCCTTACTCTTGTTCATTTGTGTTTTATCATTACTTTTTTTTTTTACCTTTGACCTTTTCTGTCGACACGTTTACCCAACATGTCTAACTCAAACTAGTAACCACTTCATTTTTCAAAAATCTACTACTTAGTTTTTGAAATGAAGTGTTATATGATCGGTTAGTTTTGGATGGAGTCCATCACCTAAACTGTCCTCCACTTGCTCAGACGTAGGGAGCAGGAGCACCTGAAAGGCGAATATCAACACACATTAAGGAGGTTTCTACCAGACACTCCTATAAGCTTCAGAGTGCAGTATAGCTCCACACTTTTACTAAAGTTCATAGTGTAAGTGGAGGAAAGGGCCCAGCAGCCTGACCTAAACCTGCCTGGAGAAGGAGTGTGTGAGGAGATACAGAGAGGTGCTCAACACCAACCATGAACCTCAGCAACGTTCATGAACATCGCCATACATATCGTTGCTATTGAAACACTTCACACTACCACCCTTTACCCAGACAGGCTGGGATTGGTCCATTTCCACTGCAGGGTCCTGCACCACTGCTGAAATGTCCCGCAGAACCCCTCAAATACACACACACACACACACACCACCACCTCTCAGGAGGCAATTACTCTCATAAAGGATCCATTTTAGTGGCCACTTGAGTGTGCGCGAGTGTGTGGGTTTTTCCAGGGTGGATGCTGGTGAATTTCTAGATGAAGAGTGCGAAACACTTTCCCGCCCGACATCACGTTCCCGCTCGGCCCCTAGCAGGACCGTCTTCACCCTGGTGTTTGTTGTGATGGTGCAACAGGCTGATCGGCCCCGTTTAGTCTCGACACGGTCAACTACAGTTTAAATTGAAGTTCCACTCATTACAAAGGAGCTGAAAATGATCCAACAGCTCCAGAACTTTGTGGTCCAGCTTTTGTTAATCCAAACACACGGAGCCAAGTACCAGTGATGGCAACAAACCTTTTTGGTTTTTTTGGTTAGACATTCTGGGAATGGCTGAATGCAACTGTGTTCCCTGCTGTTTTGTGTGTGGTCACACCAAGCATTTCATTGTATACACCAAAAGAACAATCACTTGGGTCCTGACAAACCTCATTTTGTGATCCTATCACAATACAGTGCTCACTGAGGCCAGTCAATGTTCTCCTAGAACAACAGAGTTATGGCAGCATGTGGAACTGGGGTCAGGGTTCATCCAACTTCCATAACTTATGCAAGTAATGGCGATTCCAAGTGCTGGAGCAAAGTCACGATGTCCCGCAAGGAAACGCAGGACCTTCAAACAGGACGAACGACAGCGGGGGAGGGGAGCACGATGACAGAGTGGTTAGATAAACCTCCAGCAGGCTTCACGTCTTCCGTACGAGCTCCACGTCTCCGGCGTGAACTGCTTCCATAAGCCGTGCTGCTGTTCCTCTATGGGCTGTGATGGCACAGGAGTAAAGTTCACGCCGCGCCACTTTCTCACGTGCGAAGCTTCATCACGCTCCGGCTCAACCCTCCACGCTTTGGTCTGATCCCCCGGTTCCTTCGCCGGTTCTCTGTACGGGCAGCACTCATCAGGAGCCCTGGGTGTAGGTGGGTTATTCTAACCAGGGTGTTTATATGCATGTCCCCACACGACTGCAGTAGTAGCACTTCCACCATCTTCCACCACTGCTGACTTCCTACCTGTATGGGACTGCAGAAGCAAAGCCCAGTGAGCAAAGGTAAGCATTTAGAGAGAGATGAGGGTGGGATGGACACACATACACACACGAAATCAGGGGCTGAATGGAGCAGGTGGTACCGACCCCTGCTGCTGTAAAACCTCCATAATGGGATTCAGTGTGTCATATTTCACTCAGACAGCCTGGAACAGCCTAATGTGTTTACATGCCTCTGCCTGATCCTGCCACAACACACACAGTCACACACACACTCGGCCCATTTGTCAGCGCTGGTACATGCTAGCAAAGTTCGCTTGTGTGTTTGTGTGACAGAAGTGGAGTGAGGGTGGAGAGAGAGGTTGAAGAGGCTTTAAGCAGAGAAGGAAATGGCAGAGTGATTTTAATATGAAGAAACTCAGCAAGAAAAATAACAGCAAACAAAATAGCTACAATGTATTTGGACTTGACCTTTTTAATGTTCAGGATTTCAATATTGTGTACAGATGGGAATGGGGAACTACTGTAGTGTAGCACAAGCAGGACCTGTTGTTGCAAGACAAAGGGTCAAACGATGGGTGGTGTTCTTGTACCAACACAACCACCACCCGCAGCTTCAGTGTGAAGGTTACACAAATGCAAAGCCCCAAATTCTTACAGCTCCCCGTGAACCCTCCACCCTCCAGCGTTCCTCTCCCCGTGAACCCTCCAGCGTTCCTCCCCCCGTGAACCCTCCAGCGTTCCTCTCCTCGTGAATCCTCCACATGTGCATGTTTAGGTTATGGAAATGTTATGAGTAAATGAATAACGGTCGACTCCCATTATATTGATGTAGGTCCAAGTTTTCCTTTTCAGCCCTTTTCATACTGTACAGATGGAGGAACCACCAGTGTTTCTGCAGAAATCTACATTTCACAGGCAGATACACACAACAGTCCCCTAACACACTAAGGAGGTAGTACCCTTCCTACCACCCAACTAATCTGACTATGAAGGGGCGGGGTCTGCCATTAGACACACCCATCTGCCCTTTAAAGGCAGTCTCCAAAATAACAGCTTATGCAGAGCTGCTGACCAAGCAGAATTGAACTACACCAGGACAGTGTTTCACTCCGAGTGCAATTAACACAAACTGGGATGGGATGGGAGACCAAGTAAAACCAACAGAACTTGCATTTGTGAATGTCAACACAGATCATGTTCATACAAATCAACATTTTTTTTTTTTTAAATGCCAACATGGCACCTGGAGCAATTACCGTGAAAAGTAGTTGGTTAAATAAATGTATTTAACAGACATTAGGTGATCTGTTGCCACGTACAGAAGCAGAGGTCATATCTAAAGGAGATGACTCCTTCGCAGGATTTTAACTCGAGTGCATACAAGAATCAGGCTACAGAAAATCCACTGCCTGCACGTCACCCAAAGTCTCTAGAAACACTAAATGTGGGATTTGTGAGTCCTACAGTACAGAGCCAGTGGGTCCCAGTTCAACAGCAGGGAGTCGTAATACATCAAGAACCCCCCCCCCCTCCGCGCGGGACCACCACACACACACACACACACGACTGCTTTAAAAACGATGAAAAAATCTTAACCAAGAGAGCAAACTAAAAGGACAAACAGGAAGTACCAAAAGAGGGAAAAAGTACACAGTTACAACCAAATCCATCACAGCTCCCTTCAACTTTATTGATGTACCGAACATGAAAAAATACAAAGTATTCAAAACACAAAGAAAACAACATGTACATCTTCAGGTAATACTGTTTTAAATACAACAAAAAGATTATCTACCTAACAAAAAAAAAAAAAACAAATGGGGAAAAAAACCAAACCAAAAAAATTAAATAAAAACAAAACAGCTGTGAATAAGGTTATACTGTACAACTTTAAATTATCAACACTATGATGGAACCGAGACTACATGGGGGACAGAGGGACATTTTTCATGGCGCAAATGCTACAGGAGTTGCACACGAAGCCTCAGCCTCATTTAAGCCACCATACAATCGGACGGCTAATTTTAGCAGCTAATTTGTCCGAGCCTTCCGCACGCCACCGTACATCAACACCGACGGCTAACGTCCGCGGCCAAAGACGCACACGGCATGAAAACCACAACCCTGTCCCCAAAGCAGCAGAAAGCCACAGTTCAATACTGAAACGGTCAACAAAAAACAAACAAAAATAACTAAATGAAAAGTGGCAGCAATCGCAGAGATAAATATAAATGCATAGCACACTGCTGTGCACGTAGGAGTCGGAGCAGGTCTGCGTAACACCAAGAAGAAGCGGACTGTGTGGGAGCCTCTACACACAGCAGCATATAAAGGCCCTTCCCTTGGTTGAAGTGGAGAGAAGGCAGCAGCAGCGGTGGTGGTGGTGGCCGTGTCCACCGAGCCTTCAGGCTGGGTGCTTTTTTGTTGCTACGGTCATGGAAAAGCCCCATCAGGCTCCTCTCATGTAAACTAAGCAATATACACTTTTTTTAAAGCAGTTTTTCAATTTTTAAAACAGGTTATATGCATCACATATATGAATACGAAAACTAAAGTAGGCTTGTTAAACTGTGGTTCAATCACCACCACAAATATTTAAATGTTTATGATATATATATAGATATATATATATATATAAATAAAAATAACTCAAATGTCTAATTTGTAATCGCAGAAGCGAGACTATCTACAGACAAAACCACTAACAAATCTGATACAGTAATAGATGCCCCAAGGTTAACGAAAACAATGGAAATTTTGATCGAATGTAAACTTTACCATAGTTAAAATAAATAAAGGAGGTGCATATCTCAGAAGAGGCCATTACATACTTTTACACAAAAGAAAAAACCCACATATCCAAAATGAAGGGAAAAAAAAAATACTATCAACACTTGCAAGAAAACAAAAATGCACTTCGGAATAAAGTGTGTGGGGGAAATGATACATAATATTCAACACAAAGTCCTTATTTACAGTAAGGTATTAACCCATTATCCTCCTCACTTCACTCTCAGCAGGGTTTTCCTTCGCCAGCTGCTGCTCATCCAGGCTTTAAGCTCCACCATCTCCTCCCGTTAGAGGAGACATGACCTTTGTCTGGTTTCATAAAAGACAAAAGTCAGCAACAATATACCAAATGGAGCACAAACCATCTAGGAGCTTTCTGAAGGGAATCCTTAAGGAAGAACAGATTTTCACCCCTCTCTCTCTCTCTCTCTCCCTCTCTCTCTCTCCAACACCCATTTACCCAAGTAGATTCCCTTGATATTTTGCATGAATGTACGTGGAATAAAACTTTGTTTATATTTCTCTGCCTGTATAACCCCACCCTCCCACCCAACCCCCAAAATCTCATCTGAAGTTGTTAGCTGTGCCTAACGATCCACATCACGGGTCTTCCGCATAGACAATTGTATAAATGAAACCAGGATGACCATTGGTTCTAGATTCTAAAGTTAATACAAAGATCTCGAAAAGGTATCTTTGTCATCATAAATCTTTCCAGAAATTTCTGTCACTGCAAACTTTTCTGGTAAAGTCTCAAAAGCTCACAGGGTCATAAGAAGAGTTTCTCAAAGTATCCAAGTCAAAATATTTGTTCCATGTCCAGTAAAAAGTTTCTCCAAATTTTCTTTTTATAAAAATAGATGCTTTTTAAACCCACTTCAAAGAGGTTCACAGCTCTTTGGCAAGGTACCGTTTTAAGAATTTTTTTTGTCTTTTTCTTGATTTTACAATACTGAGCAATAAACCAACATAATACAGTAAACTAACATTACCTCAAAACAACTGCAAGATGTAGAAATTGTTTACTGGTATTATGCACATTAAAGTGAAACCAATGAACTTAGGATATTAAAGGGGGATGGAAGGTTGGAAAGAGGGTTGGGAACAAACAAAAACAAAAACAAACCCCAAACTAACCACCACCCGTCAGGCTCAGTGGTCTCCCACACATCTACTCCACCTTTTCTTTACTCCAGCAAAAAGGTGGGGTGGGAGAATCAAAACAAACCCCGCCCCCAAAAAATAAATACTAAATGCAGTTTTCCTCCATAACACTGATCTGCAAAAACGTTAGTTCACTCGTAGAAATTTGACCAAGATACACCACCACCCACACCCACCCACCCGCCCCATCTCTTCGGCAGAATTTTCTGGAAACTCGGGATCGGGAATCTGCCGTGGTTCTCATGCTTTGTGCGTTTTGTTAGTTTTGAACGAGACCTGCAGCACGCGGTCGCCGAGGCGATAACCGTTGAGGCTGGCGATGGCCATCGCCGCCTCGTCGTAGTTGGTCATGGTGACGAAGCCGAAGCCCTTGCACTTGTTGGTGCTGAAGTCACGGATCACCTTCACGTTCGTCACGGCACCGAACGGCCCGAACATCTGCCACAGGATGCTCTCGTCCGCGTCGGGCGCCAGGTTGTAGACGAAAATGCACCATCCTGTGCCGGCATGCCCGGGAATGTTGATGCCTGCCAGGCTGGTGACCCCATCAATCGCCATGGGAGAAAACCTACTGCAAATCAAAAAAATAAAAAAATAAATTACAACACAGGTACACAGGGTACGTGTACACACACACACACACACACACACACACGTCCAGCTGAAGGATCACACTGCATGCGATTCTCCCCATGCTACAACACTCCCATCACAACAGACGAGCAGACGGTCCCACAGCTCCTGCCTGGACAGACTCCCTGTCCTACTACTGCATCCCAACTCGTGCTACAAGTCGGTGACAAATCCCTGAACACGTAAAAACTTAGATATAAATAAAACCCACGGCAACCCGCACACACTCCACAGCGCCGAGGGCAACCCGCACACACTCCACAGCGGGCGATCCTGCCTGCTCCACTC
>JAOYMR010000005.1:15578841-15594546 GCA_025802075.1 Tenebrosternarchus preto
GGCAACCCGCACACACTCCACAGCGCCGAGGGCAACCCGCACACACTCCACAGCGGGCGATCCTGCCTGCTCCACTCTACAGGGGGCTACTTTCTACTACAGTGAAATGAGTAACATAAAACATAAAACCACACATTTCTACTAAGAGGCATTTCCACGACTGGCCGTTTGCACAAAGGCAGACGTTTGCACCGCAACGTGATCAACATCCACGACGGCCAGCCGGGACGCAGCAGACGCCTCACGGCCTGAGCAGAGTGTAGAAGACAAATTAAAACGTTCAGCCACGGAATAATCCACAGAACGGATGCAGGGAGGGTCACGTCAAGGTCGGATCCAAGATGGTCTTGGGATGGTCCTCAGAAGAGTCCTGCCTGCTTCAGCGAGCTGTTGCCGGGGTGACTGACAGGCAGGAGTCATGTGACCCATCACTAGCCATTCTGCTGCCAGCATGAATCAGAAACCGTAGGAGGAGGGAACAGTCACACACCCCCCCAGCCCATGACGGAGGGACACAACCCTCAGACCTTCCAAACCAATACTTTGCGCTCTCTCCCTCTGCCTCCAAGATCTCCAGACAAAACACAGAACCAGACGTGTGAACAAACTGAACAAGACCAGACATGGTGGAAAAATTGGCCATCGATAAAAGATCCAGGTGAAGTCTCTTACCTTTTCACCCCATACGCCATGTTCAACAGGTTGTCCAACCTAAAAAAAACCCAAAAAACAACAACGCTGTCTCACACAGTCAAACCAGGACGACAGACACTTGACTTAAAGCACATGTACGCAAACAACAAAGGTGCTTGAGCAGCAAACCTGGACCCAGGGTGGGGTGTGAGGGTACCTGAACCTCTGCGCCTGCTGGGTGAGGGGGCCCGGATACCTCCGGCTGGGCGACTGGTACAGCTGGGACAGCAGGGCCTGGCTGCTCTTCTGACTGGGGTTGTTTGCGAACTTCACCGTGATTGGCTCCGTGGCACCGGGGGGCTTCTGCCCGTTCAGGCCCTTGATGGCCTCCTCGGCCTCCACTCTCCGGTCGAAGCGGATGAAGCCTACGCCGCGGGAGACTCCTGCACGGGACACAGGAACCAGCGGCTCAGACAGGCGCACAGGCAAGATTCAGATATTCCATGACTGTCTCCTGTCCCCCCCCCCCCGCCCACCATCCAAATCAAATCCCCACTTTCCATGTTGGTCTAGATTTTTTTGGAACAGGCTCTGTTCAGAAAGGAGGGAGGAGCTCCACAACGATCCACGGAGTTCAGGCCAGAGACGGGACTCAACTGTCCATGGAGGAGTACACATACTTGCTTACCTAGCAATGTTCCACGGTAAAAGGGGAACGAAAAAGATTCACACATCGCACAATATTTTATATATATAATAAAGTGTGTGGGTGTAAAAATTATATAAGAGCGCGAGAGAGCGCACGCAAGACACAAACTGAACACTCAAACTGAACAGGTAAACCACGTAGGGTTATGAGCTGTTTGATTGACTTTGATTAGCACCTGGGTGTCTGTGCTGTAGAAGCAGGCAGTGCCTCCCTGTCGAAGCCATGCTGCACCAGACACTGGGTGGAGCTCTCTGACCAGTGCACTGGACCTACACCCAGCTCCACCCACAGGGCGACACGCTCGGGCTCAAAAAGAGAACCAGCTGGAAGGCAGCCGAGAAAATCCTGGCGAGGACTTTGAGCCTGAACTGCCCAGCGCTACTGACGAGAGGGCGTGTCCATTCCACTAGTCTAGAGAGCAGACATGCTTACAGGAAGAGGAGAGCAAAGAGACTGAAAGAGAAGAGAGAAGGAAGACAATGATGCTTGGTATGCTAGAAATGGAGATCAGAACGACCAAATTCATTTGAAATCTTTCTGTGAAACAGGCATTAACCCAGCTCCCCAGGCTAGGGCAAGAGGGGGAGGGGGGGCAGGAGGGAGGGAGGGGGGTTTCATTACTCAGACAGACTGACTCTTCCAAAACCCTGTTCACATTTCCATCCATCGATGCATATGCAGGACTGGGTGCTGAAGGCTGCATGTTTTGGGGGCTGGGAGAGGTGTGAGATAACAGCACCGTCACCGGCGCTGCAGGACGAACGGCAGCACCGTCACCGGCGCTGCAGGACGAACGGCAGCACCGTCACCGGCGCTGCAGGACGAACGGCGATTTCTAGTGCATTTCAGGTGTTCGAGTGTAAAGCGACTTTAGCCAAGTAATTAACCCAGTTTAACAGGAGCTGGGAGGGACTGGGCCCACTGGTCCTTATTCAGAGCGTGACACCCCTCCACCTGTACAGTCCATGCTCCACTTTAAAGTGAACGAGCAGGTCTCACCCCACCTCACCAGGGCTCTGCTCATAACCTCCACCGGGGGGTAACAAATGCATCCGGGCCTGGGGAAAGGGCGTAGGTGGAGCCTGGTTACCCGGGCGATGGCTCACCTGTGACCTGGTCGACGAGGATGCGCGAGGTGATGATGCGGCCGTACTGGGAGAAGAGCTGCTCCAGTTCCTTCTGGGTCATGGTTTTGGGCAGGCCGCTGACATACAGGTTGGCGTCCCGGATGGAGGCTGAACTGGGGCGGGCGTATGACACCTGGCGACAGACAACACGCTAACGTCATGCACCGCTTACCAGCACGCCCCGCCCCCACCCACACGCCCCGCCCCCTCCCCAGTACCGCTAGGTGAAGCCGGCAAAGGAGGCGAAGAGACAGCAGACCTGGAAACCAAGTTTTGAATCATCAAAAAGAGATCAATTCCACTGGCAAGATTTACGAAGCTGCTCATGTTCACCTCAGAAGCCTGGAAAACAGGCGGGTTATGATGTCACAATTCCACACGATGATGTAACAATGGCCCGTGGTCCTCCTCGGATATGGGTCTAGGTGGACGACCTCAACTTTCGAGGCACCAACTTTGTGAAACCTACTGTTAAATTTAACCACATGAACCTCCAACAGGACCACGAGAATGAACACGCACAACTGATAGTCTGAGAATGAACACACATAACTGATGAGTCTGTTCACTTGTGCCTCTGAGCAACCGACGCAATCACACCCAACAACTGTCTATTGAGAGACGACTTTGGAACAGATGGAGATATTTATACAGCCCTGACGACTACAACACCTCCAAACTGTGTTGCTGCCGAGACACCAAACCCCACAACTCAAACAGCTCCTAGCACAAGCATATGCTATACTGCATTTGGCATTTTAACTAAAAGTGTTGTCTTGTTTAAACATGAAACAAAACAGCTAAAAATAATGAAACTTTCGCAGTAAAAGTTTATTTTGGTCCTCAAAATTAAAGCTTTGTGATTTGGGAGGGAAAAAAAAAAATCCAACTAGGAAATTTATTGAACTGAAACCTGACAATCACACTCTGCTAAGATACAAGTTTATATTTGTGGACCACAAAAATACAGAAGGAAAAAAAAACGTGTCCCTACAAAACGATGGGATTAAAGGAACGAACCGAAGTTTCACAGGAAGATTCACACCCTTCACGTTAAGAAAAAACCTCCTTACCAAACTAAACTCTGATCGACTGAGCTGCTCATTAAAACTGCAGCTGGCAAATATGCAATTGTGTTTTTCTAAAGAGCTGTAATACAGACCTCAGCATGTACAGTGATTAAACCAGGCCTGCAGCTCCAGGGCTATCAGGAGTACACACACACACACACACACCACCCATTCCCGCACATCAACATGGTTGGTGAAGGCACATCACAATCCCACAGCTCTAAACGTGAAGTGCATGCGTTCTAGGCAGAAGTGCTGAGTCCAGTTAAACAGCTGAACTGCTCTCCCACTAAGACCCAGTGCCCCAGCCCTCCTGCTGAGTACAGGGCTCATCCGCCTGAACCTGGACCACACCACCCTCCTCCGTCACCTTGGCTGAGAGACGGCATCAACAACAGTGTCGTTTAGAGTTAAAGCCCCAGATGGGATCATAGCAACTAGAAAACGAACACCCCCCCCGGCACAAACGTGTGTGTGCTGTGGACAGACCACAGGAGGAGTGGGCCTTCAGCACAGCAGCATTCCCACCATTCAGACAGCTGTGGCTGAAACCCCACAATGCACCTTTAACCACATCCCATCTACAGCTCCTCAGAGCAGCTGCGACACTCTGGACAGTACCCAGTAACGCGCTGATCTAGCCAAGCGGCTCCACACAGGCTGGTTTTAATCTCCGTCTGCCAGTCCCCAGCGTATCCGACTCGGTCCATTTCCACCCCTGCGCGGCGGTTCTGGCAGGAACGGCACGGACAGGTCCGCGAAGCTCCGACCGTTACCGCAGCGACAGAACGGCAAAGTCGCACCGCTGCAGTTTTCCCTGGTGACGGCGGGGAGAGTTTTGGTTCCTCTCAAGGTTTCTTCACCGCTCGACTTGCACTCGGACATCTAAAGCTGCTTTGAGACGACCGTGGTTGTAAAAAGCACTATATAAATAAATTTGACTCTCTCCTGATGTACTTGCAGACGAGCTACTGCATGCCAGAACACTTCAGGGAACAAATCACGCTCCAGTTCAGAGAAAAGCACAGAGTGCAGCTTCAACTTACCTTGATTGTTTTGGTTTGCAGTCTCAGTCC
This sequence comes from Tenebrosternarchus preto, assembly GCA_025802075.1. Classification (NCBI taxonomy): domain Eukaryota; kingdom Metazoa; phylum Chordata; class Actinopteri; order Gymnotiformes; family Apteronotidae; genus Tenebrosternarchus; species Tenebrosternarchus preto. Next base: position 15,583,457 of record JAOYMR010000005.1, read on the forward strand.
ATTTAGTGTGTTGATGGCTTTTTCAGCATCTTTAGGGTCCACATAGTTCACAAATCCGTAACCCAGACTCTGCCCTGGAAAACCAAAACAAAACACGTGAACACAGTACAATAAACTTGCTTTAGAACTTACAAAATGTAGCCCAAATCAAACAAATAAAAAGCCTTCCTCACCATCCTAAAGACATGGTGACCCTTTCAGGAACACCTAACCCTCACTGCTTAAGATCCAGGACACCGAGCACCTGGGCACGACTCGCCCGGCCCCGAGCATTAAAGATGAAAAGGGTTTCCTGAATAATCTCAAATCCCAAAGTTTCTCAGAGAAAATAAACACACACGAGCCGGCCCGCCCGCCCACTAGCTTCTGAAACACGGCAGCAATGCGATTTCCTCAGCCGCGCGCACCAGGGGAAACGCGTCCGCCAAGCTGCGTCGCCCGGGTTCACCTGGCCGCCTCCGCCGAGGCAGCGCCTCCAACGCACTCCGCGCCAAGTCACGCCGCTGCCCGGCCAAGAGAAGAGCCGCGAGAGGAAATCTGCGCTGGGAAGAGGCGGAGTCTCCCCGAGACGCGCTGGAACAGTCCAGGCAGCCTTCGCCTTCACCACAACAGTAAACAAACCCTCCCTCCTCTTACCGCACAGCCCGGATCACGATTCACGGGCATCGAGGACGGGCCCTCTCCGGCGAGGGCACGGCACTGGGTCTCCAGTTTCAAAGAGGCTCATTCATAACGGATCATCTCTCTCCAGGCTGAACCGAAGGCTCCTGCAGCAGCCTTGCGTGGCACAACACAGGGGGTTTTTAGCAAGGCACAGGGGTCAAGGGGCATTTGGTCTGAGGTGTTCAACCTCAATTAAATCCAGTGAATCAAGCACACTGTCTTGCGATAGGAAGTAAATCTAGTCCATTGCACACAAAGGTGCCAAAACATTCGAGCATTTAAACTCCAAACATTTAAAGGCACCAGATACCAGGTTGGTCATTTCCTGCCAAACTGCAGTTCAACAGCACCACAGCAAACAAGACAAGCCTGCAGTTTTACAGCCCAACAATACACACCTCAGTTCACGTGTGAATACAACCTGAACAAACGTGCAGCTTCATGTCCTGGAGAACCCAGGCAGATCCTCATCCTCAGGTCATCATCTGGTACAGCTTCAAATGGATCATTGTACCCAACAGTTCTTTTACAGAGAATCAGGAAGTCCCGTTTAAACCCGCAGCTTTGACCGCACGGAAGGGTGCAGCGTGGCCAGAACGCGCTCCTCCCTCAAACACTGCAGTCAGCAGCTCGGCAGACGACAACAGGACACGAACTTCACACCACGCCAAGACGGACAGGAAAACAGCAGAGCAGTTCAGTCTTGCTGAACAGTGCAAAGGAGTGATGGACTCGAGCATAGATGGACCTGAAATTTCAACGGCAGGAAGCAAACCTGATAAATACTGAAATCAATTACCAACTCGGCCTTCACACAGACACGCAGATCAATGAAACTGCCAATATAAACCCATAGAGACTGTCATCTATCGCACTTCCAAGGAAGACTCTGCTCGTTCAGTTTTTTTTTTTTTTTAAACTTAACCAAGCGTGTACATGTTATTGATTTGTTTGTGGTAACTAAGAGGTCAAACCATTAGTGTCACTGGTGCTTTTAACATCTACAAAACCCAGTCCGTGGATCTCCAGCACAGTGGTGAGTCACAAAGCCAGGACCTGCTGACTGCTTCCACACGCTGCACTGGAACATCCGCGTGTTCTCCAGCCTTACGAAGCTCTGAGCACCAAGCCAGAGGAGCCCTGGAAAACAGGAACGTGCCAAACCTCCCCCGGGCTGCTCAACCTACACACACACACATTCAATCCACATTTTTGTGTGGCGAAAACCAAATGCAATTAGTGCATTTTTTAATCCATGCTCTAGAGAATTACCACAAGGTTGTGTGGATTCACGTGGGATTAAGCATAACTGGGTGTATACTTTGAGCTTAAGGGCAAATTAAATTTACAGCTTAACTAGTGAATGGTTACGTTACAGGCATCCTTGCAGTCACCCCCACCCAGCGCTGGGAGGCATAGCGAGTGTCCATAGTTTTGAACTATACTCCACACACTGCTTCAAGTGTGCTGCTATGGAAGATCTGAAGGGTGGCAGGATTTAAAGAGAACCCTGCTGCAGAATGAGAAGGTCAGCAGGAACGAGGGAGAGAGAGAGACCAGTTCTCTACAGGGTTTTCAGGCTTTACACAGATATAGCTCACACACCTCCACCCACGACACCTTTGCAGAATTAAACGAATAAAAAAAATTTAATAATTAAAAAGACAGTCGTGGAATAAAAACCAGAGCATGCAGGTCTTTAAAAGGCAGCCTTGAGACGCCAGTTTCACAGCATGGCGTTACGTAAGCTGTGGAGATCATCTACGGGGCTGCGAGCAGCCGTGCCGTACACCAGGGCAATCGGGGAGAGGCAAACGTGAGGGCGGCGCCGTCCTGCTTGTACCGCTGCTGCTCTGGGGGCCGAAAGGCTAAAAGATGTGGAGAGGAGGAAAGCAAAGCCAGCCCAAGCTCAACTTCAACAGGGATCCAGAACGAAATTACTTAAGGTTTATATAAAACCAAACGTTTCCTCTTCCGCTACGGTAGAGGAAAGAGGAACTGCAAGAAGACCATTAACCCATGCATCAAAAAAGGTTTTAATAGCACAGTGGGCCAAAAACTATCAAACATTCATTTTGACCAAATTATAATTCTGATGCTTTAACACACCCATTACACCTTCATGTCTAATTTAACCATCCCTTAGTACAAGACGGCTAATCTACACTTCGTGAAACATCTACACAACAGACTTAATTTCTGGACACAAACAAAAGCAACAAAACTTTGAAAAATGTAAAGCTACCGTCAGTAGGAATGAGGAGAGCGAACTTCCAGGGCTCCTCCCCTCAGTCTCGGCTGTACTGAGGCTCCGCCTCCAAAGCCCCTCAGAGGAGCCTGCTGTGTAATTTGAGAAGTCACTGCTGGCCAGTAGCCAATAAACAAGCAGAAAAATATTTTAGACAGGAAAAGTAGCAATATGCATTTGGTAAAAAAAACCTGGCACACACTTCAGCTGGGTGTGTGATGGACCATCATGAATGGTGCTAAATAAACAGGTAATCACTTGAGAACATTTGGATTGTAACAGTTACTCCCTCAGCTTTGGGGTCACATTTCTTTGTCCGAATTCGAGTAGAGTTCACGTACTACCCAGAACATCTAGCAGGAACACAAATGGGCATTTCGTTTTCAATCCTTTAAGCTCCTGTAGGTCTTCCACCTTTGCGTCACATTTCTCAGGTTTGATCAATTTTTTTTGCTCAATTTCCTTCATTTGTGAAATGTTTTTTTACTTGTGTAAGCTGTTGGCAAAAATGAGAGCCTCGTTGATTGCAGTGGTTTATCTACCACTGGTTTTGCAAAGTTCCTAAAGCCACTGGGCAATGGTCCACACCATCACACTCCTCCTGGCTCAGAGTGTTTCAGTAGAATCCTACAATGAGATCACCCCCCCAGACCATCGGTTGTGTGCTACTGCCAGGACAGTGAGAAGTTTAGCAAATATGACTCAATTTTATATGGGTCACCTACTGCTGCTACAAGTCTGGCAAAGAATGCTGGGATATATGCAAATTAAAAACTCCAGCACGTGACCTATTCTCCTTTAGAAGGTCACCACCACATCAGTGTGGCGATAATTTAATACCAGACAACTTAAAATGTTGACCATGTTACATAAAACAAAAACATGAGCACTATTCTTTGAACTTAAAATCCCATCACAAGTACAAAATGCTCACTGTCAATGTCTGAAAAATGATACAGAATCTGTAGTCTGTTTCTTTAACAGAAACAAGAACCACCATCATGGGCAGTAATTTGATCATGTTTACTTACTGCCACAAAGACACCCTTAATTCTAAAGTGCTACCTGAAAAACACCTGAAATAAAATCTGCTCCTGGAAACAAGCATTAAGACTGATCACAAAGCTCAAGATCAAATCAGCAGAGGCTCAAGAGCTGGACCACCGGCTGCAATAACTACAACTCCCATGACCACCTGCTGCTCTCCCTGTGCACACACTTGCATTCAAACAAGTTGAACTGCTTGTGCATGGCTTTTTGTATTAAAATGGTGCCAACAAAGCCTGGAGCTCAAAATCCCCAGCAAACGCCTCAGCACCCTCTAGATTTATGAGCTCTGTATTTTAAATACAACCAATTTAGATTGGCACAAAATCCAATAATCGACCAAGAAAGCCTCATTTAGAGTTGGTTCAGGGCGTTCTGCAGAGACTAGTGACGGGAGTTCATTCCTAGTGACAGCATAAGGAAGGAACAGGATTAAGGAGAACATTTAGGCCTTTTTTTGGTACCACTCAACCTCATCTTCAGTAAATAACAGTGTAGATCGACCGACAGCTCTCCCAGACACCCATGCCTTCAGGAAGAACCTCAGTCGCATGGATCATCACCACAAACCCCGCACGAGTAGATGAAGGCCAGGCTCACGGGACAGTAAAGCAAAGCCTCAACGGCCAAAACACACCGCCGTCGTGCATCGCCACGGCGATGACCGTTTCCCTACATCGTCACCGGACTCCACCAACACAGCAGTCTGTCCATGAGGAGACAGACCGGAGCGATGGACCACAGGGGCTCGTGTCTCCTGAAGCATCCAATGCCTCCATTTTTACCAGCTTCTAATAAACCATCAATCTTCTAACAATTCTGCACCGAGCACAGCAGCGCATTCGTATAAAACACAATGTACCTCATCAGCCTGACCAGTCAGCAGGTAAGAGCCACTCACCACCTCACTGCACACGGGACCAGAAGAGGCCAGCGACTCTCAGGAGCGCCACACTGGCCTCCGCCTCGCCGCACAAGCCAGTCCAGCTCATTTCTCCCTGAGAGGGCGGTGCTCGGGTGGAGAAGCGGCAGGGACATTCGGGTTCGGAGCACATGGAGATTTTTTGCTAAACGGACAGCTTCCTTCAGCAGGAACTTGTTCTGAATACGGAAAGGTTCTGCACAGGGTTTATACTGAGCAGGTCCTGCTAACGCACTGCAAAGAAGTGCCTCATGCAACAATCGCGTTGAACACTGTCGAGCAGATGAAGCCGCCGGCCGTGCGGGTGGATGCAGGTTCTCCACAGCACGGGTCACCGGCCGACGCCCCTCTGCACGCGCCGTTCGGGACCCACGTCAGACGAGGCATCCAGAGGCCAAACGCCGATTACAGGAAGACCCTCCCCGAACGCTCGGAGTGTTAACGAGGGACGAGGTTTCACGCCTGCGGCCGGTGAGAGTTCGTTCAGTAACACTTCACAACCGCTCATCTGGTACGAAACAAGAGAAACTATCGTGGAGGATAAAAAAACTGCGCTGGATTTATGTTTATACTGATTCAATAAGAACCAAAGGACATTAAATTGGACTCTTTGCTGTTCCGAGTACAACAGTGAGATTGACTGCTAAAAGAACACCTTAGCCACACCCACTACCCATGCCCCGCCCAGTCCCACGTTCCTTAAGGGCTGGTTTCTCCTGATTTTACTTCCCGGCTCAGTCATCACAAAATCACGGACCGGATTCAGCGACAAAAAAACCAATCCTGAATCTGACCAAGGAGGTGGAGCTCGAAGCCCACAGGAACGTCTCGCTCACCTGTGATTTTGTCTCGCACTAATTTGCAGGACTCGATTTCTCCGATGCTTCCAAACAGACTCTTGAGCTCTTCCTGAGTCATGTTCTGGGGAAGGTAGTTCACGATGAGGTTGGTCTTGCTGTCCTCCATACCGGGGGACTCCACGGGCGAGGAGCAATTGTTGGAGATGGGGGCGGGACCGTTGCTCGTGTTACAGGTCGGCCCATTGGACAGCTGTGTTTCCATGGCAGCAATTACCTGCTAAAGAATGGGAAAGAAGGGAGTGGGGGGAAGGGGGAGGGGTTTGTGAAGTCAGAAACCATTAACACATTGGTCTTTCCTGTGTGTCATTATAATTGGTCATCAACACATTGGTCTTTCCTGTGTGTCATTATAATTTGCCATTATGAACAATTTTGCCTGTGGGTGCTGCTGTGTGTCTAAACACAGGTTGTTTAGATTGGGAACTCGGTCCTCTTGGATCAGGGACCCGAAGACCCAGTCCTGATATGAGAAACCAGTAGTCTTGTTTTCTACTGTTCAAGAGATCCCCCAGAACACACCTGCAAGGTACGTTATATTTTACAAAAGGTCACACTGCACTTTGTGGAAGACTGCAGTAATTCCAAAATGACATCTCAAGATTTACGAGATTATTGCCAACAGCAAATAAAACGCCCTCACAATAGTGGGTCTAACGACTAATGAACACTAGTGAACAGAACCCTCACAATAGAGTGGGTCTAATGACTAGAACACTAGTGAACAGAACCCTCACAATAGAGTGGGTCTAATGACTAGAACACTAGTGAAGGATCCCTTACATGATCCAGCTGATCCAACCCCTTAAAAACCTGAGACACACAGCTGTCTGACAGTAGTAACATCAGGACCACTGAACTGTACCAAACCTTTGTGGTTGAACAGAACCCTCACCATCACCATCACTCCATAAGAGTGAGGACGGGCCCAAAGACCAACATGAAAACATCAAAACATGTGGTGGTTAATTATAAAGATGAAACAAAAGACCTTAGTCAGAAAGAGAAAGGCTGCTGGAGTACAAATGGAGAACATCTCCACCCAAAAGACAGATAAAGCATTATACTCCACCCACAACTCCACCTTTTTACACAGCCATAAGATACACTACACCCATTATACTCCACCCACAACTCCATTTTACACAGCCATAAGATACACTACACCCATTATACTCCACCCACAACTCCACCTTTTTACACAGCCATAAGATACACTACACCCATTATACGCCACCCACAACTCCACCTTTTTACACAGCCATAAGATACACTACACCCATTATACTCCACCCACAACTCCACCTTTTTACATAGCCATAGGACGCACGTTCCTGACCTCAATTCAGCTGTGAAAGACGCATCTTACATCTTCAGCATGAAATGCACTGGAGGAAAATGAGTGTTTTCCTGATGAACTTTACTCTAAAAATCCCTTTCCCACCACAACTAGGTAATATTAATTCACCCCAGAGGGTGAGGACACCCAGGTACGTCTTCAGTCCTAACACACCATCACCTCATTAACCAGGACACACAAATACTACCATAACAGCCACCAGTGAAAAGCTGGGGGTTTTTCCCCAGTCACACTGAGGCCCTCAGGTCTTCAACAGCAAACTTAAAAATGTACCAAATGTTCGATGTAGCAGACAGTAAGAGGACTGATGTAGACGGACTAATTACAATCTCAGTCCAGCTGTTTTTTGTTTATTTTGACCCTTGTGAACCCTCTAGGGGAGCCTAGCACCACAGGAAATTGCCATATTTGGCCATGACATAAGAAAACACAGGTAATCAAGTGAGTAAACAAACAAACAAACAAACAAATAAAGTCCCACAGACCCCAGTCCAAGGCTCTGCCGCCCATGAGCCACTTCTAAGAAGAGATGCCACATCACAGAGCCTGACTGCCATGTTAGTTTGAAGATGCCGTCTGCAATGTGGACACAGAAAGAGCACACGGTGTTAGAGAGAGACAGACACACACACACACACACACACACACACACACACACACACACACACAGCACATTATAGTAAGGACAGGGGAGGTGTTCTTACAACCAGGACAATCACGATACAAGAATTAAACCTGAACATGTGCCAGCAACAAAAGCCAGAAAGGAATCCGGAGGAACAGAAGTTAAACTAAATCACACCAAACATCTCCAATATGTGAACTGGAAAAACAGAAGGTTCAAACTAGTAGAAGTGTTCTCCCACTACAACATAACGCTTTAAACAAGCCCCCCCCAAAATAATAATAAAAAAGCCCATGACCATTTTTTATACGACAGACGCACACAAAACGCAGATCAACCCAGTCTTGGTGTAACTCATGAATTGTGTACAGTGCAGGAATACAACAGTGGATGCATAAGGGAAGGGCGGCCATGACAAACACGCACACAAACGGGCTTAGAGATGGAGCAATTATCACCAACGCTGTGGGGATCCTTTGACAATTTAAGCAGCATGTTTGGGCCAATTGTGCTAAAGCAAATCAAATAAGATTTACACATTTCTCCTCCAACCAGCCATCCTGGTTTAACAAAGTCAGACAGCTGATGTGAAGGGCCAAATCGATCCAATTTCTCCATCTTTGACTCGACTCTACAGGGGCTGGATCCTCCGCCTGTGAAAACGCTCAATACGGCTAAAGGGAAGCATCGTCTGACTGCGTGCCAGGAGAAATGCGGTGCGTGAAGCAGAAATCCTGCCGTATGGAGGCTGCTTCACTCCTCAGTCCAAATTTGATTTCTCCGCTGAACTGAACAGTAACCAACAGGGGCCATTTTCCAATGTGAACACAGCACCACCACCCGAGTGCAGATCTCCCCCAGAACTCTCTCTTACTCCTGCACCAAAGCAACAGCCCTCAGGACAGGAACCAGAGCAGTTTAAGCACAAAGCTTCACTAAGACATCTTCAAGTCCCAGATGAGTGCTCCACTGGCCAGACTCCCCGGCCTGGCCCGGCCCAGAGACAGGACCAGCCTTACTTACTTCGGAAGAAACGTCACAAACGCTGCAGTCAGGACGCCACGCATCTGCAAAAGCGAGCGACAAGCGAAGGGTACAGTACAGGCAGTCACACGAGAGGATGTTACCCTGGGACGCGCCTGTGCTACTTGATGTTCCTCCAGAACATCAGACCAGAACAGCTACTCCAGTTTGGCTTGACCAGGAGACTGTGCAGGGAGGACATCAGGCTCAGCGGGACAAAGGTACAGCTTTAACTGAGTTAAACATCATTCATCCACCTGCACCAAGGAGGAGGGGTGGGGATGTATGTAAATTTACATTTATGGCATTTGGCTGACGCCTTTATCCAAAGCGACTTACAATTGTGACTGAATACATCTTGATCAGTTGAGGGTTAAGGGCTTTTGCTCAGGGGCCCAACAGTGGCAACTTGGCAGAGATGGGGTTTGAACCAGCAACCTTCTGATTACTAGTCAAGCGCCTTTAACCAGGGAGCTACCACTGCCCCCTAAATGCTCGACCACAGCACTTTAACTGCAGGTCTAGAACTTTGCAATCAAATGATCAGATCCATTTTTAAATTGAGCTAAGGGCGTTAAGCAGGGAGGCGTCAACATTATAAACACTTATTGAATTATATTTGCTCCCACTGGGAACAACTTCAGCTGCCAAATATAGAATTACTTCAAACATCTGCCTCTATACAACACTGCAAACGAGCCCAACGCCAACACACGAGATTCCCGTGGTGAAGCTGGTTCCCGTGCGCAAAAACAACCGTGGCAGGAGCAAAGCACATCAGCACAACTCCACCAGCATCCACCCACCAGGACTGGAGGTGCAGCCGTCGGCGTTCCACCTGCTGTTCGGGCGCCATGACGATGCTCTCCCTCTGCCACAGTCAGCGGCGTGAAGGAAGCAAACCTAAAAAAATACGTTTGCCGGGGATTCGGTGGTTTAGAAGGCGAATGAGATACAAACCTCAGAATAGGGGAGAGACTGCAGATGAGGTGTTACTTTCAAAGTGACTGCAGTGCCCAGCTCATATCACTGAACACAGACGCCTGGAGAGACCATTCCCACCCCGTTAGCGTTTTGTAAGGTTTGTTCAGAAGCAGATCGTATGTATAGAGTCTGAAACGTGTCCATCATGGAAGCTGCTACCAAGCCTTGTTCCAGTGGACTGGACCAGTGAATCATCTCCACAGATGCAGTCAGAGGAAAACACTAGCAAAACGCCAGACCTGAACACTGGAAACAGACCCCATTTAAAACAGCTAGTGCACAATTTACCAGCCAAATGGCAAAAACTGTAAATATAGTATTGATTGATATTTAGCACAAGTCCATCATCAGTACAGTTTGGCAGCGTTTAAAAATGTTACTGCTCATGAAACGTAACCAAGCCCACCACCGCAGGAAGCCACAGTGAGCCGGGGGTTAAAACCCGCGCCATTCCAACCGCAAGCTTGAAAACAGTCACACTTCTTGCCATCGCTATGGGTGTTGAAACAAGCTGCGATGCAAAAATAATCCAGAGACGTGCCAAATGAACCAGCGCCCACTCGCTCAGCACGGCGCTCAACAGCTCCTCAGCTCTGCCAATCACAGCGCTCCTACGTGGCCGTCAAACCGAATCGCCATACAAAGTGACTGAATATTAAGTTGGGGTAGGCGTGTGGGCCGAGGGTGGACGTGAGCCGAGGAGCGGACCACGCCCAAACGCGCATCTCTGCCACACGTCAAGGAAACATCACTTCTACAAACAAGGCAGCTTTGCCATTTAATACAGTCCATGATTCAAAATTATTTTTACCAATACATCAGTGAGATTAGAATCATAATATTTAAACTCCGTTTACAAGCACTGACTGTACATTAGACCATTTACATCAGCCTGAGATCAGACAAAACCTATTCACTTTTATAGTTCTAACACTAAACACATCGGGTGTTGGACGCGTGTTCAGCTGTGCCTGAGCGTAGAAGGGCAGAACGTATGAACCAACACTCCACCAACACAAACGCTCCACAACAAACACATTCCTCTCTTTTTGCTGCAAACCGAAAGTTTGGTATAAAGGCATTTAAAAACAAAAACAAAAATGACACCAAATACTTAACAAGCACTCATGCACCAACACAGTGGAACACAGACCTGAACGGCGTCCACAGCATCTCAGGCTTGTATAACTGCATGCATGGAGTGGGGGTTTGAGTGTCTCAGCCTCCTACAGCACGGTAACCTAGTTCTGACCATCCTGTACAGCTACATTACAGGGACGCTCTCATTAACCATTACAGAGACGGGGGGGGGGGGGGGCGCGCGGCCGGCGGGGGGGCCCGCGCGGGAGGGCGGCGCACCC
>JAOYMR010000005.1:15650626-15664598 GCA_025802075.1 Tenebrosternarchus preto
TGAACGTATATCGTACTTGTACCTGAACGTATATCGTACTTGTACCTGTGCAAAAATATAAACAAATAAGCAAAACAGAACAAGCTTAAAACACACACCATCTTTTATTTAGGCACAACTGCTCACCTCAGTCAAGAAGCGGTAAAAAATCCTTATTCCCTGTTGCATCACTGACTACAGAGTTTCAGACTGGCCCTGGAAGCACCATCCACACAGGAAATGCTCCAGACTGTCATGGAGTGGGTTTCCATGGCCTAGCAGCTGTACACAAATATGACCTGGGCACCAAGTGTTGGTTTGAGTGGTGTAGCACACCATGACTGGACTCATGTTTTCAGCAATGGTGAATCACCCTTCACTATCTTGGAGTCCGACGGATGAATCGAAGTTTGCCAGCAGTAAAGTTTGGTTTAGGGAAGATATTAGTCTGGGGCTGTTTCTCATGGTTTGAGCTGCCCTTCTCTTACTTCCTGTGAAGAAAAACATCAATGCTACATTACAGAAAGACATTTAAGACCATTCCGTTTTTCTGACTACGTGGAAGCAGTTTGAGGAAGGCCTCTCTGTGTTTTGAAGAAGCCTTCTGTATCCTACGGCTGATTAAAAAATCTCAGCACTCAGAACCCAATCAGTAGTCTTGAAAGCTGATCTGTTGTGAAGTGTGCAAAAACATTGGTCCACTTTGTAATTGTTAGCTATAGCCAAAACAAACAAAAAAACATATTAGGCATGACATTAAATGAGTTCTGAGTTCTGAGGCACGTTTCAGCACTGAGAAGGTTAGTCACTCGTAGAAAAAGATCCTAACTTTACCTTTGAGAAAAAAAAGACAGGTAGCTAATTAAACTATAGATTATTCCCCAAAGCACTTCACTGCAAAAAGACACTTATCCCGATAATAAATATGCATTTTGACTTGCTAATTATATGTCATCTTTATATGTCTTGAGCAGCAATTTTTTTTTTAATACTGTGCAACGTGGAACACGGGTCATTAATATTAATAACTGCAATCCTCATTACTTTTACCATCTCACATCACAAGTCAGCAAATCACAGTGTTAACCAGAAAAAAAAAAAACTCCAGCACACCCACTAGCTAATGTTAGTGAAAAGAAGAACCATTCCCGGTATTCCATAGCTAATGTTAATGGGAGAGCGAAGGTCACTTCTCTGAGGCAGCAGTGTGTTTATTGTCAGTGATCAAAAATGTCAGCTAGTTTTCAAACACAACAGATACACACACATCACTCACTACTTGCTAGCTAATATTAGTTCGATACATTTTAAATGTGTCTAACATTATATAAACAACTAAACACACAACATGTAAATAAACGTGTAAATACACAACAAAGTGTCAAACACAGAACATATTTAAATCGCTACAAATACATTCAGGAACTCTCTACATCCTCACACTCCTTAACTTCACTTAATACAATAATAACCAAAGCAAAGATGCACACCCACTTGAAGCAGTCCTTTAACCAGCCTCTTCCTGGTCTCTGCAGCTAGACCGAATAATCTAGACTTGGACAGGTTCACAAACTATTGGTAAAGGTGCATGGGTGCCATCATATATGTCTACTCACTGTTCGCTAGATCTAGGGTAGCTAGCTAGGTTTCTCACACAAGTGTGTTTTAGCTCTGGGTTCAGTCAGTCAGCAAAAATGCCTCTTCTAAGATGACTCATTAGCAAAAAATATACACTGGAGATCAAAATTTCCTAAATGTCAAGGTCATTGTGTAGTCCTATGTGAAATTATCCTAACAGGAGAGAAATAGCAGTATTTTAAGCTTATTTCATAAATTGTATATATTCTAAAGCACAGCATAAAAACCTTAAATGGTATAATTGAAAAAGAGCACCGATCAAATGTACAGAACACTTTGATTTAAACATCAACTTTCTGTAATATAAACCAGTTACTCTCTCTAAAATTCAGAAGCACTTTGATGGAACATCAACAAAATAAAAGAGGGACTTTTTGGTTGTTATACACATACGCCATGTTGCCGTTCCTGTTCCTGATTCCATGTCTTGTTTTTTGGCTTCCTTCTGTGTGATCCGTTCCCACTCCTGTCCTTGTTTTGGATTCCTCCAGTCTGTCTTGTTTAGCTTAGCTGTTTCCTATTCTATTGCCGTTAATCTAATTAGTGTGTTTTCACTTCAAGTTGCTGGTCTTGCATTGCCATTGGTTTTGTCCTGTGTCTGTTTTCTCTGGTTCTGTGTACTGTTGTGCTTTTGTTTAGTCTGCCATGTATTAGTGCTCATCTCTTTCCTGGTTTTGTCCTGAATTGCCTTCTCCTTTGGTTCTTTAGTCTTTTAGCTCTAGTGTGTCTCCGTGGTTTACCTCTGTGTTGTCTTTGTGTCATCCACTTGACTTAATCTGGTAGTCTGTTGTTTTCACTGTTATTTGTCTGTTCATTAAATCCACTTATTTCTTCTGTCTATTCTGTACACTTTCCTGGGTTAGAAGCAGCAGTTAAATCTTAGTGTCACTTGCACACACGTTCTCCCCAAACCAGCCGTATGTTACGATGGAAGAACGTGGAAGACATACCCCCATTAGCTGTGGAAAAACACCATTTTATTAGCTACACCTCGTAGGTGTGCTGGCAGAGCATCTCACCTGCTACCGCGTGTGCTTTGGGTTAGCCGTGTTCTAGCCTGTCACCAGTGGTCAATGTTTCATGACAGACCCGCTGTTTACTGGATATTTTTGGTTAACAGGCCACTCTTAGCCCAGCAGTGACATTGATACAGGCCCTGAAAGCCTTCAAAAGAGAAATGTTTTCTTTAAGATGTCAGAGGCAATTTCACTACAGAAAAAATATGCAAAAACAAACAAACAAACTAAACTCTAAAGGGGTGAAAGCATTAACAATAATATGCGACTGTCCTGGCAGGAGTAATTTTTCCTCTAGCACGGTTGACAGCTGAGACGGTGAGACGAAGCGCCTCCATCACAGCAGGCGTGAAGCACTTTCAGAACGTTCTTCTCCCTGCCGACTGAGCTGCTCCAAATTCTCCCAGCCTGCTTCCAGCGGCTTCCGTGGTCACGCTCCCGCACATCGCTAAATCGCACAACGTGTCGGAACGCTCTTTGCACTTATAGGAAAAATTCGACTGATATTCAGCAGTGAAGGAGACTGATTTCTCCCAAGCGTCGGTCTCACTCTGAATGACTCGTTGGCACATTGCTAATGGCCTGTACTTACAGCTAGTGTTTGATTCAATCTTGATTATAGAACATTCATCCAATACAGTTTTTGTCACAGTCCCCCCAAGGCCCACACACAACTCAATATTTTCTGTCTCAGAAAAGATCAGAAGCAGGTTAAATTGTATAACATTTATCCTGTTGCCTCTCTCTCTCTCTCTCTCTCTCTCTCTCTCTCACACACACACACACACACACTTGTTTTTTGTCTTTCCCATTTCTCTAATGAAAGTTTCCAAGCTGACTTTCTTCAATCTCACTCTTTTTTCCCTCTCTTTCCCTAGGTACAGTTAAAAGGCTTATGATCAATAGCAAGTAAAATCTCCCTTCTCTGATTGGCTGTATACCTCCTCTCTTTCCTTCTAATCAGTGCTTTGACTCCTCTCTCCCTCTAATTAGTGATATGACTTCTCTTTCCCTCTAATTGGTGCTATGCCTCCTCTCTCCATCTAATTAGTGCTATGGCTCCTCCCTTTCCCTCTAATAAGCACTATGGCTCCTCCCTCTCCTTCTACTAAGTGCTTGCTCAGAACTCTCCACTCCTGCATGGATGAAAGTATGGAGGAGAGAAACAGGCCAAACGTGTCTCTCTCCCCATCTCTCGACTGATTCAAAACAAAAATGGAAGGCTTTTAATGCTTCAAAGGGAAGCAATTACTTCCATCGTATTGATCAGTGATAAAGGAACTATCTCATGAACTGGAGCAGACTAAAAGCACCAGTGATAAATGATACTGATGATACTGTTCTCTTCTCTTAACTCTATTTATATGGTTGGGTAATGTTTGCTTTTCATAAATGTGTATTTGAATGTTTTAAGTTGTGCGTGTATATGTGTGTACTGGAATGTCCTATGTGCATGTGTTTTGTACCGGATCCAGTAGCTCCCGGAACCTGATCCGGTTTAATCCAGTCCAGTTCTTCAGCTCTGCCCTCCAGCCTTTAAAAGGCCCCACCCAGACACAACAAGCAGTTGGCATTGCTGTGATCTTGCCACGCGTGTTGCATCTTTAAGTGTTAGCAGCCCTAAACAGAGCCTTTGAGTGTTTAGAACTGTGTGTGACTTCCAGCGTGCCTCTCCCCCGCTCGTCTTGATTGCTATTGTACATTTGTAGTGTAAATCCTGAGCTAGTGGATGGTAGAGAATGCCTGCTAATTTGTTGGGGCTGGAGTTTGTTGTATAAGGGAGTTAGCACTGTGTTGTGTCTTTTGTTTTGTGTTAGATTAGTCAGAGAACTTTCTTTTTGTTAGTGTGGGGTTTGTTTGCGTTGATATAAGGGAGTTAACAGTTTTGTGTCTCTTGTTTTGTGTTAGATTAGTCAGAGTGCTTTGTTTGTTAGTGTGGGGTGATTTTGTTAGCCTTGGTCACTCCCAAAGTTGGACCAGCACACTGGTCTGTATAGATATAGATCACACTGGTCTGTATAGATCACACTATTCTGTATAGATCACACTGGTCTGTATGGATATAGATATAGATCACACTGGTCTGTACATATATATATAGATGTATATAGGCTATATATATAGCTCTTTATCCTACACAAGGGTCACATTACATACAAATACAACAATAATACAGTGACCTCATTTGGTGGTGATTATATACATTCTTCATGAGTTTCAGGAATGTAGTTTTCATATATTTCTACTTTTACAAACGTATAATAAAAGACACATTCAGATCTCGTACAATATAAATATGGTTTTACTATGCACAATTTATGCTATGGAGCTTTGTGCGTTCTTACTTGTACAAATACAATGGCTGCCTTCTCTCTCTCTCTCTCTCTAAGACACTTCTCTGATGTGTCACTGAATCCTGTTGTCCACATTCCACTTAACCCTTCCCCCCAGTTAAATGGGTAATTTAACATTTTTATATACCTGTCTAAGGTAAGGGGTATCACATCGGCACAGCACAAGATGGTGACCTGCTCTGTCCATGTGAATGTTCATTTAGTGGGAACAGTTTAAGAATGCATGTAATTCTAGCCGGCCTTGAGTAACCAAGACAGAGACAGTGTCCATTTGCTCTCACACCACCAGGACAAATAGACCACTGAAACAGTTCACGTTCCTTTAAGAACACGTCTACGTTAATGAGTCACGTTAATAATAATCATTCTAAAGTGCACGTTTTAATTCTATACCACATACACATTTTTTATTTGTTTGTTTAATTTCAGGCTCTATATTGCTCACCATGAGGAAGCTTATGTGCACAACTCATAATGTTCATAGCCAAGTGCAAAGGTCTTCTGTTTCTCTCAGGAGATGTATTTGTTGGCTTAAGCTCAGAGTTTTGCTCGCCAGCTAACTGGCTGAGCTTGATATCACACAGGCAGGACACAAACGTTGGCATCAGCACCATTTATTAAAGGCAAATCAGTCTTAGTGCAGTCCAGAGTCGACACGCCAGAGCAGATACACGTGGAAACGTAACAGAGCAGCATGAGGAGGAACTTGGAGCACCAAAACAGGAAGGAACCGTGATGACGAACTATCTAGATAATTATGCTTTGCAATTGACCTTCAGTGCAAAACAAGACGATCAAGTTAGCCTGTATTTTAGAAGTGCTTCCTTAAGCAGATGTGCTGAATCACCTTTGTCAGAGTGTGTAGGGTGCATAGAACATAAGTGTGTATACCCCTATTAGGGTGTAGTTCGATGTAGAGGGTGTGTATCACACAGGGTGTGTAGAGTATGTGTAGTGTTTAGGTTATAGGTTATGTAGGCTACGTAGAGTGTTTATGTTATAGGTTGTTTAGGGTATAAGGTGTGTATGGTCTTTAGGCTATAAACATGCAAAACACAGTGAAGAATGGTCCTTTGAAAGTAACCATTGTTGGTTACTTTGCTGCCTGTGATGCTAGCTGCTAACCGTAGCCTCCTAGAAAGGTGCTGTGTATACACCTTTACAACACCCAAAGGGCAAAGCGCATTGCTTTAGCAGTTAGCGTGTCCTAACAACAGATTGGTCTGTCAGTCCCAGGGTGGGGCCTCTTCAGCCGCTGTGTCCTTCTGTCACCTTTCCATGATTGGCTGTAAGTGAGCAGTTTCCCGGGGGACCAAAGCTCACCGTCGAGCGTTAATTATTCGAGAGAGATGGTATTTGCCTAATCAGCAGTATAGGTATTTGGGGACCAGCCATGTGAGTGACAAATGCCAATAGCCTCTTTGCCGCAGATGGATCAACAAGCCAATACGGCAGGACAGATTCGTCATTGTGTCAACCCTACGCATCAGAGACAGGCGTGGTGTGTCAATAAGAAAGAAAGTAAGCTGAATGTGTCTGGTCCTTTGCATTTGGAGGTATTTTAGTTCCCTTTCTCTCTCTTTCTCTCTCTCGGTACACCCCCCACCCCCCCCCCCACCCGTAAATAAAACAAATAATTTAAAGTCTAAAACAGCAGTATCAATTCATGGCAAAATGTAACAAAACTATTGCCCACAAATGCACCACTGTGCGATCAACGTTTATCAAGAGCTTTTCACTGATGGTACTATTAAACTGCATTGAGTTAAATCAGTTTGTAAAGTGTGGGAGTTCACTGAGTGCATCCCTCCAGATAAGCTGGAAGGTTCAGTTTAGGTGTCCTTCAGTGCCATTGTCTGGGTTTGACACCGAGTCCTCAATCCACTCAACCCCAGTCAGCTTTGACACCTGAGAACATTCTAGAAATGATACCCTGTACTTCTGTGCAATTTCTTGCGTTGTTAGCGTTGGAGAGTCCTCATCGCACACATCGACAGTGGTGTGAAAAATTTCCTGCAGATATTTGCTCTCCATTTTTCCAACCCCCTCTTTGTGCTTCTCAAAGTGTTACATAGCAACGGTGCTAACTGCATTTAAGAGACTCTTAATGCTGCTGTCCAGTGGAAGAACTGCAGGTTATGATGTCAAGTTAACTCCATCTCTTGGGGAAAAAAATACACCTATATATAAAACGTATGAATGTAGCCTCTTTGTTCAGATTAACGGGCAATGTAATTCCGCTTATAACATATTATTAAGAGCACATAAAGCTTAATGTCATATGTGTCAACACCAAAAATGCAGGAAGGGTCAGTGCTCCACATCCAGGCCTCATCACATCGTCTGGAGGCACTGTGATTAAAAATGTAGGGGCTGGAATAACCTTGAGAGCTTTCAGCTTCGCCACTTCCTCCCTGAAGTGGCAAATTAAAAGAGAGTGACAAGCGGACAGAGAGCAGTTCAATACAGATGATTTATCTACTTAGACAAATGAAATCACGGTCAGTGATTTGTCCCTCGACAAGGAAACAGGAGTCTCGTCTGAAAGTCTGCGACAGAAAACTTATGGGGTAAATCTAATTTGTATTGGACTGGTTTTTGGCAAATCTCTTTTTGGTGAGACAAGGGCATTTGAGGGAGACTGGAGGCGAAAAAAATACATAGCAAGGGAGACAGCCGTTATATTCAGGGTGAAATAACTGCCTATAACTCAAATATGCAGAAAACTAGCATCAGTGTCATTTCTGGAAAAGAATAAATGGATAAAGTTTATAAAATTGTACACAACCTCAGTTGTGTTCAACTTCCATGTTTACTTAAGCATCAGCTTAGTAACGGAGCTTAGCAACGCAGTCTTCTGCGCTTTTAGAGTAAACTGCTATGTTGTTTGTCTTTTAAAAGCTAAGGGACTCAAAGTGAAAAAACGAATGGTTTTCTTTCAGTATTGCTATTACCTTGTTATTGTTTCATTATAACTATTGTGTATTATTTGCCTACAGTCAACATGCTGTCAGCTTCAGAAAGGTACCGTTCAAGCAATTATATATCCTGTATCTTTTTTTAGTCAGTTTGAACATCATGTTTGTTCTTGTTTTAAAAAGCTATATGACTGGACATCATGGGGTGGAATACCCGTGTGAGGAATACCCGTGTGAGGAATGACTGGACATCATGGGGTGGAATACCCGTGTGAGGAATACCGTGTGAGGAATGACTGGACATCATGGGGTGGAATACCCGTGTGAGGAATACCGTGTGAGGAATACCCGTGTGAGGAATACCCGTGTGAGGAATACCTCTGTGAGGAATACCTGTGTGAGGAATACCTCTGTGAGGAATACCTCTGTGAGGAATACCCGTGTGAGGAATACCACGTGAGAAATACCCGTGTGAGGAATACCTCTGTGAGGAATACCTGTGTGAGGAATACCTGTGTGAGGAATACCCGTGTGAGGAATACCCGTGTGAGGAATACCTGTGTGAGCAGCTGGAACATTGTACAGCTATGCTAAGCACCATTTACAACAATCGTTTTAGTCTTCTCTCTCCGTCGAGAGATGGATTCTGGTTAAATTTACTTCAGTTTATGCAGCTGTTCTGGTTCACGTGTCTAAGGATTAAACTTAAACCCTACAGTGGAATGACTGTCACCCACGATTACGTTCAAAATATTACTGCAAACACAAACTGTCACCTACACTACACTTCAGAATATTACAAACACGATGCGAATTAAACTCTGACTGAATGTAAATCCTTTGCTATTTTTGGAACTGTGAAATATTTGAGTAAAATGCTTTGACATATTTAAAGAGGGTTTTCCCTTTGCTTTGTACACAGAACCTCATCACATAAGAGAGGAGAGGCACCAGAATCTTCAAATGCAAAAGTAAACTATAATATATCTTTCATTCTTCTTTGGCAAATTTATTTAAATTTTGTACCATACAAGTTAATTAGTCTCTGACTATTCAAAACAATACCTTTTAAAGATGCTCTCTCACTCTCTCACTCTCAGTCAGTTAAAAAAAATAGCACACTGGAAACTAACAAACAAACAAACAAAACTTGTAAGGAAATGCAAAGGAACTTGCAGCAAAAGTCAAAAGCTTTTTCCGACTTTTCGTCTCTTGACAAAGAATAGATTTTCAACTTTGTCGCCATTTAGTTTTTCATTGTTTTCAATTTTAGAACCTATAAACACCTGAAGGTTTGGGCCACCTAAACAATGACACCTTATCCTTGAACGGAGGAGTTTCAAAAGAAACCATAAAACGTTAGATGTTCCTAAAATAGAAAAATATACAGCCAGTGTTACCTGCACTACAGTGTAAATGGTGTAGTTGTAGCACTTTCCCGATATAAACTTCAGAGTTCAAGAGATGATGCCACTCACCATTGTGCTGAAAAGTGCCTCTTATATTTCAAGCAGTATAATCAAAAGCTTTGAGTACATCTGCTTTGATGGAAACTTATATACTATAATAAAAACATTCCCCAATTATAAGGATAAGATGTGCTTCTTCCCGACTTTTGAAATGCACTGTGACGTATGTATATAAGTGCTGAGTGCTAGTCAGATATCTCACCATGTTCTTCCTCATCATTTCATGGCGTGAAGATATCGCACAAATGATGTTTTATTGATCTGTAAGTGGATTCCTTAGAAGGGTCCAGGAGGTTAGGCCAAGGACTCTCTCACACAGAGCTGAACACAACACCATGTCAATAACAACCATTCCACCACCATTTTAAAGCTCACTAGAGGCCCCAGAGGACCCCACACAAGATGAAGTCCTTCATGTTTCCATGGATGATATTACATAGAAACCAGAGAACATCTGAAATCCAACCAAGATCAAGATCACCACATCCATTATGAGGAGACTGTCCTACAGCTATCGATCATACTCTGAGCATCTTATTAGGTTAAGCAGTAGAATACTGCAGATTAAAATAAGCTATTAATATCACATGACATATTAATGTCATGATTTTGTCTCAATATTATATATTATGTTCAAAGAGTTACATTTGCCTTTTGAGACATAGATAGATAGATGGAGAAAGGGATGAATGAAGGGGTGGATGGATGGATGAAGAGAAAAACACAGAAAAGGAAAACTGAAAATAATACCAACCTAAATTTTACACAAATGCAATTTACGGTCATTTGTTGAACATAGTTTTATTATATGTATGTAGTTTTATTATATGTACAGTTATATATTATATGTACATAGTTTTATTATATGTACAGTTATATATCATATGTATGTAGTTTTATTATATGTACAGTTATATATTAGATGTACCTACTGCTCAGTATTTTCTTTTCATTTTAAGCTTCATTTTTTTCTGTCGTCACAGGAACGAAGAAGAAGTCATGATGGCTGTGAGTGAAACGATTACCACCACCACCATGTTGTGCAGGAACAAGTTGTCTGAGGAAGTGAGGGGCAACTGGGAAGTGAGATTTCATTATTTTGCATCATTCTGCTGGGAGTTGGCCGAGGGAGAAGAAACACAAAAACACTTTTAAAAGGCGTGTGTGTGTGTGTGTGTGTGTGTGTGTGTGTGTGTGAGAGAGAGAGAGCCACTTAACCCTGGCGCCTAATTTACCATAGACCCCAATGCCCCTTGGAGTGTTTTCAGCGAGGGTTAATCCTTTCAACCCGTGCAGTGCTCATGTCAGGAGAGTTCAGCTTCCATACATGGACATGCCAGCAATCTTTCCCTTGTTTGTGTTCCCCAAGAACAGAAGGGCAGGGTGTTGAAATGCCAGCACCAATGTCCCCCCCGTGAGGCCCCTCTGTGTTCCCTCCCTGTACCCTAAAGAACGCCCACAGGCTCCTCTCACCACATGCCAGCTGGGAGGGCTACTGCCCTAAGGGAGTCACACACACACAGCTCCAAAGCGTGCTGTTCCTACTGCCCCCTAGGCCTGCTCTTATTGCCTGGAAGGCATAGTTACTTAACGGTTATTGACTTTTCTGCTATAAGCAGACACTGAGAAATATGCTTGTTAAAATAAGCGCTAAAGGACCAGTTGCAGGGATGGAAATGCAGGGATGAATGTGTTGGTAAACAGAAGAGATAGAAGAGAAAAACGTTAACAGTAAGAACACAGAGCTTCGAACTGTGATTGGGACCCTGGTGCACACACTGGAGGTACCTGACCTGGCTGAGGTAAGGAGTTTGTGTGTGGGGGTGGAGTGGAGGCAGGCCTGGGAACTGAAGAACCAACACCACTGAACCACATTAGAATACTGTGGAGGGACTCGCAAAATGAAATGGGGAAACAGTTCAGTTTATAGCTAGAAAAGTCAGCTGGGCACAGGAACACACGACATGCCAGATGAAATGTAAACACTGATGGATGGATGGATGGATGAGGGGAGAAACAATGACAGAAGGCTAAAAACACTTCAATGTTACATTTTTTTTTTTTTTGGTGTTGTGTGTTCCTTCATTTTCACTGCTGCACAGAATCAATTAAACACAGATTGTGTCCTTATTAGCAGGGTACGTTAATGATCTGGCAACCCACCACCAGCTCTGCTACAGTGACTAATGTGGTTTAGACAGAATTTATGAAATGATTTGTCATTAGCCCACATATCAAAAACCACATAATTCAGAACCTCAACATGGGTCCACAAAGCCAGTGTGGTAAACATGCCGAAAATGCATTTAAATATCACCACAATGTACTTGAGTGTGTGTGTGTGTTTTTAAATAAAAAAATCCCCAAGGATATTAATGACTCCTGGGGCTCAGAGTTCAACATTCATACTGCACTCTGACAACTGCACACCTGATCGCAGATATTCAGAATGTTTAAATCTCAACCTGTTACCTTATCCAACCTAGAGCATGATCATAAACTGTGAGATATATAAACAACTCCTGTGAATAAATAATTATCAGGTGCTCCCTGGTCTTCTCACACTCCCTCATTCACTGAATGGATAAAGATCACACAAAACCAAGTATTAATATGGACCTACACCACGCAGGCCTTGTTAACCAGCCTGGTAGGACAGGTGAGCTGCAGGGATGAGACAGAGCTCACACACCAACGCTGTTCCCTTAACTTAACCCTGTTTACTTCATCAGTGAAGAACCCAGCGGACATTACTTCCCCAGAAATAAGTGCTCTTCATGTGAAAAGGGAAAAATATTTAGTCCACATATTTTGTTAAAAGCATTTTAATTGCACACTAGAAATCCTAGAATCCTTTGTCCCATAATGCATTGTAACTAGTTCATGTGACACAACAAACACATACAGAACACCGCACAAACACTGCATACAGAAACACTGCACAAACACACACAGAAACACTGCATACAGAAACACTGCACAAACACACGTACAAAAGTAATCCTAGTCACAGTTTAGACACTCTCTCCCAGATAGAAGCATGAAACCTCTGACACAAAAACATTTATTTGTATAAATAGATAAATCAAAAGTAAGTGCTCACCAGATCCTCTTTGATGGCCTTTAGATGAAAGACCTTTCTGTGGTAGAGGTCTTGTTCCTGGCTTTTTGTTAGAAGATACATGAGCAGGACTTCCATCTTACAACTGAATCATATTCCAAACCGGGTCATTTTAAAGCACGTCAAGGGCTCTGTTCCAGCTGGGAAACAGTTCTGGGCGCACACAGCTGAGAGCAATGACATTACCCCAGTGTGCTTTCCTCTTCAGTATTTAACCAGAAATTATTCTTCCAAATATGGCTTCATTTTATAAATCCCATGTACTAGAAAGAAAAAAAACCTAAACATTAATGGTTCGGGTGCAGTGTTCCTGCATTCTTTTTCACACCCTCTAAAATGTGTAGCAAAGAGCCTCTTTCTCTTATTATAAAATAACTTGCAGTGCAGTAACAGAAGGGCAATTAAGACTCTAATAGGCAGGTAATGGATAATCAGCCCCTATTATACCATCCCAAATGCTTCGTTCAAAGCTCATTTCATATTAATTGTTATTTACCTCAGATTAATAATTGCAATGGACCCAGGGGTGGTACTTGGGAAGGTAGCAGGGAGGGAGAAAGGCATCTGATATAACGAACTCTGGGGAACGTGTTTCATTATGACATCATTACTGCTCATTGGCCTTTTGTGTGCTGTCAGGCTGGGACTTTACCCACAATTCACCTGTCATTTGTTTGTCTGCCTGCATTATTGACTCTGGCCTGATTTTAGGAGCAAAGCCCCTTTGGAATAAAGGTTTCTTTGGCAGCCGACCACTTGCAGGACTTTCGGCTGTTTAAATTCAATGCAGTGGCAAAGATTCATGCGGTAAACAGAGTTTAGTAAATGCATTTTTGCCCTGTAACCATGTTTCTTCCTGTGGGTATCAGGGCTGCCTGTAGATGGCGCACCCTGCAGAACTGGCTGCCAAAGTTCACCATGGTTACCCATCTCCTATCTCTGTCTCTCTCTATCTCTCTCTCTCTCTCTTTATTTGATATACAGAGGTCACTCTTCGTCATGGTTTCCCATCTACAAAAAAACATTTTGATTTGCAGTTGTTGGTCACTGGTATCATAAAATACTCATCTTGCCATCAGAGAACTGAAGTAACTATTCCTTTCTTTTTCTCCCTCCCTCTCTTGCTTTTTTTGTTGTAGAGAAACTTCCACAAGTTATACAGTGTGAAGGCAATGCTGAAAACAGCCGGAGACGACCGGCGTCATGAACACCATAAGAGAATTCTCAACCTGAAAAGGCTGTACAATTCTGTATCTCCAGGACAAAATAACATCCACAACAAAGATGTACAGGTGTTGGAGACACAGAAAGTGTAGGTCTCTCTTTGATACCATAAGCATTCAATATGAGTTCAATACCCTCAGTGTGAATGGCTGAACACCTATTTAATTTTCCAAGTTAATTGATCTGATTAGGTCAGGCCAGTGCACAAGCACATCCTCTAATGCTGTTGAGATCTTGAGAAAGAATCGCATCA
>JAOYMR010000005.1:15671008-15685617 GCA_025802075.1 Tenebrosternarchus preto
GTGGGGGTAAGGAGTGAGAGGTGGGGGTATGTGGGGGTAAGGAGTGAGAGGTGGGGGTAGCTGATGCCACTTTTGGAAATTAAGGTGACTATTTTTTTCAGTCAGGTTGATTACGGTCCTGTGCTTAAGGGCATGAATGCACTTGAGGAGATTTGGTTGGGTCTGTCTGTCTGTCTGTCTGTCTGTCTGTCTGTCGCTCTCTCTCTCTCTCTCTCTCTCTCTATCTATCTATCTATCTATAAGAAAGTGAAGTACACGTCAGATATGTCACATATGTCATTATGTCATTGCTGGAATCAATGCTAATTATAAGAGCGCGGGGTGCACGGCTGAGTTAACATATGTCAATGTTCTCTCTCTCACAGAAATAGCCTGATGTGTCAGATGTGTGGACTGTTCTCTAAAAGTGAGTCATGCCTAACTGCTCACTCACAGTTGACTCGACCTTCAGAAACCAGGCTGACCTCAGATATGCATCCCTCACAAGTGAGTCACGTTCACCTGCCAAACGTGTATGGAGTAAAAACCATGACAAACCTCAGATGGTTTCAACAGTCACGCTTTTCTTTGCCATGTGTCTGAACAAGGGGGTTATTTAAGATGTCAGGGAAGGACCAGGTGATGTTCATCTAACGTTATTAGAGATGCAAGACCCTGGTCACACACCTTTGCTTTCATGGAACCACACACACTCTCCTGTTTAAGCAAAAAAGAGAAAAGAAACAAGATGGAGATGAAAGTTCCCTGGAGCAGGAGGAGGAAGCTGCATTAGATTCATGTTCAGTATGAACACATTACTTTCAGCTTCATGCCAAAGACAGAGAGGGAAAAAGGCAAATGACAGAGAGAAGAGTGACAGTAGATTCTTGGCACTCTGGGATTTTGTGTCTCTGAAATCCCACAGACAGCTTTCCTGAGTGACAAGCAATGCTTTCTCTTTCTCTAATAGCTTTTATACCAAAGGACTGTTACTATGGGAACATGGACAAAAAGACACCAGCGTGGCTGAAAATGTCTGCTTCATAAGAACCATAGGGCTGAAGCCAAAGTGTTGATCTGTGAGCGTGCAACAGGCCTGGTGCGTGATGGATAGAGGAGGTTAAATCTGACGAATGCTCAGACATTTCTGAAGGCGTCCGTTTGCACTCTGATTGTCCTAGGGAGTTGGGTTCACCTGACATACAGCCTCTTTTCCCAGAAGTCAAGTGTTAGGTGATTCTTACTTGGCTGTTCACTCTGAACATCACCAAAGCAGTGGACCTCTCTGGAAAATGAAACCGTTTGAGAACCACAAAAATAGATTCATAGATCTGAACATCACTTCAGCAGGACCATAGACAGGATTCATTACTGTTTCAGAAGCATAGCCAGGAGTTCTGTTGTAGGTGTAATAGAAACGCTAAACTGATTATATAGCTTTTTTTAACAGAGAAATTTGTAGTGATGTAGATGGCAGGTAACAATTACTGCACCTGTGTGATTATGAATGTGACTTTAAAACTGGCTTCACGAGAACTAGCAGTAACATCAAGAATCTTTAAACGAAATGTTTTGGTTTGCATGTGCTAAACCCTTCAGTGTAAAGCATGCATGCACATTCTCTGTTTTAAGTCTGTAGTAACAATAAAACGCTACAACCCCTTAAAATTGCTCTGCCGTTAGCAATCACAGCAAAACAAAAGCAATCAAACTGAAGAGAACGAAAAATAGAGAGTGAATGTGTGTATGTGTGTGGTAGATGGTACCCTCAAAGCCCACAAACAGCTCTCTCAGTTTTGCCATTATCTGACTGAAGAGGTAACATGTCATCTAGAGCATTAATCATTTTGTCCATCCATCTTGTTTGCGGTGTGTATAAATACTATATAAAGGCATGACTTCATCAATAGTATTTGCTTTACCTTTTAACACGTTCTCAAATATTTTCTCAAGGAAATACAGAGAAAACAAGACAAACATTTCGCTATCCCAGAAAAGCTCATAGATGTAGTCGTTTTTCTATTTAGACTTTTAAATTCTTTTTGACAGTTTCCCGCAGAAACCCTCCTTTCCACAGTTGTCAACTTTTTCCTTGACAGGCTTATTACAGGTTTGACATGGTGATTTACAGCTCGCTCTAATAATCAAATAAAGCGGTAAGAGAACAGGATACATGTCATATACATTATTTCCCAGTTTTTTTTCAGATCTGACTCAGCACTGCACCAGTCCCTCACCAGTCCCTTCACCAGTCCCTCACCAGTCCTTCACCAGTCCATCACCAGTCCCTCACCAGTCCATCACCAGTCCCTCACCAGTCCCCTCACATGTCCCTTCACCAGTCCCCTCACATGTCCCTTCACCAGTCCCCTCACCAGTCCCTCACATGTCCCTTTACCAGTCCCTCACCAGTCCTTCACATGTTCCTTCACCAGTCCCCTCACATGTCCCTTCACCAGTCCCTCACCAGTCCTTCACATGTTCCTTCACATGTTCCTTCACCAGTCCCCTCACATGTCCCTTCACCAGTCTCTTCACCAGTCCCTGTGGGATCCTGCCACCACCTGGGACCATCCACTCCTTTTCGTAGGGCACCTTGGACTGGTGGTTAAATTTAGGGAGCTTGAATGAAACCTTTCATTAATGAAACAACCTTTTAATATAGATTTTTAATAAACTTTTTAAAAAACAAACTGGATTAACTTAACTTAAAAAAACAACAACAGTGCAGAGTAATAAAAGGTTCAAAAATAAGAAACACCTTAAATCTTTGGCAAGATGATGATAAAATCTAAATTTGCATGTGGAGCTCAGGTCCTAGTTAAGCCCAATCAGTCTCTTTTTTTTTTCCTTTCTCCATCCCAGTTCTGTCATTCTTGCCTACATGGTCGTCACGTGAGCAGCCCGTGTTCATCTAAGTGCTGCAATCTGATTACACGCCTCTGCCTGGCTGAGGTCACCAGCTTCTGATCGCCGTCACTTCATGCGTCTGACGTTAACGCCGAGTCGACACTCTGGCTCGAATGTCAGTGTCTTTTTTATATTATTATGGGTTATTTGAATTCATGGCTTGTTGTGGAAATGGCATTTCAGGGCTGAGCCAGACAGGGCAAGGTACAATACAGACGACAGAGGACTGGTGGTGCCAAAAGAAACACTTTAACAAGGCTGAGATGGAGGAGAAATGGATCAAAATGAAACATAAAGTTTGTCAGGTGTGTTGTGCGTGTGTGCACAGCACTTTCCTGTCTGGAGTGTCACATATAATCGCCAGGTTTATTGCAGGTTACTTGCTGCAGTAAAAATGGAAGGAAGGAAGGAAGGAAGAAAGAAAGAAAGAAAGAAAGAAAGAAAGAAAGAAAGAAAGAAAGAAAGAAATCTAAAAATTACAAAAAATAGATTGGCACCCCACTCCCCAGTACAATTAATCTCAGTACTTATAGAAATATGTGTGTTGTTACCTATCTTGTGTATGAGTGTCTGGAGGATCCCACACCCTGTGTGCCCCAAGTACATGTGGTAAGCTGGGTTTCAGAGATGAACTGTAAACAGTAAATGTACGTGTCCAGTTATAAATACGAGTGTTATTCCCTCCCTCACCCTCACTCTCAAATCTAACTTACCTAAGATGAAAATACAACATTCAAACTGTAGCAAAATAGTATAAAATATATTGTGCAAATGAAAATAGTTGCAGAATATCTGCTCAGTATAAGTGAAAAGAAATCACCAAAAACACAGCTGTGTCTGTGTTTGCTGTTCTCAGCGTTAACTAACTCAGTTTCGCTGCCTCAAGTTTCTCAACAGTTCTTGGACAGAGACAGGCACCAACCCCCCATCCCAATCTGGTCTTAACTCAGTTCTGATTAGTCAAGGTCTTGGTCTTGATCTGATCTTGCCTTAGGTTCTTGCCAGACACTACTGGCCATCACACAGGATGACACCATCAGTTCCAAGAGCTGCAAGCATTAAACAGTGGAATGTAAAATCACAGTGGATATTAAAGATTGGCTTTCTCACCAATTAGTGAAATTAAGCAATTGTCTTCTGTGAGCTAATGGATAGTGTTTGACTGCACAAGGGGCTGTGCGTGAAGGGGCCGGCTTGAAAGATAGACTGCCACAGACTAATGGAAAGAAAACCCTAACTCTGATTCATTGCCTGGAGAATCAATTCATTTAGTCACTCACGAGTGCTACATTATTTAATGCTTGTCACAGTGCACTGCTGAGACTGTCTGGTGGAGAGGCAATAGTACAACTACTTAAACATTGCTAAAATACTGCAAGAGGTCTCCCTAAACAAAAACGAAGAGCAGTGCTTAACTGTAGTCTTTAAGGAGATGCCAACAGAAACGAGGAAGATGAAGTTGTTCATTCCTCCGATTTGTTGTTAAGGATATTTCCCTGATGATACTGTTCTATAGTTTTGTTAGTTAGGATAAATTGTGGAGTGATGAATTTTACACAACATGGATTTAACCTCAGTGGTTTTGCATGCACACACACACACACAAAAGAATTGTTGGCAAAGCCCTGTGAGGGAGACTTTCTAGAAACTTCTTTGTCCTGTAAGATGCTTCCAGTCAGACAGCCGTGTCTACTCCCTAATGCTGAGATTTGTGTCAGAGGAAGAAACCTCACAACCACTCAAAAGACTTTAGTATGCGAATACAGAGTGAACCTACAGGAAAACAGGCCCTTTCTTCTACAGGAGTCTTCTAGAGGAGTGTTTTTTCCCACAGCCCAGTGAGTAATTTGATTAATAGCCGAATGGCCAGTTATCAACAAAAACAGCCATTTTATACCCATGCCATATAGGGAAACTGATGAGACATCCTCTCTCTCCCTCTCTCTCTCTCTCTCTCTCTCACACATACACACACACACCACTGCCTTGTTGTAACCCAATTTACATCATATTTAAAATATACTATGTATATACTGTTACGTACCCAGTCTAGGTTGGGCCGGCAACAGAGATAAAGGGATGAGATGGACCGGAAAATGAACGTGTAACGGCAACAACGTAATACAAATACTATATATTTAAAATATATACATGCAAATATGCCAGCGTGACAAAATATTAATAAAGATTCATTAGAATGATCACAGATCAAATGGAAATGTTCACTCTCTCACTTCGTTCTTAGCATCATATATGATGCATGTATCACACGCTGACTTATGTAAGGTGAGATTGTGCTAGTTGAATGGATATTGTTTTATGCAGTGGCATTATTATATAACTTACTTAATTTAGCAGCAAAACAGGTAAGACCTGCCTCTACGGAGGTGGTCAGAACAAGACAAAAAATTACCATCACAATCCATTTCTTCTAATGACTGACGATGAAGTAAAGATGCTAATCAATCATGTATAAACACAGGGCTCTAGAAAGCATCTCATCTCTTCCTCTGTCTGGTTCTTTGTCAACTGTTCATTTTTGACTGTAATCAGTACTGCTTTATTCCTGTGGCCTCTCTGAGAACAGCACAGTTGTTTTCATATTTATTAGAGAGAAATACTCTTTTAATTTCAAATGCCCACTGGATTGTTCCTTTCTTCCCCCGGAAGGTCACAGAACTCATAATCATGAAATAGGTCTAATTACGCTGGCTCAAACTTTACCGCGTCAAAGGTGATCACTGCAAAATGATGGCATGCCTGCACAAAAGCAAGGTGATAGTATACGGTTTATTTTAGCCCAATTAAGAGAGAAACATTTTAAGCTCTAAAGGAGCATTAATTCTTCTTCACGTTACAGACGTTATACTGACACCTAGCGGTCTGGACGTTTTCGATATTATGTACTAAACCTATTTGATACAAAGATACGTTCTAGGATGTATTTGGTTCATTTAAGGACTACAACGCAGTTTCATTTATCATTTCATGTGAGTTATATTTTATTATTTTTATAATAACTTTTAGAAATATTTTCGCTACTTTTTGGTAGTCAAAATGACCTCTTGTTACTTTTAATTAATCCAAGTCGTGTTACTGGCGATGGTGGGTGGATTAACATGAGTTGTATAAGACCAGATAATCGTCTTGTCTTTCTTCCGTGTGATCAACTTGAATTTAAATCATTAGAGTAAATGTTGGACCCTTTTTATAAGCCGTGTATTTCGCCTTTTGGTATCATTAAAAAGAGACTGTATGAAAAACGGAAAGGAAAATCAATATTCTTTGAGAAATATCGCAAGGATGCTTACAGATTATTCTTAATCAGGATAAAGAAAGCTTTTCACACTAAAGTCCCAGTGTTTTTAAAGTTAATATAATTACCATCTCGTTCAATTAATCATGAACGCAGTGCTTGACTCCGATTTCCTCGGTTTCACAGCAGACGGATTTCTGTAGAACTGAAGTGCAACCCCGCCCTCTAGTGGTATATAATGGCAGTACACCGAAAAGTACGAGAAAACGGGTACATCACCAGCTTTGACCAGATCAAAGTTCATGATGACACTTCACTTTACCGCTGTATAATATTCCATACTTGGTGTCGTTAAAATAATAATTATCTAATACCCTTTATACAGTGAATCTTTATATAAATTACATTTTTCTAATGGTTCACCGTATAAATTGATTTCACCTTATCACATATTGTCTGCTGTTAGACCAAAACATTCGATTAATGCCATATAAGCTTTGAGACAAATTTTAATAAGTCTATGTCAACCTTGTTCTCCAATACCTACAACTTTAACCAGCCCTTTTTCTACGACCTGTAACCTCATTTAACCAGACGTAACCCACCTCCACTCTTAAATAACATTCCCAGAAAAACAGGTCGTGCATGACAAAGTATATTAATATGACTTTTTTTTTTTTTTTTTTTTTACCAGACTTGACCATCGTAAAAAGGCATTTTCCCCCCATCTCACAGATCAGAGGAAACCTGAAGTAAATGATCGTAGTACATTTCACACCTGCTTGTGTTATATTACAGACCATCCATTTGCTTTAACAGAATGCTGTGGTTTACTTTCTGGTATTCAGTTAAATAAACTTCAGGATTGACTTCCGACACAAAGAGCCATGATGATTTGAGCATGATTCTACATCACTTATCGAGTCACTATTTGTCTGTTTCATGTTTACTGAGGATTCTCAACTGTTATGCAAACATGAAGTTCAGGGACATTCAGTAAACAAGGCTGATTTATTATAGACTTGTGTTACACCCGGTAAACTTCACTTTAACATCCAGTAAAAGTGAAGTTAGTAAGAGCACAGGCTGAAGACGTCAAGCATGCACAATGTCAAAGGCTACATCATTCCTGACTGTTCTGGTTCCTGTTTAAGGACCTGGGAACTGCAGGAGTGCACAGAACAAAACTAGCAGAACAACACCAATACAGAAACAAAAACATCATAAGGAAATGATGTAATAAACACTCACAAAAACATCAGTTATGATTTACTGTCAGCTTCAGTTTTATCGTCATCATCATCAAGTAAAAACATCTTAAGATCCAAAGTAAAACTGCTTCTATCATTTTGTTGTTTTCAGGTAATAAAAACAAACAAACAAACAAAAAGGCAGGAGCCATATTTGGTTCCTTTCCTAACAAAGTGATGAGCCAATATGGCTGCATGTTCTTTGGACATAACTGTACAACTTGTAGCCAATATGGCCGCACAAATTCTTCTCTCTGCTTAGAGCCCAAATGGCTGCCAGATCCCAGGTCACCTACTGAGTTAGCCTATTTCTTGAGCTCATTGGCCTTCATTAGAGCCTTAATGGCTCTCGCTCTCATCTCCAGCTCCAGCAGCGCTAGCTGCTGTGCCGAGGGCACTGCTGTCGTGGCCGCAGGAAGAGGAAGTGATGTGGGAGGTGTTTCTATGACAACAGATTGCAATGGCCCCTCCAGCTCCAGCTTGCTGGGAGAGGGCGTGGTCAGCGCCAAGATCTCACTGACACTCTTGTCAATGTCATGCTGAAGCTCCATCTTTGGCTCAGGCGATTGGACATCTGGTTCAGCAGCTGGAGCAGTAACAGAGGGGGTAACTGTCATGGTAGGAGGAGCTTCCTCTACTAAAGGCTTGTTGTCTTTGTGCCCCTCAATGTCGCTGTCATCCATGTCGGCGTTGATGCTGAGCACATCACTATCCTCTCCAGATCCATCTATATGCACGGAATAAATCATTTAACAGCTTGGCTGCATGTAGTAACAAACACATTCAAAGGTAGGGCAGGTTTCACCACTCTATTCAGCCTGTTTTGGGATGAACACCTTTTTCCTCATTACCTGGTTTGTCTTCTGCTTCGGCAGCCTCTTTCACAGAGGAAGTGGAATCCACACTATTGTCCTGCCTAGATGGCACATTTGAAAAGCAGTTATACTAACACTCAAAGAAACACATGCTTTACAGGCAAAGGGTGTCCACTGTGAGAGAAGGGTTGAGGGCCAGACAGTTAGAGACACTGAGAAAACAGATGGACTTACTGACTGTCCACTGAAGTTCCTTTTGTCACAGTCTTCTCGTTTCCAGAATTAGCAGTTAACTCTTTACCTTCGAAAGCAAGAGAGACAACAAAGGTTATCCAACAGGATGACATTTCTTTCATCTGCAGTGTCCAATCAGAAGTGCGAAACAAAAACAAGCACACAGACACCATCACCGTAGTAACCAGCCAGAACCACAACCGTCTTCGTTCATCAGTAATGACTCCATTAAACAAAGCTGAGACTCGGGGCAGATCAGTAAAACATGCTCCATGTTCAGCTTTATCAGCAACTTCCAGCATCCTGAACCAATTCATTCTGTAACTGTTGGCTTTCATGCAGAATGTCTTACACGAAAGGTGTGTTGAAACTATGAGAGGCTTAAATTTACCCTCAAGTATCTCAAGCAAATTGCTCTCAGGCATCTGTTGCAGTTGATCCCAACACAACGCCCTGATCTCTGCAAAGGAGCTGTCCTGCAGAAACAAAAAAACACACACAACAGTAGTGACTGGGAATAATTGAAGATGATAATATGTACAATGAACATACATTAATCACGACGGCGGTATAATAAAGTACAACATGAAAACCTTGAGCTCCTCCGGAAGCATCTTTCTGAGTTTGTTTTCAGTAAGGACGCGGAAGCACTGGTCTAGCATCTCCTGGCGGTCCGTTACATATGCTCTTATCGGTTTAAAAGGCACGTTCAGATCTAGTCCGCCTTCCTCGATGTCGCTCGGTGCGTCCATAACTTCCTCCGTGTGCTCGACATCTTTATGGTCCTTCAACACACAGATTTGCCGAGTTAGCTAGTGTTAAATAACTGATGGAAATAGCGTACGAGTCGGCGGAATCTTAACAAGCTCAAATGTAATCGTCAGGCATATTTTAGCAAGACAGCTGACATCATATCTATTGATTTCGACTATGAATTAATGGTGCAAACTCACAGTCGCATCGAGTGTCACGAAACAAAAACAACGCCACACAATTTATTTCTAATGTATAAAAGCAATTATCCCTGTCACCACATCTGAGGCAGATCACCTAGCTGAAGTTAGGAATAACAAATCAGAAGTTGGATCGGCTGTTTTTTGTTTTTTTTTTCTTTTCACACCTCCATGCTGGATTCGGTGCTTCTCCTTTTCCTCTCCCTATCAAGAGTTTCTCGATGGGAGTGTTTTCTTTTCTTTTCTTTCGAGGTTTTCTTTCCCTGCATGTTTTTAACCATTTGGTTTGCAGCTCCGATAGCTAAAACAGTTCGACCGTTGATGACCCCGATCCGTCGGTGGCGCACACTGATCACGTCATGACTGCTCAGCCACTCCTTTGCCACCAGACTGGGCACAGTGACATTAGTTGTTGCTTAACTAACCTGCAAACAATAAATATTGTGGGTCTTTTATTTTTTTTTACCTTTGTACCAAACACAGTAACATGACAACCTTCACTGTTAATTTATCTTTGAGTTCCGGTTTGAGTTTAGAGTTTGTTAAACCCGCTTCTTGGAATACCCCCCTGGTGGTTTTAGTTTTGTCTAACCACCATTTAATATTGTAGACAAGATGCTTAGTTAGTTTAGTTAGTTAGTAACCACAAACATTGTGACTCTAAACACAAACATCTAAACAGAAACATTGGTAGACATATTGTGACTCTAAACAGGCCAAAGCATTGTTTAATGTTTCTAAGGAAACAAAAGACAAATTGAATTTTAGAAAAATTCCGATTATAAAGCTTGTATTAAACTTTCCTGCCAATAAATACATTGTGTTCTGTTACATTCCTTATAGTGAGGTCACTTAAAAAATAATTCCTTAAGCTACTTATTTTTAAAACCTATTCAGTTTTTCTTTAATGGCTGAGTG
The DNA here is from genome assembly GCA_025802075.1 of Tenebrosternarchus preto. Taxonomy (NCBI): domain Eukaryota; kingdom Metazoa; phylum Chordata; class Actinopteri; order Gymnotiformes; family Apteronotidae; genus Tenebrosternarchus; species Tenebrosternarchus preto. The sequence continues at coordinate 15,681,324 of JAOYMR010000005.1, forward strand.
ACCAACAAAATGAACATTAGTGCCCTCTTCTGGGTGTTAGAGGAAACTGTAGGTGGTGGGGCAGCTTTAGACATTAGCACAGCAGCTCCACATGAAGCTGTATGTCTGGAAACAAACTGAAACAAAATTGGTTTTCTGAAAACAATCACAAATAGGACTGTTCATTTCCACCGCAAGAAAGTCTGTTTCTAAGAAATGTTCTGTATACCATACTATCTCACTGGCTTGGAGGTTGCAGGGTCTAATTCCAGCCAGGGCTCTAGTTTACAAGATTACTAACAGACAAGGTCGGAGGGCATACATAGCCTCAGAAGCGGGGAGGCAGACAGCCGCGTGCCTCCCCTTAGAAGGTCAGGGGCGGGGAGAGGGAAACAATTGTCTGCCTCACCATGTGGCTCTGCAGTCACGACCAGCGTGGGTTATAATGGAGGGGCTTCTTCTCTGAGGCGGTGCAGCTGCCATACCAGGCTTGGAAGCTGCTGGTGAGGATGTTCTCTATGGTGTCTCTGTAGAAGGTCGTGAGGACAGGAGGGGAGAGGTTTGCTCTCCTCATCCTTCGTAGAAAGTGGAGGCACTGCTATGCTCTTTTGACTAGAGAGGTGGTGTTTGTAGTCCAGGTCAAGTCTTCTGTGAGGTGAACCCCCAGAAACGTGGTGCTTTTAACAGAATCCACAGTGTTACCATGGATTGCGAGTGGGGTGTGTATGGTGTCTCATCTTCAAGTCAGCAGCCCTTTGCCTTGTTGACGGGTTGTTATCGCGACACCAGACTGCGAGTTGGCTGGACTTCCCGATTCACCATCGTTCCATTACGTTATATTATCCAAGTACAGTGTAGATTCTAATTACACATAAGTTTGGTTCTCTGAATTACTTTCGACACCATTAAGTATGATAGCATGAAACCTTGACGTTCATCAAAACATTTACATTGTACAAAACTAGCACAATATTTATTTAGTAAAATGAGAAGTACATCATTTGAGATGTCAACATATTTCAGCAAAATAAAATGCTGCTTTAAAATAAAAACATTTAAAAATCTTTTTGAAATATACATATGATAGAGGTCTTAGTAAAATGTAATTGGAATATAACTTTAAACAACATTATTAAATGATGTGCCATGTTCATTTATATTTTCTACACAAATCATAATTTCCAAACTTTCCCAGACATTAAAAATAATGTTCTTTTATGCTACTCATAAAGTATTTCTTCTTATTACTTTGTTTTTAAAAATCCTTCATGAATCAATAGACAAATATTGAGTCTTTGTTTTTGAGACAGCAGCTGTTATTCTGTTATTAGTGCTGTGCCCACTTAATATTAAAATTAGAACAAGCCTGTGATTTGCTGTGAATGGCTCTGTGCCCACTTCATATTCAAATTAGAAAAAGCCTGTGCTTCGCTGTGATGGGATCAGTGCTTATTTAATATTCAAATTGGAACAATGTGTAGGTACATCCTATATAAAGAAACTCGGTATAGGTTCTGTTATTTGGAACAAAGTTAAAAAGATGACCCACATCATATATTGTTTACCAGTCAGCTAAGCAACACTCAGTGACGGTGTTTGGCTATTAATTCAAATCTGACACAGCAAAACTGCCTATTAAAGTAAACCATTTTCTAAATTTCTGATAGGCCAATGACAGGCATTTCATTTGTTTTACACATAGATGTGAGACACAACCAATACAAGAGGACCAAAATGTGTTTAAACCCCTGGGGGTCTTTTCATACTGTGATGGCCATGAGGGGAACAGAGGACACCTGCATTATTATGTTTCAACATACGCTGGACCACATCACAAATAGTTACTGGAAAATGTAAAACCGATAAATTTATGGCAACAATGTTTCCATTAGCATCACATTGGACAAGGAGCATTTGACTGTGACATCATTCACCTCCTCCAGCAGGGCAGTAACCTAGATCCATTTGCAAACCGAGTTAACTTTTGATTTTCGTTTTATATAATTTGCTTTTTAAAGCTTTGTTTAAATTCCTGCGCCACTGAGGTTAAACATCATTCCGACTGCTTGTACGAGTGACCTGGGAACGACACTGTGGCAGTCATGGTGAGTATTAAACCATGCATAACCCATTTCACTCTGAAGGGTCTGGTTATTCCACAGCGTCTAAAGAACGGCCGTCGGGCCCGAGATACCGACGGCTGACGTCCAACGGCGACGTCTGCGGGGGTATGAAGGCTATATGTATCACAGGACGTTATGGACATGCGTGAAATGTGGTTTTCTTTGTTCGACCGGAGTGCTATTGCTATTTTAAAGTAAATGAAGGTATTTTAAACTCACAGAGAACTACATACTTTGAGAACATTCTTTTCCATGTATAGGTAAAATAAATAAATAAATAAATAAATAACCAAAATATGTGAATGAATTTGCGAAAAGGCCGTGCAAGTTCAGAAAACGTAGCACATCCGTTGTCATTTTTCATGAAGTACTGACTGAATTTATAATCTGGGAACTGATTAGAGTCCTTGGATAAATGGAGAGCCTTTCTAGCTCCTTTACTGGGTCTACACAATTTGGGGACCTGACCAACCTTCACACTTGCAGTAACTTTTTACATAGTAACTTTGTTAAAGATGCGATCATGACTGCGGCAGAGTTTAACAGGGAAAAGGACCCGTTACCACTGTATACATTAAAACTGAGAGAGGAACATTGTGATGGAACAATCAGGAAATGTTCCACCTATACTTACTTTTGACCATTGGATCCAAATCTAGTCGAGGTTTTTGTAACTACAGAGTATTTAATGCTGATTGTCTTGTGTCTCACACACCTGACTTCTGGGAAAGTCTGCAGAAGCAAACATCAAGGAACAAGGACCGAGTTGAAAAGCATTGGGGCTGAAAATCAATGATTTCTTTACACTTTGTGGTATCTTGTGCATCATGACTGGTGAGAAAATGAAGTCGACTGGGACAAATGGGCAGACTGCAGACCGAAGCTTAAAACTTGGGCAGTTACATGATATTACCCCCTAGTGGCAGACAAAAATACTTTCCCCTTGCCAGTACGGTAAACAGACACATTACGACTCCCTATTTAAAAAGCTCAAAATGCAGCAATACAACTAGGGTGAAATAAACAACACAACCCAAACTAAAAATGCAAATAAAAGTGTGTTATTTCTTGCAGTGTGACATACATTAACCTCTGTGTTTCTCTAAACAGCTTTCTTCTAAAATTGGATAGATCTTTACAAGGCAATATAAGAAAGCAAAAAAAAAAAAAAAACATCCAAAACGTAGCACTTCTATATAAGTAGATATTTACAGATTGTACAGCTTCACACAATGAAAAAACACATAACACCCACTTTTGCGAGCATAACTTTGTTACCGTAGGATATTGAAAAACACTCAACGGTGCAAGGAAGATTGTTTTTTAAAAAAAAAAAAAAAAAAGAAAAGAAAAAAGAAGACAAATATGAAACATAAAACAGAGTTCAGGTTCAAGTATGTGCATGTATGCGCCTTGGAAAGGTGTGAACAGACTTGGGGCCAGAGGCTTCCGATCATGTTAAAATACTGGTGATGTGTAAACACAACAAAGAAAACTCCAACAGCTGTAACGCGGCTGCTTGAGAGATTTTGTGGTGAAAGAAATGCCAGCCAAGTTACTGTCAGAAGAAAAAGGAGTAGAATTAACTTGTAACAAGGCTTAAAAAGAGGAGAAATCCTTGGCTAGCTTAATTTATATGACACTTTTCATTTAACATTTACTACGGTTTACTTCGGTACCTCCAGTAGTTGAACAACCTTTTTTTTTTTTTTTTCCATTCTACGAGCACCAACGCCAAACCCGGTTCATCTGTTCAGACACACACTGCTGACCACCTTTAGCTCGGTTTGGGATTAAAAACATTTAAGTCATCTGTCAATTTAGTAAATTTTTTAGCTTCAATAAGTCGTTCTTGGTAATCGTCTCCACCATGAACGTCACTGTTCTGGGTTTTCTCTGCTATTAAAGCACCTGACTCAGGTTCACGAGGCCGAATATCACACTGGCGAGACAAGCCAGGTACGTCGGCAGGGAAAGTCTGGCGGTGTGCTAACCAGACTGAAAACCGCTAGTCTAGTTTACACTAGCTCTCAGCTCTCGAGAATGACATGGTCCCGCAAAATGAAACACTGCTCTGTACAACCCTGCACCCCCCAAATGACAACTGTAGAAATCTAATGCATCCAGATAGCAAACCAAGAGAAGATAAATCATTTGTAGCATATGCCATGGTTAAAAAAAAGATCTTGTCC
>JAOYMR010000005.1:15690608-15718922 GCA_025802075.1 Tenebrosternarchus preto
CAGTGGACTACATTAACAGAACTACAGAGCCTTATCTTAGTCTAACAGTGGACTACATTAACAGAACTACAGAGCCTTATCTTAGCCTAACAGTGGACTACATTAACAGCGAATGGAAGCTACTTTCCCGAGGAGCACACAGGGGAAAATATAGTTAGTTAGTTTAAGGGAGTTTCTCCAGTCCAGTCGTGGTGTCTCAAAGAGGAGAAACATAGGTGTGTGACAACAGACAGCGAGGCAAACGTTGTTAAAGCAATCGAACTGAATAACTGAACGAGACTGTCATGCTTTGGACATCGACGCCATATTGCTACTGGCAAATTTCATTTATTAATTTCTATGAAATAGAAATACTTTTACAATCTAGTACAAGTCTAAAATTAATGTTTACGTTGCCTGAAGTTTAATTCAGATGTTCTATAAATGATAGAAAGTTAGATTCATTTCAGTCAACCGTTTGTAAATCAGGTGAATCAAAGCCAGTGTACACTAGTGGTGAATCTACACTAGTGGTGAATGGTACCATTTATTTTAGCCTGGTCACCTGACTGGTTTGTTTTCTGTTTACCCATCCTATTAGCCTTTCATTCAAATTTACAGTTACACCTTAAAATTATGTAAGATATTATCGTGCAGCCTGTGAGCCAACTTCATATTGACCAAAATATGTAATTACTTAATTTGATTCAGTAATATGTGTTTTGTACTGTTTTAAATATTTCAGTTATGCTTAAAAAATAGAAAAAAAGTTTTTTATTCTAGTGAATATTTCAAATATTTATACTAACATTTTGTTAGTATGTTTTTGAAATTAAAATATTTTTCAGCGTTTTGTCATATCAAAAATATTGTTATTGCGTGTACAGCACGTTGTAATTCTAACGCAGCCACTGAATTCAACAGCTGTTGACATGCCGAGCCAGTCTGTGCTACTAGTTTAACATAAACAAACAAGAAATAACAAGTACAGCTTTCCACACGCGCAAAATGAAATGAGGGCTTCGATGACCTCACTGGTAAAGGCAAAAATTCTGATTTCAAGATGTCTCTTCCCTTAAACTCGGTCCAAATAACTGACATTTTAATAAAGTAAGGAAACCGAATTATTACCGTGTCGCACATATGCTAAGCATGTTAGCGCTACAGGCTAGACCTTAGCCTACCTACTAGCATTACACGTACGAACGCACATTGCAAACTAGCATTGTACAAACGTACAAATAGTCCACAGCAAGAGCCAGGGTACAACTAGCAACCAAATGGCAAATTACAGTAAAATAAGTAGAATAAATGAAACACTAGTAATCGGTGAATTAGTAAATCACTGAAATCGGTGATTAAAACGCTCACGCGAGTACACCAGCCACACAGTGATTTCCGACAGGAAGTAGATGATAAACAGCGTTTCCGGGGCAAACCCGGAGGGGGCGTGGGCGGCAGGTGTTTTCTTAAAGGTAAAGGTACATGCTTTCCCTGGACTGCTGAATAGGAGAACCAGTCACCAATATGTCACAGCCTGACCTGGAACATAGACAAGGCCAGTTGTGAACCAGGAACCTCTTGGTGATGAGACCATGTGCATTTGCACAAAGCCACAATAGTTTTGCTATTATTTTTATTACAGGGGTTTATCTCTCAAAACAATGGCTGTGACCATCCTATAGCTGGACTGTACATCCCCCTTCCAGGTAAGTACACCATGCTACACCTTGGAGTCCCTCTCTACTGACAATTAAACCATACGTTGCTATGGAGTCCCTCTCTACTGACAATTAAACCATACGTTGCTATGGATAAGAGAATCTGCAAAATGTAAGGGTACCCAACATTTGCAACAGGCTTCTCTGTAATTTTTCCGCTCTGCCATCTGAGATACATGGTGATGTATACAAGATCAGTGACACAGCTGTCATTATCAGAGAAGAGAAATTACCATAAAACCTACAGCCCATAAAGATATCATGGTGAAAGTTACATAATTAAATTCTTTGTTTTTCCAGTTTTGTTTATGCATTTACTCAAACAGGGCAGTTAGTAAACTCTGGTACAGGAGATTTTTGCCTGAAGTGCTTTAATGTTTTATACAGGATCAGTAATTGTTCATAGCTGTTTCCACCCAGTGTGGGTGGAGATGGGTGGTGTATTTAGATCTTGTGGTTTATCTGTTTAAAATGTAAGTATAATCAGCCTGTTCTTTTTTTATTTAGAGTAAGAACTTAGGATTCTGGTGTATTATTAAAATCCAAATATTTCACTCTGCTCCAGTAATGAAAGCCTTCAAGCATGCAAGCTTCTTGTCTGGTCTAATAGCATCATCTACCACATTCATCTCGTTAGAGCAGTAGATCAAAGCTCCAACCAACTTTCGCCCTCCTCCATACACACTACTGGCTAATTACTTCATAAGCGGGTGGTGCGTTTGCTGCTGTCCTTGGTGGTGACTCCTCCCTAACAAGTGTGCGGTACCAAATTAATGTTGCACTGCTCTATTTGGGCTTGTCTGTTTCAGAAACTGGCAGCTATTTCTCCAAACTGGCAGCTATTTCTCTAAATTGGCATCACTCACTAGTTGCCTGTAAACATTATGTGGGTTCCTTGTTTATAGTGCTAATGTTCACCCTCGTATGCATTGGATTTAATTTGAATGACGCTGTAAGTTACACGTAAACACAAGATGTAAAATATCCTATGCCAATGCATCAGAGCTTCACAACAGAGAGGACCTTCATTCAAACCACCACTGCAGGGCAAGTTTTTCTGAGGGATCATCAGGAAGGCATATATTTATGAAATTCATAGTTTCATAAAGGTTTGTGTGAAGTTTCTTTATATGATTCTTGACTCACTTGTGATGGGCCAGACAGGAAGCTTGAATGTGTATACAACATTGATTTTGATGTATATTTCTGTTACAGTTAATTGTGATGCCCAGGTATGCTGCAGGTGAGCACCTACTTCTACTTCAGGGGGAAATTTTGATTTCTTATCTGTGTAATAAGCGCCTGCCTTTTTATGGCGTCATAGAGGTCAAAGAGCAAACCTTCGGGTTCGAAATATGCATTTTAAAATCCCAAACATAAACGACTGTTTTAAAATACAAAACTTTACGGTTAGGGATCTGATTATCTGCATATAAAGGAAGCAAAAATACCACAAAGATTCCCATGGAAGACAAAATGAAAACGAAAAGATGGCGCTTTACTTTTGTTATTACCGCTATTAATTCATGTGGAATTAAACGAACAACCGTGTAGACGGAGTAAGAATAAGAATATGCATTATTTTGATCTATATGTATTTAAGTCACATTAGTTGAATAACGGGAATTAATTATAGCTGAATAAACGAGGTGACAAAAAGCATCCCACGTACCGCGTATCAAAAATCGACCGTGTGCAGAGTAAGTCGGTGATCGGTGGTGCTGTCACAACGCGCGATGTTCAGTCCGGCAAACTGACACTTGGCCGGTGCTATCAAAGACCTCTTTCACACGTTTGCTCGAGCAAGCACTAGCGTACGCAACGGAGTACGGAGAAAATATATTCCCATATTGTAGATAAACGGGCTCCGAGCCTCGAGGGTGATTTATGTTGAGTTTAAACCCGTGTTTTATATTGTACTTCGCGAGAAGAACAGGAATCCTGCTTATTATTCGATTTTGGTGTGACTGTCTGTTTGTAGAGCAAAGGTTGACCATAGGTTACTCCGACTCTGTGCAAAAGATAAGAGTTAACTGTGTCAACAGGTCAGAAAAGAAATTGTGGAAATAATTAACGCATCCTTCAGGCTCTATGTAGACGCACCACGCTCGATAGAGCTGTTAGTGAAACAAAAAAGTATTCGGATTGGAAATCGGAGAAGATTTTTCTGCTGCTTACATCCTTTGCCCTTATTCCATGTTGTTTTTTTCTTTTTGTTTTGTTTTACTATCTTCCTTAAGATGGCGGCGAATTATTTCATGTCTTTAATTTTGTAGAGGTTGTCTTATCACCTGTAGACTACACAATGTTCAAAATATATGTGAAAATAGTTTGTGCCGTTATCTTTTTACACTCAGGATGGTCTGCTTTTCTGCAGCACCCTGTGACTGTGTGTGTTAGAGGCTTTCTCTCAGGAAATTGGTTTGACTCCTCTGCCTCTGCTTTGCCTGATTACCCCTCATAACCTTGATGTTTATTCATCCCCTCTGCCCCTTCAGACTCTTTTCCAGGGTGCGATATGTTATTTTCCATGAAACAAAACCACAGGTGCACAAGTTTTTGGTTAAAAAGTCCTTCTCTGGTTAATTATTTCTTCCTGTATGCTTGACTTAATTAGCATGTGAGGTTGCATTTTACAAGACTTGTAACCTGCCTTGATCCTGTAATATTTAACTTGCAAGCAAAATGAGGAAGTGGGTCTGAGTTGCGAGTCTGTTTTTCCCCAATAGGCACTGGAGCCTGACCTCGGCCTGCCTCGCCTCACCTCTGTAAGACGAGGGAGCGTGGAGGCGGGGCGGATCTGAAACGCCAGCTTCAGAAAAGCAGAAACGCATAGTGGTGATGTAACTGGGAAATATGGGAGAGCGTAAAAAGTGAGTTGCTTATAGCAGGTTAGATGTAAGGCAGTGTTCTGCAACGCAGTCATCAGCACCGCCGGAGCCATTTGAGAGTGCAGAATACCTGGGCCCAGGTGTCCTGGAAACTGGGTCGGAAGGTAAATGTGGACCGCCTGGTGGGTTCTGAGGACCAGATTAAGAACTGCAGACCTTGGTCGCCTGCTGGGCTCCGCAATCCATCACGTCTTTTTTTCTGTTGTTCTCTTGTTGCGTGTTGCTTACCTGCTCTTCTCAGATGTGAATTTTCTTTAGGTGCGGATCCTTTTTCGTGCTTTCTTCTCTCCACAGTCTCTCCACAGTCTCCCCAGAGTCTCCCCACAGTCTCCCCAGAGTCTCTCCAGCTCTTTTCCTCTTTTTTTTCCCCATCAAGTTCTCCAATCCAGAGCTGTCTGATGCTAGAACAGGGTGAGTGAGCTGATTGGTAGTGAAAAAGTCTTAATGCCATGGAAACAGCTTGGGGCTCTCAGATGCATCTGCAGGTTTGGACATGTGCCTTGGAGGAGCTATTAGACTTACCAAAATAAAATGGAAAACTTTGTTTTAAATTTCCTTTCACCTTTTCCCAGAGAGGGACAAACTTATACTGGTGGTGGCAAATCTGTCCATCTTCTTTTAGTGAGGGACCATCATTTTGTTTCCAATCACTCTCACAGAGTGTATGTGTGGGAAAGAGAGAGAGACCCAATGGGCCAAACGGAGAGTGAGATATCTGCATGCCGGCCTGGTTCTGCGTGAGTGAGTGAGAGAGTGAGCTATTGCACGTATGAGGGAGAGAATGAACGAGTGTGTGTGTGTATGTGTCAGACTAAAACTTGGAGTCAAGAAGAAGTGTGTAATCTCTTCCAGAGATGGCTGAATTTTAAGTGTCCATCTTGAGATACAGCTAATCAGAAAGAGAGAGAGAGAGAGAGTATTAGGTATTTGATCTCTTTAGTGTGCTGTCTGTAGAGGATTGTCATTTTCTTGAAATTCCTAATGCATACATGCACCAGTAAATGACAAATTATCACTGAATTCAAATGTAAAAGGGTCTGTTAGGTACAGCTGTAAAGTAGATAAAAGAAGGTACTCAGTAAAGTGAACATTCAGTGACATTACAGAAATCACCCGTGGTAAAAGAGCAGAATTCAAAAAGCACAAGGAAAAACACTTTGTCCTTCTGATCGCCCGTCTTCTAGATGAACTAAAATGTCCATGGATTTATGTAATACACATACTATCACAATTTACCAGGTCAATCAGATGTTTTCCATCTATATTCCACCTGTTTATATTCAAGGCCAACAAGTGGTTTAAGAGAGTGATACATAAGACGTAACTGTTGTCACAATATGTGGTACTGGTGCATATTTCTGACATTTTTTGAAGAGTTTAACTTCAATTGTGTAAGAATAAAAATCAAAATCATTGTCCAGTAACAGTCGTTGAGTGGAGCCGCGGCGTTTGTGCATGTTGCACCATTTTTCATGATCCACCAGGGGGCAGCGTGCATCGCAGCTAAACCTTTGCTTGTGACATTTCAGTGTGTTTATCATTCACCCTACCATCATCCTTCTGCAACACGAGAGAATTCGCAGCATGGAATTATGGGTACAACTCCTGGAACATGAACAACACTGCCACAGATGTGTGTGTGCAACCAGACAGTCAGACGTTATGTTTATAATAACACGCTCGTTTTTCTAGAGGACTTGGATAACCAAAAGACAAGATCTGTTTGTGGTGGAGTGCTGGACATTGGAGTGAATTTATTTTTTAAATAAAACTTCACATTTCAAGGTGTAGAAAATTTGGAAAACTAAATCAGCTTTGCATAAATTAACTGCTCAGCTCTAGCCGTCGTTGCATAGTGCTACCACTAGGGGTCAATAGAGTACCATCTGTTTTCAGTAATTCCACCCAAACACAGAAAAAAAAAAACTTTTCAAGCATCAAATGAACATTTTTTTCTGCCTGTCCAAACACTAAAAGACAAGAACCGAAACTCATTCCCATCATCTACCAAACTCTATGCTGAGAGAAAGAGAGGGGGCGGGGTATGGGAGAGAGAGAGAGAGAGAGGGCAGGAGAGAGAGAGTGAGACAAGAGAGAGAATGGAGTAAAGGGAGAGAGAGAGAGAGAGAGATAGAGATAGAGATAGATGGGGTAAAGAGAAACATGCAATACATTGAAGTAAGGCACAAAAAAGGTTTGGTCAGGATACAAGGAACTCCAGAGCTTTATATGGTGCTATGAGGTTTAATGAGGCCTAAAGATCAAACCTATAAAAGGAGAGTGAGAAAGAGAGAGAAAACCAGACTCCCTTCTGAGATCACCTGCAATTAATAAACATTAAAGGAAAGAATTTAGTGGTTTGGTTAAAGAAATGTTTCTTTTTTTTGAAGCTACTCCTACAGTGAAAATCATCTCTCCCCTTCCTGCCCTCTGGTACAAGGTCTACACACAGCTCTCACACTGGCCAAAAGCCTGTGAAAACACCCAGCCTCGTTCCCCAGTCTGTTTCGTTTGAAAGATCGAACTTCTTTAGATTTAGCTTCTGAGTGACAGCAGCCTAAATGCCTCTGCTGGAGAAGAAGGGATGAAAGAAAGAAGCAGAAAAAAAGAGAGATGAGGAAAGACGGATTTTGTTCAAGGGAGCAGGATGTCAGATTAGTGGGATCGTGCCTACGGATGACACTTCTGCTACGTCGGTGTTCGGGTGGAGGCGGGAGGGACTGGAGAAAAGAAAGAAAAGCACCAGAGAAAAAGAATGGAACAAGTATCTCGATGCACGTCCGATCGTCAGATTTGGTGTGACTGTGTGTGACTGTGTGTGATTGTGTGTGACTGTGTGTGATTGCCTGTACATGTCGACTTCATAGATTCCATCATTCGTAGCCTCTGCTGCATTTCTGGTGAAAGGGATTCTGATGGATTTGTATGCTAGTTTCTGTTAGCTTTAGGCTAAATCCCTGTTAACTTCCCTTAGCCTGAAAGAACGAAGCAAACGACAAACAGACCCCCTGAGCCAAATGTCAGAGCCAAGCCCAGACCTCAGACTTAAGCCAACCTGAGAAATCAGAACCACATTTTCTTTGAAATAAGACCAGTGTTATTGCAGTGTTATTGTTACAGGAGTAACACAACAGTCAGCAGTCAATAATGACAACACACACGCACATGCACTTTCAGACTTTGGGGATGGATGAAGACTGGCCAGTTGGAGTGTCACTGTTGACCACAGCCTTCTCCAGTGTCAGGATACAGCTACACCCAAGCTCACAGCTACAGCCGAGCCCTCGGCTACATACGAGTCTACATCTATAGCAGAGTCACAAACACACATACCCCAGAAGTGTTACTAGGATGACATTACACTCAACTATGCAAAACAAAAAAACAGCAAACAATACATCAGACTGCTGTACTCGCTTATATTGCTTAAGGACAGGATGTTTTCATGTGTGTGTGTGTGTGTATGTGTGTGTGTGTGTGTGTGTGCTAAAGCTGAATTTTGCCTTAAACGGTCTCGGTAGCCATAGGGCTCCCAGGTGTGGTCTGTACTGAAGCTTCCAGAAATGCTGCAAGAGTGCTTGCTAACAGGAGCCCTACATGAAACACAACAGACTAGAGCTACTCACCTGTGCAACATGAAGAGGGCATATACAGGATGTGTGTGTGTGTGTGTGTGTGTGTGTGTGTGTGAGCAGGAAATGAGCAACGCTTTGCTTGCAAGGATGGAGCTTAGCTGTCTCCACGGAAACCATCTCCCTAAAAGCAAACAGCCAGGTAAGACTAAATATTCAATGCATACACATACACACAGACACACACACAAAGAGAGAGAGAGAGAGAGAGAGAGAGAGAGAGAGAGAGAGAGGGGAAGGGAAAAAGAAACCAATTAGAGGCCGATGAGTTTAAGGTGGTGATTAGCTTATATTATTATTGGGTTTGTGTGCATGTGCCTGTTACACAAGAACTACACAATATACTCAACAAGAACAGAAATACAGTGGAACTACAGTAATCTGGCAGTAATCTGTTATATATATGTGTGTGTGTGTGTGTGTGTGTGTGTGTGTGTGTAGATATGTGTGTGTGTTTATACACGTCACACTTTTATTGTTGACACCTAAGAAACATCTGCACTGCTAAAAGGCACCATTATTAGTGCATAAATATGGTTGCCGCATTAGCTCGCATTTAGAGGGATTATGGAAAGACACACACACACACACACACACACACACACACACACACACACACTAAAGGCTCGAGATGCGACATGCTGGATCACTGCTCTGATGCTTTTTCACTTCTTCAAAATGTTATCGTTCACCGTTTACACAAATCTCTCTCTCTCTCTCTCACACACACACACACACACACACACACACACACACATTTAACATGAGTTGAAACAGAGGGAAGAGCTGCTGTAATCAAGTGCTTCACAAGCAGCTTCCCGTTCATTAGCGGCAGTGAAAACAGGCTTTTGGAGTGAACTGGAGATTAATGTCCCCCCCTGTCATCAGCCATACATAGAAGATGTGCGGGGTGACATCATCTGGCAGGAGAACAACATGGGACCAACACAGCTCACATACATACACACACACACACACACACACACACACAGGAGGTAGGAACATACCTCAACAGAAAGCAGTAGACCAAGATCGTGAGAAGGACAGACAGACATAGCGCTGGACGAGCTCTAAGCCATTTTCTTTCCTTCTTTGCCCGTACCATGAGTCAACTCTGCTAGCAGGCTAATCCTCTCTAATTAGCGCTAATTGCTCGGATTGGTCACATTTATAATTAGGCAGAGTGGAGTTCTGGAACATAGACGAGAACCACTCCAGTCGTAACAGGCTGTGCTATTCGAGTCACACAGGCCTGTACATGATGCTGCACTCCCACCTGAGCTAGCACTCCATCTGCAGGTTTGTAAAGGGGCAGGCCTGCAAGGGGTGTGTGTCTATGGGTGGGGCATGTATATATGGGCGTGTCTATGTCAGTGTTCAGTCTGCACACGTGCAGTACAGACATGGTTAAATGAACTGCAGTGAACGGTTTGGGTAATTCTATACTGTTTTCACAGGTGAGTTTGTTTCAGTAATCCTATACTGTTTCACAGGTGTGTTTCTCTTAAGTTCACATGGTAGCTGCTGGGTTAGTGACCAACTACAGCCATTCATTCATGTGCTTAAATGTGATGTAAATGTACTCGGCAGGTAAACAGAACATTTCTTTAAACGGACTCTGTTCTAGTTTGCTCACCTTTTACCTGTATTAACGTGTATCGTACTTCAATGGCTCCAGACCCCACCCCCCCCACCCCCAAAAAACACGGATGTTGTAATTGTGTTCCTTTTTCCGCACCACCTTTACAGGCCGACCCAGAGACGATATCCTAGGATGTTTGTAAACGGAGTGTGTTTCTCTGATGTGTCCTTCTACGTTAATTTTGACCATCTGTTTAGGTTTCTCAGAGCCTGGTGGTAACACACACACACACACACACACACAGTTATGCAGATGTGATGTAACTGATGTGTCAGTGTGAGAGAAGACAATAGATTCTTCTCCTTCATGATCTTTTCTTTGGAATCATAATTACCCCCCTCTCACTCCCTCTCCACTCCGTTTTATTCTAGACGTGAGATGGTCAAAACTCACAAATTGCAAGACTCAGTCAACATTCACTGCCACTTCATTCGTTTATCTCCCGCCCCAAGTTCTACTCTCCTGCAGTACAGTATTCAGCCTTTCCTTTATTCCAATTTGCATAATTACTGCAAACAGCCAATTCCGAGCAGCCGTTTCTCACACCACGTGCCAAACCGAAACGACCACCCCCCCCCCCCAGGATGAACGCTGAAGGCCTACGACCTACGGGCCGAAGGGCGCGGGTGATGTGGACGACTGCGTTGAGAGGGCGTGGTCTATTCTGAGGTCCAGGACAGAACGAGGTAAAGCAACAATTGTGAAAAATCCCCCCCCCCCCTGCGCTCAGACGCGTTATCGATCAGCCGGGCCCCGAGCTTCACACTCTTGATATTTTTGAATTCATCATACGACAGTGTGTGTCGGCGCGAACGCCGTCTCGTCTTCCGCCCCCAGCCGCGCACACACACACTGTCAATCGCTGGGTCTGTCTAGACGCTGTGTGACACACTGACGAACGATCAGGCCGAAAAGGAGGACGAAACGGACAGAATGGCACAGCATCAGAAACCAGGAAATGAAACCAGTCCCTTCCCACAGGTGCAGGAATTTGTCAAATTTGTCAAACACAAACAGAAATTCTTTGCTTCCTTTTCTTGCCTTTACAGAAGGTGAGTGAACACGGCATTGGAAGGGAATCTGAGAGATTCAAACTCACGGTTCTTAGGCCAGTACTGGAATGACTCAAGTTTTAATATCCATTAATTCTTTAGCAAAATTATGCTAAGGTATATGTACAAGATGAAGTCATAAATTAGAGACTTTCGTTAGCTAATATTTAAACGCTACCCACACTGCCTAACTTTGTACATTCAAAGTTTTGCGCAGTAAAACTCCCGCTTCCCCTCCTTTTTTTCCAACAGAATTTGGAAAAATATGGAAATAAATAATTACCTAAACTGAACACATCCATCAGCCGCGGGGTTGACCGGGTTAAGCACCAACTCTCAGGTCATTATGACGCCACGTATGCGAGCAGATGGGAAATGCTAAACATTTCATTAAGACGTCGTGTGCTTTTCCACTTCGGCTAGCGGCATAAAGAGGCGATCTATCAAAGCATAACGCGCTAGCGAAAACGTGCGAAGTTAACGAGAAAACTAATTATAACGGAGCTGAATCTCGTCGCCAGGAGCTTCACCTATAATGGTCATAATCTAAACTGTTTAGTGCGCTGTTAAAAAAGCCCTCTAAAGAGGCATCTATCATAGCTGATGCCTTAAAGCCATATAAGACACTGGAATGCAGCATGAACCAAAATGGCGGGAATTTAAGTTATCTATTGTTGATGGAAATTAGGAATTTTGTCCTACGACGAAATGTGGAGCTCGCGCCCAGTGTTAATGACTATAGAGAGCCGTTCTATAATTCACAGTTCACTCTCATCTCCACCCGCGAGATGTTTAGAGGCAGAAAAGTGCTAAGGCAAACATGACAGTCGAACAAACACGCGTCTGTCCAAAGTTCTAACAATAGGGGGGTATACAGATGGTTGTTGGTCTGCCTTTCATGCACTCTGAAACTACGTGAACACACACACACACATACACACACTCCTGCCAGCCTGTGGTTAATTGCTGAGGTGTGTGAGACATCTGTCCGCAGGAGAGAAATTCCTCATCACCGTGTCGCCTTCCGTCTGTGCTGTGTGAGACAAAGTCACGTCTCTCAGGACAAGGGCAACGTTGTAATTACATTCTCCAGCGACGCGCCTATCAGGATAACACTGCCGTTATACTCTCACCACACCGGGGGGCTCTGCTGGGGACCTCAGTGCAGAAAAATAACAACTACTGTCAGTAATAGGTCCTTAGTCTGGCCTTAATCCCACTCCCTTCTGGCACCCTTCTCATGACACTGCATCTGCTCTTACTCTTCTAGAATAAGGACAACTGTCTCATCCACGGCATTTATAAACAGAGTCCAGAGGGTCTTGGCTGAAGCGGTGTCCTGGAGGACTCCTGGAGTGGTGGTGGCAGCTCACTGATTAAGGCGCTTGACTAGTAATTAGAAGGTTGCTGGTTCAAGCCCCACCTCTGCCAAGTTGCCACTGTTGGGCCCCTGAGCAAAGCCCTTAACCCTCAACTGCTCAAGATGTATTCAGTCACAACTGTAAGTCACTTTGGTGTCAGCCAAATGCCATAAATGAAATGAACACGGACATAGAGACTCCAGCCTCTCCTTCTAAAACCCTAGACGTGTTAATCTGCTCAGGTCGTGCTTCCTCACACAGGGGGTTGAGGAGCCTTACATGGAAATGTCTGAAAAACTCCAAATGAAAGTTCTCAAGTTCATGTATGTTGGACTGGTGTGCTTGTTTGTAAGATTACATGCAATGATGATACCTGAAGCAAAGGAGCTTCACGTCCTGAGTACTTTTAGACCAATGAAAGAAAATAGTTTTGAGCTCTTGGTGGCAGCCAGAACGGTCTTCCATCGATCTCATTCCATGACTCATTCTCGATTACTCGTTTAAACTCTCCGACATGCAAACAATACAGGGTAAACAGAAAGGCAGAACCAATCAATGTCAGAGGCTTGGCGACTGAGGGAGGACAATGTACGCATCAGAGATGGTCGAACCCGTATTGATTTATCTGAGAAACACATTTTGCTGCAGTCAGAGCACTCTTTCTCCTCTGTGCATTTACTGAAAGCACGCAAGGGATTTGAGAAGTGGACTGCAATATTACCTCCACTTGTGTTCTGACAGTGAATGGCTGAAGTGAATTCAAGTAGATTGAACTACACCGAGTTTCAGTGTTAACTGCGATCTTTAACTGAGCCCCTTAAAAGTTTCCTGTGTATATAACCCCACCCCCCACTACACACACACACACACACACACACACAAACACACAGTCTGGGGGACTGTGTCATAGTGTCAATGAGCACACCTGTCTGGTGCAAGCACCACTGTGAAAACACACACACACACACATACACACCCACCCACCACACTAATGAGTTTCTCAAGCTATTGATCAATGTCATAGTCTCAGTCCAACTGTCTTGTCTTCTCTTTCTGTCTCTTTCTCACTCTTGGTTTTCTCCTTCTTGCATCAAATTCTCACTTTGTTCTTCCATTTTCTCATTCTCTTTGTTTGTTGTCCTCAATCTCTTCTCCCAGAATGTGAACTTCATTATAAAATTACCTTCCTTTTCAAATCCGTGATCCGAGATGGAGTTTTGGCTGAAATGTGTTGGTATTTTTTCTCCCTCACCCAGCAGTGAGAGCACTCTGCTCTAAAAGCACTCACAGGTGAGAAGGATCATCAACCTCCAAGCCAACATCAACAACTCTGAGAAAGTGAGAGAGTCATTGGATTGGAGATTCATTAGAATTCACGCGTCAATACAAAAAAAAAAAAAAACCAGCACGCGCCCATTCCTGTGCCTCAGTGGGTTTCGTATCTGAAGGAAAGCTGGCGAGGAAGGCAAAGCTCCACGCTGCTGTGGAGCTGTATGGAGGGCTGACGCTCTGTCCTGTTCGTGACTGACATCCCTGTAATGGGAGAGAGATGTACATACATCACCTTATCATCAGAGCTGCACAGCGTTAAATTACACTGACACAGAGAAGGGGGGGGAGTGGGGGTAAGACAGGGAGAGAGGGAGACAGAAAGAGGACTGGGAGGAAGCAGAGATGGAGAAAAGCTGAAGGGAATAAAGAAAAGAGATTTCTACCAGCAACCCATTTGGGCTAATTGCCTGTGAAATTCGCACCAGAATTAATTACACTAGTACAGGACATGGGCTGGGTCCTGTCTGGTCATTTAGGACCGTTCTAATTCCCAGAGAAATCGGAGACTGATTCAAACATGCCTCTACAAGAGGCTCAGCTGTGAGTGACAGCTCTGGGTCGAAGGAGAGGGGTGGGGCTCCAGGAGGCGGGCTCAGCTGTGAGTGACGGCTCTGTGTCAGAGGAAAGAGGGTGGGACTCCTGGGTCATTTTCTAGGAAACTTGCAGAGGTATAGCCCTGAAGTTGAACTTCTGCTCTGAACCTCAAAGTAACGACTTGTCCATTCTCTTAGTTTTCCATGAAGCCATTTTTCCATCAGTGAGATTAATGAGAGTTAATTGATTTTTGCTGAAGTTGGTACTTTTACAGCTGTTGGTTACTTACAGTTTGCTGCTTTCTTCATCTTGTGTGTGTGTGTGTGCTAAAGCAGCTCGTGATAATAAAACGAATCACTTGTTGCAGCAATTTTCAAACAAAAGTCTAACCAACTGCGTTTAAATTAAAAAACAAAAGACACAAACCAAGCAGTTTGTGCTGCTGGCATCTTACGCTACACCTGACATACCAATATCATCATCAAAACATACCAATTTATACCAAAAGAAAAACTGAGCTGAACATGGCCACTAATCAACATACCAGCTATCATACAAGTAATCTATTGGCTCCTGCAATCTGTAATTATTATTATTATTTATATCTGAATTTACAATAGATTATTATTATTATTATTATTATTATTATTATTATTATTATTATTATTATTATTGAGTGCTATTGGAGCTGAGAATAACACCAACACACTTCAGCCTTCTGTTGATTGTTAAGCCTAAACTCCATCTCAGCGCTTGTGGGTTTGAAAAGGACGGTTCCATATTCCATAAGAGTGGACATTTTGGGAAGAGGAGAGAGAGAGAGAGAGAGAGAGAGAGAGAGAGAAATGGGTAAGCTAAGTATATAGCTTATTATTACTCAGTCAGTAAATACACATGCACACACACACACACACACAAGTTAGTTTCCTCATCCTGGCATCAGCACTGCTAGGCACAGCCACTCCTGCTGTTTTGAAAAGCGCACACATTTGACCGATGAAAGTCTATGACCACTGCTCTTCTCAAATATATGCTGTGTACATGGCTTTGGATTTATTTATGGAATTTTTTTTTTTGATCTCATTAAATTGGCAGATGTTCTCCTCAATACTGACACCTCGTATATTGGACTTTTCTTGATTTTTTTCATGCACTTATTTATATATTTTTACATTTTCATTAGAAGCTATTCCACCTGAAGCGATGATTACTATCATCTGGTAAACACATGGTAATTAACTGGCTTCTTGTCATAGCTTGCTACTAATGGTATTTTCTATAAGCTAATAAATGAGGAACAAGAAAGACTTCTAACCTCAGAAAACAGATATGCATGATGAACGTCTAAACACTGATGAGATTTTCTGACATTAAAATGGACCACTATACCACTGATAAAGTGAACAGTGTTAAAGTCACTCAAGTGTTTACTGAAGTTTAACATCACTGACACTAAGGGTGTTTTGGAGTTAGGCAGATGGTGAGATTTCTATCAACCACGCCAAGCCTTAGGATTTTGGAGATAAGTGATGTTGTGTGGATCTGTGCATGAAATGTTTTGTTGCCACCGGTTGTGACCTGGAAACTGCTTGACCTTGGTTAAGAGAGCTTGTGTCTGTCTGTGGTTGCTAAGCACACGCATCAGGTTCTAGAACTCAAATTCCTGCTGTCTGTCATTATCTCCAACATTCCATCCTGGAAGGGCCAAATTGGACTGGACCAAGTGAGGAGACAGCGGGGGGAGGGGGGCGAGGGGCAAGGTGGAGAGGTGTGTACTGGGCAGATAAGAGGCGGAGAGGTGAAGAGATGGAAGGATGCATTGTGATGGAATGACAGCAGCAGATGAGTGTTAGGGTTTATGGAGGCACGGCTGGTGCAGGTGGAATTGGATGGGTGATGTAGTTCACCCCTATCTGTTGGCAACAGGGAAATAGGCTATTGAAGCAGAGGACGCAACTGAACTGGACCTGCATGGTTTTCGAATGTGTCTTGCGGAGTAGGAAACATTACTGGACAGGCCAGAAAACAGCTCGTGTACACACATACAAGCACACAGCAAACACCCAGCTCAACACAGTAAAGAATGTCGCTTTACACAGAAGTTTGTGTGGTCTGGATTTGGCTTTAGCACACGAGGTAATGGGGGATTTATATCAGCATCCATTGAACTGTAACCACAAAATTCTCCCAGTAAAATGCTTCTTCATAAAACAGATCCCAGACCCAGAGCACACAGATTAAGCACATAGAAATATTTACCGTTTCATTTATATACGAATGTTCCCGTTAATAAAGGTTAAAATGTAACCTGAAATATTCCATTAAAGAAACATCTGGACAAATATAACAATGTTGGGAACCTTTGACTCCCAGCATGCAAACGCTTTCCACATTATTACATCACTAAACTTCTACAGCAAGATATTCACTTAATCAGTTTTATAAGTCACCCGCTTGTCTTTCAACGTGCTTAACATGTTTGTTAATCGCCACGACAATTTCCAAGCTAATGCAAGAAAAATGACAAAAGGAGTATAAATGTTCATGGCACTATCACATCCTTGTAAAACCAAGTAGTGTGAGATATGCAGGGTGATCATTTGATAGGCATCTGAATTACCTGTTTTATGCTTCTAGTCCTTTCTGTCACATCCATCTAATGTAATGTCATTTAAATGTCACTAACAGCAGTGTCTCGCTCTCAATCTGTCCCTCACACATAAACGTGCAGTCATGCATAATGAATGACAAGATTACAGCCTGTCAGAGCGATTGTCTCTTTCACCGTCACACCGAGACTCATTTAGACTCACAGAGACATGGCGCTAGTTGGCAACGAATGAGTCAATAACTCCCGAAGTTTTAATAGAATCTCAGACTTTCCACGTGTTCCATTCACAGTCCGGAACTTAATGAGTGCCTTTGTAGCAGGAGAATGTCGGAACATTCCGGAAGTCATTCAATACTGATTCCCAAGTGAACTTTTTTTTTTTTTTTACAAAACAAGAACAGGAATGTGTTTTGCAGATAATTAATAGGGAAATTGTTGTTCTCCATCTGGTCGCTTTGTTAATCCGCCTTACTTTCTTTCCTTTGAACGCCTCAGATGGCCTCCAACAGTATGTCATGCCTCATTTGTGCAGGATTAAGTTGTGGAACTTGTTTTGTTCAGTTTAATGATTTTTTTTTTAGCGTGGGGGGGGGTGGGCCTCATTGTTTAAATAGTGGCAGTTTTAGTCACATATTTTCATAAATCCCAGGAAAAGCTCTTTGTCATGGAGTTTTGAAGCTAACCATATTTTAGAGGTCCTCAGTGCATTTTCACATCAGTGACGTAGAACGGAGATCACATGCTCAGTGTTGCTCCAAAACACCATTCCCATCTCATCCCTCTACTTCTGGATTGTTTCGCACAAACATTTGAAACATTCCTAATGTGTGACATTGAAAAAAAATCGCTAAGCCTCTTTGTCAAACGTCCATAGTAAATGGTTTTCTTTGCGCCACAGTGTGAGGTATACTGTAGATCTTCTTGAGCAGCCGGTGTCGATGGCCACGGCGTCCAGGCTGGACTGGAAACAGCCAACAGCTTGTCCTGCGTCAGTTCCAGAGGGAATGATAGTCTTGATTTACTGCCTACAGCAATTACCAGGAATGCATTATGCTGCCCCTTTTAATATGTTATCCATCTTGCTGGCAAGTGTGTGTGTGTGTGTTTTATGCAGTTCTGACAGTGTGAGTTATGGATAGTAAGATTAAATATCTTTAATAGTGCTTATATGAGTTGGGAAACGACCATATCCATAGCCAGCACTAAGGAGATTCTTTGCCATATACCCAGTGCTCTGGGATAACTCACACACCTTTACACACTTTAAACAACAAACACAATACACTTTTTCAGTTTCCCTCTCTCTCTCTCTCTCTCTCTTTCTCTGTGTGTGAGTGAGAAAGAGAGAGTGAGAGAGAGAGCACTAATGGAAAAGCTCATCAAGGAAAAAATAACTATAAAACTAGCCCAGCTCTTTGTGAAAGTAAATTCCTGTAGTCAGCAGAATCCTCTCCTTCCTATCTCGCTTTGCAGTAATGAACTCCATTTACATGTATAAGCATCAGTGATTGATTGCTCTCCCCTGTACACACCTCTGGAGCTGCTCCCGCGTTTTGATTTCTCTGTGCTCATCTTTGAGTGCTGTGAACTGCAGAGAAATTAGCAAGAGCGGGAAGGAAAAGGATTTAATTTACTGCTAGTCATCTGCACTGGCTGGAAATGACAGATTCAAGCCTGTGTGTGTGTGTGAGCGCGCGCACAAGTATATAAATTCAGCCTTATCCTTTACTCTCACTTCTCTCTCACATCATTATCTGTGCCAGCAGGCTAAGTGTATTGCTTATGATATAAAGATTGCGTGACAAACTTTCAAGCTTGTTTAACTGTCATAAGCTGCAGTTCATAACGTTCTCGTGAAATAAAAGGGCTTGAAATGTTGTCAATCCTGTCCCATCTGCCTCTTATGCCTGTGATAGCATCGACTGGAATTCTGTTAACATTGAATTTTTAATGACGTTCAAAACAAAATGAAATATGTAAGGGAAAAGAGCTTCCGATAATGTGAATTAGTAAAATGATTTACAAGACGTAATCTTTATAACACGACAAAATATCATGTGTGTACAACACGAGAGACATATTTGTGGATTGTATCGTGTCAAAAGAACCCTACAGTTCATTCAGTCAGGGATCAGAGCGCTAACTCACCATCCAATCGCGCTCGCAGAATTTACCTCGTCATTATATCCGACGCCGCTGTGTAAAATAGGCACACGTGCAGAGACGGGAAAAAGACGTGGCAGGCGGACGTTAAATCGCCTGTCACATACATCTCCAGGTGCTTTTATTAAAACCCTTTTGGCATGAAATCGACATTTTTCCCCTGGCCGTTTTAGACGGTCCACTCTCTGTGTATGATCGAAAGGGGACAATAACGGCACGCGTGATTATACGGATCTTTTGGAGAGATTTTTGCCTTTGTTCGTCCAAATGGCTATCAGGTCTAAACGCCACCCGTGAATCGCACGCAAAATCTCAGTTTGTTCGGCTCTTAAAGATGACGTGACAGAGAAAGAAAATTAGGGACGCGAGAGCAAAAAGCACTTTCCCTAACAGGGAAAATGACATGTGCACTTGACTATAACACGAGTTTGTGCTTTTAAATAACCCGCAGCATCCATTCTTATATTTTCCAACTTCTGTACCCATCAGTAACCGACTAATTCATCCATAAATCTACACACCCTACCAAATTCTCTTTCTCTCATGTTTTCACTCCACTTTTCATTTATGAACGTTTTCATCCTCCTGAAAGACCCTCCTTCCCATCATGCCTGTCTGTCTCTGTCTCTGTCTCTCTCTCTCTCTCCTCAAGCCTGTCTCACTCCACTCACAGGGGTATGAGACGTGGTTTGTTTTGATGTTGGATCTGATAGATTTGTTTGCCGCTGCATTCATTTGGTGCGGATCAGGAAGCCGACGGTCCGTAAAATGGAAATTTGCCTTCAGACATTCAATCCGGCGGCGCGAGCGTGAGACTGGTGAGAGGACGTCAGTCTCCCGCTCTGTGTAAAGCCATGATCCTTCCCTACTAGACAGTTTCATGGACACTGCACTTACCCAACAGAACACACGGAGGAGGCAAGTGTGCGTGCATGACCGCCTGGTGCCTCCCGGAATGATTTCAGAGACACGTGAGAGAGATGTGAGAGAGAGACCGCACCATACAAAAGACATCTGCAGGGGATTGGGGGCGGGGGGGAGGGGTTATGTTCTTGTTTCTCTGCGTCTTGCACACACCCTGTCAAGATGGAGAGAAAACACATATTATACTGTTCAGGTAACATGCCGGTATCATACTAGTAATGGATGGAATCTTAATCTTTGTCCGTATGCATTGATGTTCTTAATCCCAACCTAAAAGACTACATGACCAACAACAACAACAACAACAACACTATAACATAACAATTATGCAGTTACTGCCAGGTCTGAGGATTGTAGGTCAGTCTGAACAATGCGGGCCTGTTTGGCCCTGGCACGGTCGACCCCATGTTTACGGCACTGACAGTTATGGATAGAGTCTGGGGCCTGAAATAATTAGATTAAATTAAAATGCGTGTTTCCGAAAGTGATGTCCTCGGACTCTAATTAAAATTAATTTGCCGCAAAACAAGCAGGCGAAGATGCCGGCATGTCTTGAAACTGAACAGAGATCAGGCAGGGGAAACACGGAGGGATGCTCCGCTGGAATGACAGGGTTCCCAGAATTCTGCAGGACAGCCTTTCTCTGTCGTGCCTTAATGTCCCAGCCAGATATGATTCATTCATTCAACTTCTAAGTGTACCGTCAATAACTCATACCCGGTTCCTAATCCCTATCCCAGACACCCCAGCCCGTTATTAAACTGCATACGATTTTATTATACAGTGTTATGTAATGCAGGCAACTGACCCAAATGTTGGAGTTCTGGGTGGTGTTCTGATGGAGGTCACCAGGTGTGGTGAAGCAGGGAATCTGCTGCCCGTGAGTGATGGGGACTGTGTGACTCAGCTGTGATGTTCAGATGCTTCTCAACATGGTCCATATTAAAATATTCCCAACACGAGTCATGTCTCAGGTGCAAGATAAACAAGAAACGAATCTGATTTTGGACCAAACCAAATGCTTTGAGATTAGTACTTTCATGTCATTTTCTATTATGTAAGAATATCATTAACACAAAGTGCATAAAGGAAAATTAAATTGTGCAAATTAGTCACAGAATGTGTACATATTCATACATGATAGATTATTATATATCTGTTGTGTTATCTATCAACACAAAAGTTGAGTTTGTGGAGCCTAGAGTTTAAGTCTCTTAACACACACACACACACACTCTTCTCCTTGCTTGCTTCTCTGACCTATGTCGAGAACTCAGTGCTGGATGATGGAACACTCTCATTTCACAACAAGGGACGAGAGAGAAAGGGAGAGAGAGGGAGAGGGGGAGAGAGAGAGGGAAAGAGAGAGAAGAAGAGAGAGAGACTTAGCCCCTTACTCTCTACCTTCTCTTTCAGAAAGATGGATGAAGTGCCCTGTAGTGTCCATACAAGAGTCATCGGCCCTATCCACACAAAAACGGCAAAATGCCCAGTGAGAGAGAGAGAGAGAGAGTGTGTGTGTGTGTGTGTGCCCATGTCTGTTTACTTTACAGCTACTGCTATTTTTCAGCTCGTAT
Source organism: Tenebrosternarchus preto (assembly GCA_025802075.1). NCBI lineage: Eukaryota > Metazoa > Chordata > Actinopteri > Gymnotiformes > Apteronotidae > Tenebrosternarchus > Tenebrosternarchus preto. The sequence goes on from JAOYMR010000005.1 coordinate 15,712,028, forward strand.
GTCATGATTCACCAAGCCACACACACACACACACACACATTCACAACTGTTGGAGGTCACAGATGAGTGGAGGTATGGGAGCTGTTAGTAGTTTATGGACTTTACAGACTGGCCCAAGATGTGTGTGTGTGTGTGTGTATTTGGGGATGGGAAAGGAGCTGAGTGTTCAAAACAATCCTCTAATTATCAAAATTAATACATCAGAGCCCAGAAATGTGGAAGAATCTTTGTAACCTACATCACTCAATCTTCCTTCTGGTAAAATGGCTCTTTTAGCAAGAACAACACTGGTAACCCCACTTTGGTAACCCCATTTTACACATACAAAAATATTTTCTTCTGCATATGTGTATACTAAAAAGAAGAAGTAATTCAAAACTACCTGCCAGCACCCACAGTCTGAGATGATCTGTGATTATTTCAGACAATGCAGACTCTCTGAGAGCTTCAGTTCCATTACATCAGACACCAGCCCATCACAGTATCATTCTGACACTGGAGCTGCAAAAAAATTGAGCACACGCCCACTGTGTTTCGTCCAGCCAATCGGCTTGCTTTATTGCGACGCGCTCACGGGCCTGCTTGCATCCAAGCGAGCAGGCAGACGCAGGTGTGTCGTACGCTCGGAGCGCATAATGACCAATTACACCGCCACACTCTCACCTGAGGCTTTCACCCCAGACTAGACACGTCCAGAACATTTCACCCGACATCTGACAGAACAAGCAGTGACTTATGCCAGGGAGACTGTCCTATTCAGGACTGACCGACCGACCACCCACCCACCCATCCATCCATCCATCCATCCATCCAGCCATCACAAACCTCATTCAGCATTACTTTACTTGTACATTGCTGAGGTTTATTGGACGGTGTATTAGTGTATTATTGGACTGTATATTTGGCGGTGCTGCTGAAGTTGATCCATGTTCTCCACTTCATTAAGATGCAGTTTTAGCTTTTCTGCTACAGACAGACTTTGCTGAAGTGCTCGTTCTCAGTCCTAGTCAATTTTCATTTAGGGTGCCACTGATAGATTGCAAGCCTGCAATTTATATATATTTTTTCTTCTCTCTCTCTCTCTCTCTAACACACACACACACACACACACACACAAACACTCTGACCAAGCACTATGTAAGCATTTTGCATTGTTCCATTATGCTATTTTACCAATGACTGCATTAGGCAGTTCACTAAAAACTCTATTCACAAACCTGTCTGACCAGGATAGCTGAATCTGGCCCATTCATCTGACCAGGAACAGAAAGATCCAGAAGCAATCACATGTTTACACTGCAGGACTTGGCATGTGTACACAGCTAAGGGCAATTCATAAAATAAAAAAAAAAACAACCATAATTGTTCCTTAATTTACATTCAATTTTGCAAAACTCTGTGTGATTTATTTCAGCAAGAAAATGGTGGAAGTGTAGCCATTCCCTTCTCAAGAGTGCCCTCAAATGGAAGCATCTCACCAATCGTTTTCTCTTTTCCCAGCTTATCTGTTTATTGGCGGCTTGTCACCGTTATGACTGTGACTTTTGTTTCTTCAGGCCCCTTGATGTCCGTTGCAGTCTGTTTGACAGGGAAGTTCGTCTGGGAGGTGTGTGTTTGTGTGTGTTTGTGTGTGATGGTTCTGCCTGCAACAGCAGGTCCCTTATTCCCTCATGGTGAGTGGAGGCCTTTGTAACCGATAGCCGTCTTTAGCTGGTGGAGAGCAGTCTCTCTTTACCCCCTCTCTTTTCTACTGGGCTACTGCGATCACTTCCAGCCTGGTCCTAAAACATTTAAAGCAGCTAACGAAGAGGTGTGGAGGCAAGCGCGTTTCATTAGGGTTGGAATTACACCATCTAGGAGGGTACATCTCCAGGACCACAGATGGTTACCTCTGTGTTCATTATATTTTCGCTCACAGAATTATCCACCGAGCTCGTACTATATGAACCAGACAAGGTTTACTTTATGGTCATGTGTACAGGGATTTATAAACTAGGACTTATAAACGTATAAACTTATAAATGACCAAAAAACGAGAAAAACCCAGTTGCAATAGTTTAACAGGAGTCTGCTCTGTTTATGCAATATGAAGCTCAGCAGATTTCATCTCACAACACACCTGCATCCGAGACAGAACCCTAGCCTGTCGTTCCCACACCTGCATTCTGATTCCATTGCATTATGAGGTCATCATTCTGAGGTCACCATTCTACGCCTTGCCGATTGGGTCTTGCATGATGACATACATGGAAACGGGTTAAGCTCCATCTGGGGATTGGCTTATAGGGTCCCATAATGCTGTATTCCTAAGCGTGACTTGGGGACTGGGAGGGAGAGATGATTTCGTTTATCACATGAACTCCTCACCTCAGAAATTCTGTCAGGCACTGGTGTGCTCTCTTAATCTACAACTCAGCAGTGTAATTCAGCATGGGGGAATTATATATTCACACACACACACACACACACACACACACACACAACACACACTCATACACACAGGTGGACAGCCACTTCTCACGCACATAAACACTCATATTACAGGATTGTCACCTCAATTTTATTGGGCAAAGCTCATTCGACTCAGACTGGAGTGTCCAGGGTGAATTGGATATCTGAGTGTAAAGGCACAGGCCCTTCAGCTACCACACCGGCTCCACCCGCCTCAGATTGGCTCCAGACTGCTTACCCAGTGCTGCCCCACCAATTAGGCAGGAAATAAATTGCTACAATTTTAAACTCGTTCCTTTAAAAACACACACCTTTTCCAGGCAAGGCATATTAAGTTCTTAATGTGTCCACTTAATCCAGACACGATGTCCATTACAGTAATGGCCTGTTAAGTGCTTTATATTCATACCCCCCCCCCCCCCTCCCCTCACAGCCGCCCTGGACCCGTTAGCAAGCTTGAATTATTCACGAACATGAATGTTTTAGTGATTCCCGTAGTGTCTTACAGGTGTGAACGATACAGAGTTTGACCGCCAAACCTCAGGCTACTAGCCAAACGGCAAGCAAACGCCGCCCTGTTGCCCTGAACCACAAACACCAGAGATCAAGCAGCCAGGGCCAATCCATTAGCCTTAATTGATCGGGGAGAGGCGGAGCTAGGGGAATCCCCTCCCGGTCTCGGCCACACCATGTGCATCGACGCTGCGCAAGGTGCTCTTCAGAGACTCTTCGCTCTGGGCGGTCGTTACTTAGCCCTTCGGAGGAAAATCAATTATTTATGCATGTGATCACTTCGCTTCTGGTGTGGGCGGAGAGGATCAGAACTAAACTCACCATCCACCCTGCTGTTACTGTATTTAATAACACTTCATTACTCCAAAATAATAAGAAGCTGTTAATTAAGTGCAAAAGTTATTTGGTTTCTTGCTTCATCAAGCCCTCCTTCCCTCCTCTGACACTGTATTACGTGACCTCTGGTGTGACCTTTGTGCTCAACAAGCCCCGTTCCTCTCACTGACCCCGATGACCCCAACAACTTCCACTCAGCCACACGGGCACACGCTCCTATCGTCCAGCGATCTGACCTCGACATGGGGGCAGTTTAATTGCTTCTCTTTAAAAAGTCAAAAACGAAGGCTGCCCCCTCTCTGCCTATCACATACTCATATATAAATGTGTGTGTGTGTGTGTGATGGGTGAATATAATAACTGTGTTTCAGCCTTCAATGTCACCATGTGAAACGTTTTAATTGCAGTCCTGTCTGGTTTCCCGGTCTCACACTTCAGCAGACGAGCTGTTTCTCTCGCCCGCTCTGCTGCGTGTCTGTCTACACACCGATTTTGCTTATTCCCTCAGATTCAAAAGACTCGTGCTGAAGAGTACAAGATGGTGGCCGCTGAGGTTTTCTTGTTCTTTGTTTTCGAGGTAATAACATTTTCACAAAATTCATACAGTCACAGAACAGCAGGTGAAGGAAGTGCCTCAGAAAAAGAGAAGGTTGTACTTTCATTCTACGATGTTTGATACCTGTTTCCCTTTCATTCAGGACAGGGTTGGATTCAGGAGGAGGCTGAAAAGCCTTCGAGACTAAACCAAACTGTTTCGCAATTGGCTGAGAATCCTGTGCGTGGTTAAGGCAATGCTGATGTTCGCACCCGTAGATGAATCATGATTCAGTTTTGTTCAACCTGGCCAATGAAGCCTTAGTGTCGCAGTCCTTGAAGGTTCTGTGAAACTAGGTGGTTGAATGTTTGCTAGAACCAGTTTATGGATCATCACGCTCACACTGAAGACAAGCGCTTACTAACTTTGAGCCGTAGGGTCGTTACGGCGGTGTTCTCCGCCTGTGGTGGGGAGAACCGACACAGAACTGATAAACCACGCCCGGAGAGAAGGATGGTGGAACGACGTGCTGCTGGTGGATCAAACCGCTGGTATCTAGTAGATCGTAATGGACCTGTCATCTTCCTCAGTGATAAAGATCAGCCTTCAGTCTCTCTCTCTCTCTCCACGTCTCTCCACTCCTTGGATATCACAAGCCTTATAAGACAGGAGGTAGTTATGCGATTATGAAAATATTTTCAGGATACTGCTCCTGACTGGCTGAATTAAAGAAACCGATCCAGTTTCAGAACCCAGGCATGATTCTTACATTTTCTGATCCCGTGACTCACACACATGGACACACACACACACACACACACTTTGCAATCTCCTTTCCCTCATTAAAATGAAGCCCAGGACATACCCTCGAGCAACTTTCCTCTTCCTGCTTTCAGATTCGTTACTCTGAAGAGGTGAAGTCCCATGAGGCTTCACAATGCTCTGGAGGAATCTGAGCGCATAGGGGTTTCCTCCATACCTCACTGCACCAATCCCCTTTAAGAGTGGATATGAGCCTGCAGGATCCCTCTGAAGGGCAGCTCTGTTACAGAGCAGGGTGAGGTTAACATCACCCTGGCCTTTATATGCCCCGTATCTTCCACTAGATTCGCTGTTCTGCCACTTTGGCAGAGAAAGTGAACATACTCAGAAGTGAGAATTGGGCTGTAATAAGATGCAGCCTGAATAAAATTCATATGAGTGAAGGATGTGAATAGCAGAGTTCCTCCCTACCATCCCTTCTACCCCAGCAAGTTAACACTCCGTTCACAGAGCAGCAGGAAGCCAGCAGGGAAGTGTATATGGCCTGATACAGCCTCTGTGTGTGTGTGTGTGTGTGTGTGTGTATGTGTGTGTGTGTGTGTGGAGGAGCAGGAGGTAAAGGAAGCTTTCAAAACATTACTTAACACTCTTTCATTGTATCTATGCTGGCCTTATTATTGACAGTGCCTGACAAATACTGACATCATTTATATACCTTTTACCCACTCAACTGTTCTCTCCCACAAGTATGTTTTTTCTCTCTTTCTAAAAAGGCCAAGTAAGTGTCGATGCTCAAGACTGAGAGGTGAGAGACATGCAAAGAACAACTGGGATTTGTAGTCCCTGAGAGCCTGGCCTCATTACAGAACAGCCAGGGGACAGAGTCAGTGGGACAGAACGCCTGGGCGGAACACCAGGGCAGGTGGAACCAGAGCTGTTCTGGAAGTCTACCTGCGTTCTGTCGGGTCCGACCTTCGTAAGATACCTGACAGACAGAGACGGAGACTCGTATCCTATGACATGGTGTTGCAAAGGACGGAAATTATTCTATGAGGTGTCACCACAGGACACACATTCTCTTGCACTTTTCTTGTTCTCTCTCTCTCTCTCTCTCTCTCTCTCTCTGCTGGCCCACCCACAGCACTGGAATTTTTGCTCACTGTCTGACTGAGACACAAAGTTGAATCGTGTCTCTTGACGTAAACTGTGCAGTATCTAGCTAGCTAGATATCTAGTTGTTATGCCAAGTTCACACTAATGTGATTTTAGCACTGATTTGCCGACATTTGTGCTAAATCTGAGGTAAATTGGTGTTCACACGAGACTCTAAAATCAGCCGTCGATTGATTTGTGTGAACTGTTCATAGACGTGGTCGAGTGGCTCGCCGATCACTGACAGAGTCCCGAAAAATATCCCGCATGCTAAATACCTGGACCCTGTCAGCAAGTCCTAATCCTGTAAAGTGTTGTGACCAGGTCAAGACTTACAGGAAGTGTAGCATCGCAGCAGCCAATGACAGCACAAGGAAACTCGGGGGAGGAGTCATGCAACATCCACACACAAACTTTGCTCGCAACTACTTCCTGGTGTAAGGAACTGCCAATATTAATATTAAAATTACCAGTATTAAAATGTATGGGGTGTTTTATTTTGCTTCTGTACTTTGTAAAACTGTTGAAAAAAACAACAGAAACACTAAAGATTGTGCGTAATGTCAAATGACATCCTGGCTGTTATGTAGTCATAACTCACTCCCTCTCGTGTTTTCTTGCTTAAATAATATCTAGAATTCTATAGACTCCTGATTCCAACAGAAAATTCAATGTTATAATTATAATAATCTTATTTTGTATGAGTAACTAAACTCCCCTTTGCTGAAGTGTATAAACAAAAGATCCAGTAGATTTCGAGTTGAAAACAGTTTCTGTCGTCTGGTGCTAAAACTAACAACGGCAAAGTAGCAAGTAGACTAATATTTTGACACACCACCCAGCAGATCGGCTATGAAGCCCGCAGGGCTGACGCATTTTTAATCAGCAGTTAAGACAGCGAAGACGCTCAAATTCTAGGTTTACTTTGGAGAGGCTCCCAGTTTCTCAGTCGTACTCTTGACAGTTGGGTGACAAATGTTTTGCACTGGATGGCACTCCAGTGGAACTAGGCTCCCTATCTCCCTCCCTCCCTCTCTCTTTCTCTCTCTCTCCCTCCCTCACTCTCTCTCTCCCTCCCTCTCTCTCCCTCCCTCTCTCTCTCTCTCTCTCTCTCTCTCTCTCCCTCCCTCACTCTCTCCCTTTCTC
>JAOYMR010000005.1:15719022-15729131 GCA_025802075.1 Tenebrosternarchus preto
GCCCGCGTGCCCCCTCCGGCGGCCGGGGGGGGGGGGGGGGCGTGCGGCCCGCCGCCCCCCCCCGCCCCCCTGGTGAGATGAGAGAGAGGAACAGAGACAGAGAGAGACTGGGGCAACTAAAGATCACAACATGGAAAGAAAAGAGGAGAAATGACAAAGTGAACAAAGAGAGAAAGAATGAACAGCAGTAGACAAGAGAGTAAGAGAGAGAGAGACAGATAGAGAGGGAGAGAGAGACAGAGAGAAAGAGGACTGGAGAAAGAGAGGGAGAGAAAGACAGAGAGAGAGAGACACAGAAAAAGGATGGGAGAGAGAGAGAGAGAGAGAGAGGGAGAGAGAGAGAGGGAGAGAGAGACAGAGAAAGAGGACAGGAGATAGAGGGAAAGAGAGACAGAGAGAGGTGGAGAGACATACATAGCGAGAGAGACAGGAAAGAGGGAGAGAAAGAGTCAAAGAGAGACATTCAAATAGAGAATGAATCAAAGAGAAAGGGACAGAGAGAGAATCAAACAGAGAAACTAAGTCACTATGTTTAAGGCTGATGGTAACGCTTGCAAACTTGTGTGTGTATGAACAGGGACATCTGTGTGAAAATGGGCCTGTGTGTGTGTGCATGTGTGTGTGTGTGTAAAACCCAACACTTGTCAGCAGAGAGTGAAAGGTTAGGCCCAGTGTGGGCAGTGTGGACCCCTCTCAGAGATGCTTAGGGATCATCAGCTTTCACACCATGGCACCACATACACACACACACATACACACACGCACACCCCTACATACATACACATGCACACAAATATACAATTGCTCAAGTATTTCTACACACACACACACACACACACACATACACACACACTCTTATGGCATTCCTGCATGTTTATACCGTACTGATGTTGTTGATAACACATGGAACTAATGAAAGCTGTGTGTTTTTTCTAAGCGCTCTGACTTCGACAGACGTTTCTATTTTGAGAACATGTGTGGACCTTCAGTCACGCTAAACGCTCAAACCCAGGCAGCAGACCCAGCTGTACTCATCGCCCAGGAAACGGCAGGTGTCTGATTCACACCTTTTCCATTGTCTTTAATTATCGGCCTCTGCGCTTGGAGAAAATAACATGCATATATATATATATATATATATATATATTAAAAGCTAATTGGTGATGATCCAGTTGCATCCCATCATGCAGGAGCTTGAGCGATGGTAGTGGGGAACACCAGGGCCCAACAGTGAAGCTTGCTAAGGCGACAGTTCCTGTCCAATCAAGACCAAGGTGATGTTAAGGGGACAGCTCCCGTCCAATCAAGGCCAAGGTGATGCTAAGCCATCCGTCTAAAAGGTGTGTGTGTGTGTGTGTGTGTGTGTAGGAAAAGCAGAGGAAGAATGAGCTGCTGGTTTTTACTGTGCCATGTCAGTCATATATCCTTCCCTTGTGCTCCACAGACATTAGGAAGGAGTCATTAAATTGTAAGGACAACACACAGCATTCCAAGCATCCACCCGTGTGTGTTGTGAAGAGCTGTGAGCAACACAAATACTGTCTGCGCTCACGTTCGCATTCAGTACGTGGGACGGCTACCGAAAAGTATGCAAAGTAACGAGACCAAGAAGCCACGCCCCATCTCACACCTCTCTCACCTGCTCTTACGAATGTCGCACAGAAGCCACACCCCCTCGATGCACACCCACCTCAGCCGTAACTGCTGTGACGCCAAGTCATCAGCCTGAATTACACTCCTCCCCCCTCTCTCTCCGTTTCTCTCTCTCTCTCTCTCTCTCCTTCTCCCTCTCTCCTCCCTCCTCTGACCTCTCAGTGCTCCTCTCTCTGCGGTCAGTCTCACCTGGGCCTCCATTCAGAACTGCAGCAGCCTGCACCTCTCAGGTAAAATGTTTCACCTCGGACATTTTGTGGCAGCTTGTATCTTAGAGCTTATTTCAGGTTCCATTTAACAAGCTTTGTGTGTGTGTGTGTGTGTGTGTGTGTATGTGGCAGGATGCTTTCTGACACTTTTTCCCCCATTTGGCTTGCTCTTTTTTAACTCTCTCTCTCTCTCTCTCTCTCTCTCTCTCTCTCTCTCTCTCTCTCTCTCTCTCTCTCTCTCTCTCTCTCTCTCTCCCTCTCCCTCTCTCCCTCTCCCTCTCTGCTCCAGTCATTTGTCAGGGAGAAATGGACGTCTCTCCAGCTTGTTTAAATTCGCTTTGCGTCGTCAGGCAGTGCCCGGTGTCTCAGCACCTGTGTCTCGCGTCGGACGCTGCCTCCGTCATTTTCTACTACACCGCAGCTGAAATATGCACCTGTTGTACAAAATGTCCTGAATGTACCACACAAACATCCAAGCTGAGGCCATTCCAGAGCCTCGACAGGACGTCCGTGATAAAACAAAGTGGATAACAGCAACTAATAGTTCGTTATTAAATAGGGGAAAACAAAAACTGATTATTATTAAAACCCTAACCCTGAGCTCCGAGACAGAGCAATTGCTTTTAGCTTTTCCCGCTCTTCCCCTCCCCTCCCCCCGACTGTCATTTGTCATGGGAAAAAATTGCCCTGTTTAAATTCACAACAGCCCATTTATATTCAAATGCATTCCACTGTACTCATTTTATCAGCAAGGTTTGGGGATTTTCAGTCAAAATGAAACGATGCTTCGGCAATTCGCAGTGGAGCTGGTGTAGCACAGTGATACAAACACTTCCAGCCATATACTATGAATCATGGGCATATGTTTGCAGGGGCCACACACACACAGATACACATGTACACACACGTACACACAGACACAGACACACACACACACTTTAGTTGCTTTATCGATTGCCAGTCATCCTTATCAACTGTAAAAAGAATATTTCACCTAAGAAAAGAAACAAAATGTCTTCACATTCATCAGCACCTGATTAACTTTCTATTCCAGAATCCTTTTTTTAAGGACAGGTGGTTTAGCTCCTAATCTGTGCTTTTTCAAATTGCTACCTTTTCAAATTCGAACCTCCAGCCACACTGTTCTGGGGTCTGAGTGGGAGGGGAGGTGGAGCACCACAGAGTGGGGGTTGCCTGGAGGGCAACAGATTCACTTCACTTTCAACAGAATCGCTTCACTTTCAACAGATTCACTTCACTTTCAACAGATTCGCTTCACTTTCAACAGATTCACTTCACTTTCAACAGATTCGCTTCACTTTCAACAGATTCACTTCAATTTCAACAGATTCATTTTTGAGCTTTAAGATACCAAAGAATGCTCTAAATTATCAGTTTTCAGAAGCCTTAAAGGACATGGGTCATAAAAATATGACTGTAAAAAAAAAATTCTAAACCATTCAAAAGAACTCTCCACTGCCTTCGCAGAAGTTCATTTGAAGCTAAACTACAGTGACATGTTTTTTTTTTCTGGCCGGACGTGCCATGGCTCTGGCCACATCGTTGTCCTGGGCAACGAAACGTCCCTGTCAACGAAACCCGAAGGCCGCCTGTACCAGCTGGGCGTGGACTCAGGGTCCGGCATCTAATGAGGCTTCACATGGAACGCCTGGATCCAACACTCCTTCCCTGGGAAAGTCAGTGAAACAAATCTGATTAGTGCCTTTCATTGTAGTCTGCAGTCAAGATCTCAGAAAAGATATTAGAAATAAATCCATAGCCGAGCAGTTTGTAGTTTGAAGGGAAACGTGAAGCTCCCTTCTGTAGCAAGTCTGAAGAATAATGTGACTTCATTCCCTCAAATGTCCCAGGTCATGTTTTGTTTCATACAGCTTTAGGAAACATTTGATTTTTGTTCTCACACACACACACACACACACACACACAGAGCTGTGCTCATACATTAGCTCTCTTTTTGATGTTCTCGACAGAGTTCCTACAAATATAATTCAGTTCTCCACATTGCTGAAATACATCAAAATATTTAAAGTGAATATAATTAACCTCAGAAAAGCCATGTAGAAGGTCACCCTGACCAACATATAAACAAACTCCAGAAAAGTTTCCCAAATCAACTTTGTTGAACTCAAAAAAAGCCCCAATACTACCCCACTGTTTGGAACACAATCCCACTACAAAGGCGTTGTTTTGACTGAGAGAACAGTCTAGAAGCCTGTGGGCACAGGAGAGGTCCAATCATGAGCCATGGGATCCGTCTGACCCGTAGACGGCATGAGGCTCTGGGCGCGCTCCAAAAACCGCATGCCTTTCCATACTAGCAAACCACTCCAACGCTGAGATGCCTCCACCATAACGAGTCGGCACTCCTACGTTTCATTGGTGAGCAGCGAAAGGGGGGTTTCCCACGGTTCGACGGTGAGCTTTGACTCGGTGATGCCACGTGTGCAGACGCTGATTCGGCCCGCAATTGTTTATCCTCTCAACTACAGCCCTGTCCGCTAATCGCGGAGGGGAGCAAGATTAACGAGAACGTCTGTGCGTATGAAGGATCGGATAGGGGAAGAATGGCTCATGTCTCCGATCTCCATAGGAGCTGATGAGAGAACAGGAAAACATGGCCTGTGGTAGGTGGTTGGAGAAATTTCAGACACGCACAAATACACGTGATCCTCTTAGAGGGAAAGACTGACCTTTTTACTAAAGCCAAACGCTGGTCAGCATGGTGACTGATGTGGAAGTTATATTTCGAAACACCTCACGAGGCCATGGCCTGTAGGAGAAGATGGAACGATTAGATCCGTTTCCTCTTCATGGCATAACAGGAGACAGCGGCAGCAATGAAACTCCCGCACGATTTGTAATGACGAACAGAATCAACACGACCATCTATAGCCGTTTCCCCCTCACGTGTCCAACGCACGGCCTTCCTGCGCGTTCGAAACGTTGTTCCGACCAAGTATACATCTTCAACGGTAATCAGTATCATATTACACTGTGGAGAAACATGGATTAATGGAACAACATTACAAATGTTACTATAGCGGTCAGTTTGGACTGTTCAGATCGGCGTTTGCCAAAACCAGAGAACTATGGAAAAAAACTACACCCAGTATCACTATAAAAGGTCAGTATTTCCTTTCATAATTATTATCATCTGATGGTGGTTTGGAATGAACTAGGAACAACCTTATATTCCGATGGAAAAAGAGACAGAAAACTCTCAGCCTGCAGCCAAACCAGAGTCAGACCTGTAAGATGAAGTGTTCACTGTTCTTACTCTTCTGTACAGCGCTGAATTAAGGCACGTTTTAAAACAACAGTTTTTTGATTCAAAAAGACAAAAGGCTTTTTTGTTTTAACTGTTTTTTCAATCGTTTCTCCAATTGATCCTACTCTCCAGCCTTGGGTTTCGCCAGTCCTCGAGGCGAGATTAGAGAACTGAACCCATCTACCAGCAATCAGACCAGACAGACATCATGTTTTGCACAAACGCACAAAAAAATCAATGTGATTTTTAAATCGCTGATAAATAGCTGATAAATAAATATTTATCGCTGATAAATAGCTTTTTTTTTTTTTTTTTCTTGAGCAGCGACTATAGAGAGCTGTCACACAGATGTGGTGTTTACCATCTCTTTATTGGGGTCTTTGCTTGTCCACATCTGACACTCATGTTCATGTTGTCTTGGTCGTTTGGGAGAGAAAAGGCTGCGGCTCCGACAACCTCTGGGGGGCGCTATGGCAAAGGGGCCTGCTGAGTGTCCTATGAATAATCATGAAGTCGAGCACATATCTATAACGTTACGAATAAAGGCATGGCATTATAGAGATAGCTCACCTGAGAACACTGATCTGGATTGGATGCTGTGTTTATAATCATGAAAATGATAATTTGGGCAAAGAAGTGCTGATTCTGAAAGTGTGGTGTTTTTTTTTTTTTGTTTTTTTTTATATAAACTTTGGTTCCTGGTCATTAAACAATGGGACATCTCATTGTTAGGATTGAACCCCAGTCGTGCTATATGCCATCTGTGACCAGACACCCTGAAAAAACACAACTGCTCAAGGCTAATCCAAACTGAATGTTTGAAACTGAACACAAGGAATGTAGCCTGTTGCTATACACTTTCCGCAGCAGTGTGTATAGTACTGGTACTGTGGGTGGTGAATATTTACACTATTTTACAAAATATCCTTTATGTTAGAGGTGCCGGATCAGTATGATTATTGTACCTGATAGAAATACTTCAAAAACGTTACAACATCATTACAGCTAAATTTACCATTTATTACTGGACAATATAAAGAGTTAAAATAAGTAATGGTGTACAGAAATTGTACTTTTATTTACTTATAAATAATAAGTAACAGAAAACATCTTTGAGTACCTCGATGCAAAGTATTAGTCAGATTTGAGACAAGGTGTGATAAAAAAAGGTGGTACCCTAATAAATCTGCACTGGATTAAAGTTGGTGAGAGGGTGGTGGGAGTGTACGCTGGGTGGGTGAATGATGGGTGGGGGTTGTACAGCTGGGGTGAGGGTGAGGGGGTGAAAGGCAGGTGGCAGTTGAGATAGTTGGAAAAAGTCGGAAAAAAATAGGATTTTGCCCCTTTTTTGTTTTCCCTGAAGCAGTTCCTGCTCTTTTCGTTCCTGCAGGTACTTGTTTCCTGTGCATTCTGTTACACCCAATAAATCAACATGATCTATCTGCATTCACACTGTAATACACCATGGTCTCACTGTCTCTCTCTCCTTTCACTACCGTTCCAGGTTCCATGTCTTCCTCCCTCCCTCTCTCACTATCTCTCTCTCTCTCTCTCTCTCTCTCTCTCTCTCCTTCTCTTTCTGCTGGGGTAGGTGGGGAGGTGGGAGGGGTAGGCAGTAATCCTCTTAAAATGCTCTTTAAGCAGTCATTTGTCATCCTGGGTGTTGCTGAAATGCCCTGGGGCCATAGAGCGAGAGAGAGAGAGAGAGAGAGAGAGAGAGAGAGAGAGAGAGAGAACCATATAATCATTCCCCATCATGTTCGTGTATTTTGCAACTGTTGTCTCTCACTGCTATTAAAGTCCACCCCCCCCCCCCTCAAACTCCTGTAAAGTTTATCCCACTGCATGTTTCTGTACCCAATAACAATCGCCCAACACCAGGCCCAGGAAGTATCGAAGTATCGACCCAGAGCACGGCCATTACTGCAATTACTCCCCTTCTCTCTGATAAAAGGGGCAGCACTGGTGGTGGTGGGGGTTGTTGCCACACTGTCTTTAATTGTCCCTTTAGCAATCAGATGGTTTCACTCCTCCTCATCATAATATTGTGGGGACAGAGATGTGTGTATACGGAGGTGTGTGGGGACAGAGATGTGTGTATACGGAGGTGTGTGGGGACAGAGGTGTGTGTATACGGAGGTGTGTGGGGACAGAGGTGTGTGTATGAAGAGGTGTGTGTAGACAGAGATGTGTGTATACGGAGGTGTGTGGGGACAGAGGTGTGTGTATGAAGAGGTGTGAGGGGACAGAGGTGTGTGTATGCAGAGGTGTGTGTAGACAGAGGTGTGTGGAGTGAGTGGCCTAATGGCTTATCAGAGGCTGTCTGGAATCGGTGGTCAGCACAGTGATCCACTCTTTTATATTGATCCGAGTCGTGCTCCAAGTCCCGCGGAAGCAGGCAGGAGATGAGCGGGACCTTCGAAGACTCTCCAGGCTCTGTGTAAATGACCAATCATGCGATGACTGGCACAGCACAGTATAGGAGCAGACAGAGTGGTCTCCGGGGGTAACGAGCACGTTCTTTTTGTGCGATGTATTCTCTCGCAGGTCAGCAGTGGGGAACGTGCTTGCACACACACACACACACACACACACACAAGCACAGACATGCACGCATGTATCCACACACACACACACACACACACACACACACACACGGCTGTCCAAATGCAAGCAGATGCATGTGGTCAGAGGTACAACTGCTGACATTAAAGAGGTCTTTCTGTCTTTAGCCAAAATCAGAGGCTGCCAACAGAGCAACTCTTGGGTAACAAAGCAGGTTGACTTGTTTACAGATAAGACGTGGTAATCGTCCTGCCGCACCACTGGAGAAATGTGATTTAACTCAATTTATATGTAAATGAAATATTTTGAGTTAATGAGCTTTACTGTGTCAGGCAGCATCAGAGGTGGTTTGTTTGTCTTCCAGTGTAAGATGGAAACTGCAGTCAAAGTCATTACCTGCTCTCTCTCTCTCTCTCTCTCTCTCTCTCTCTCTCTCTCTCTCTCCCCACTATCTTTGTCTCCCTTTCTTCAGCTCTCTACTGCTTTCTTGTCTCTTTCTTTCTCTCTCTCTCTCTCTCTCTTTCTAAGAGACTGACAGGATTTACATAGCTTATGTGTACTTATTCACAAGTCGTGGCTCATCTGAATCAGGTTAAAAATGAGAATAGTTTTGGATCAGTGATGGAAGCAAGAATGCACCCAGTTGGCTGAAGGTCTCCTCTGATCCTCTGATCCTGGATCAGGGCCGAACTGGACAAATAGACAAAGGAATCAGTAGTGAATTCTGTCATCATCTTTCCTGATGCAACAAATTTATTTTCTTGCTCTATGTCTATTCCAACAACCTCTCCATCTTCCAGCACCCCTTTCTCTCTCTCTCTCTTTCTCTGTCACTTTCAGACCTAAAGAAACTCGCAGACGTGGAGAGTAAACATTTTCTCCACTGCTTTGCAGAAATAAGAAATTAACATAGGAGCCATAGTGTAGTAAATGGAAATAATGCACTAGAGAGATTGTAGCCAAGTCAGCATTTTACACCATGGAGAAAAAGAGAGAGGGAGGGAGAGAGGGAGAGAGAGAGGGAGGGAGGGGGAGGGAGAGAGGGAAGGAGGGAGAGAGAGAGGGAAGGAGGGAGGGGGAGAGATGGAGAGAGAGAGAGAGGGAGGGAGAATGAGTTTATCAGCAATAAATGAAATCCAAATGACCCACTACATCTACTAGCTAAGAAGATTGAAAGACTAAAAAAATGAAGACAATAACAAAGTACATTATACCCTGTATTGGAAAATTGAAATTACATATCAGAACAAACTCAAATGTTTTGAATTATGTAAATTACTTGATCATGAATACAAATTCGCAAATGACCTCATCATAATTAAAGACAACAAACAAAGGCCAATGCTGTTAAAATCCAGAATGAGAACCACAAACTCACTATTGAAACAGGAATAGACAGAAAAAAACATGTGACCAGAGAGGGCAGGACTCACCCCCACTGCCTGTCTAGAGAGACTCACCCCCACTGCCTGTCTAGAGAGACTCACCCCCACTGCCTGTCTAGAGAGACAGAAACTCGTTCTTTCATGTCCAAAATACAAAACCATCAGATAATCCTGTACAGAATTACTAACAACATCACCACCGTCACCACAATAGATGATATGAACATGGGGGGAGAGAGGGAGGTAGTAGAGAGGGTGTGAGGGAGAGAGGGAGGTAGTAGAGAGGGTGTGGGGGAGAGAGGGAGGTAGGAGAGAGGGTGTGGGGGAGAGAGGGAGGTAGGAGAGAGGGTGTGGGGGAGAGAGGGAGGTAGTAGAGAGGGTGTGAGGGAGTTTCCTGCCAGAGGTTTGTGCTCAGTGTGGTGACTCTCAGCTACTGCACTCACGTTTCATGGCAGGAAAACGTTCCCCAATACCTGTGCGTGCACACACACACACACACACACACATGGCCTCAAGTGAAGCAAGGATGCAGTACACATCCTGTTCATACCCCACAGAACCCTGCTGGGTCCTGGCCTACAGCACGTCTCACTGGAGAAAAAGAGAGACGTGTTGCCATTCTGTGTTGTTTTACTCCCTCATTCCTCCATTTGATTTGGCAACAAAATTATAAAACATCAATACCAGCAACACAGTGCAGAGTGAGAGAGAAAAAACAGAGTGAGAAATGCTGTCTAATGTTTACATACACACATGCTCTGTAATGTTTACATAAACACATGCTCTCTTATGTTTATCTTTCTCTCTAGCTCTCTCTCTCAGACACACACACACAACACTGCTCCTTTCTTTGATGCCTGTTCTTCACTGTACTTCTTCATCAGCCAGCTCAAACAAACACTCAACCAAAAAAACACCAACCATCACTGTGGCTTCAACTTTCACCGGCTTGCTGACACCAGCTTGGGGCGGGGGGCGGGGGGGGGGGGGGGGGGGGGGGGGGGGGGG
>JAOYMR010000005.1:15729141-15748834 GCA_025802075.1 Tenebrosternarchus preto
CCTTGCCCCCCCCCCCACTCCCCCCCCATATTAAGATCCAACACTTGACCCTGATCACACCCGAGAGTATCGCTTAGAGCCAGAGGAGCTGATGAGATCTGGAGCTTGAATGAAGCCTCCCTCCCTCTGTCTCTCTCTCTCCCTCCCTCTGTCTCTCTCTTTCACTCCCGGTCTCTCTCTCTCACTCTCTCCCTGTCTCTGCCTCTCATCCAGGCTGTAGCTTCAGACCCCACTGTCTCCGTGGAAAAAACATTCTCCTGTAGACTTTATCTCGTCTCCGTTTGGGCGGGACCCTCACTGCCCACCTCGGCTCACGCGGGCTGGCGCTCCCGGCTCGGCCATTTATCAAAGTTGGCATGTGGAAAATACATTTTATGAGGAAAGAGAGGATGAAGCGTGTCAATATTGGTTGCTTTAATTGTGCCATTGCAGCTGTGATACGGCGTGGTCTTCTCCAAGCGCTACGAGCCAAAAAGCCTGTCTGCTTGCAGCTTGCTATAATGCGTACATTTATATCTTCTAAATGGGTTCTCTTTGTTCAGAAACAAGCCACAACAAAACTCAATATGGCTTCCCTTTGGCTCTCCCACCCCCCCACCCCTTAGCTTAGCTAAGGAAGTTTCCTAGCATCCGTAAGAGAATTGCTTGTGTTTTCATGACAGGCTGTCATATCTACCTGTAGGCTACTTTTGAGAAAATAGAAAAAGTCAGCTACAGTAGTAAAAATGGCCACTACTTTGCACTGGTGGTCATTTCACAGGAATGTATTCCAAGTAGCACAGCCTCATGGCACTAACTGAGTTGATGTTGGAGAAAGAGAAGTTGCACTAAAAATATCACTGCAGAGTACAATGTTTCTAAAGAAACAGAACGTTGCAGACAGGGGTGCAAGCAAGGCGCTTCTGATGTTTTCAGAGATGAAACTAGATTAAACTTTCCGTGGGGTTGTAATGTTCTGTGAGCTTTACGTTTCGATTCCATCCTATTGTAATAACCAAATAGAATGAACATTCTGTTCCCTGGAACCAAGAAATGTTTCATTCTGATGGTCTGGAAGGTGTTCAATGAAATGTTCGGCAAATTGTTTCTCTTGGTTGAATTCATCTCAAACAAAGATACAACAGACCAGTCCTGCAGTACAGCATGATCAGAAATGGCTGGTAAAACTGGTCCTTTGAGGCTGGTTATTTTAATGGGTGTCTTAATAAATGTATAGGTGGAACATCTGGAGTAGATGAGGGCTGTAGTAGCTTCAGTTATTATTTGATCAATCCTTTATCTCATGTCTTTGATGCTTTTGTCTCATCCTTAAAAAGAAACAGTGTCTCTACAATTTAGGTACACAGTTATGGAAATTCACAGGACAGTACTGGTTATGAAGAACCCCAGCAAGAACCAAACATCATCCAACTACAAACCAGTAATTTGCCTGTTCACAGCATGGAAGCTGCTGCCACCAAGCTGAATGAGTTTGGACCCTGCTTCAAATGGAACTGGTAACACCACCACCAGAGACTCACAGTGCCTCCTACTGCCAGACAGAGCTTCAGAACTCCAGAACTCCAAAACCACACAGACCAACCCGGATGTTGCCTTGATTGACTACAAGGAAGCGTACAACTTGGGTTAAACCTGAATACTCAAACGTCTCACCTTGTATAAAACACCACGAGGGCCTTCCAGAAGAATTCAGTAGAACACTGGAGAATGACACCAGAAGCCTTGAGGAAAAACTGCCCAGGAGACCATAAAGTGTGATGTATACCAAGATGATGTACTGTCTCCACTGCTGTTCTACAGAGGCCAGAATCTTCTCAGCCAGACTATCAACAAGATTGGCAATGGGAAGAGAAGAACTACCATCTCACATGGATGACATGAAGCTGTACGTAAGGGGCATACAGGGGCATTAACTCTCTGATCCACCTGACCGGCATCTACAGCAAGAACATGGTAATGTCATTCGTGCTTGAGAAGTGTGGTCCGCTGATATTAAAAGAAGAAGAGCGCTCAGGACAGAGGGAGTTAAACGTAAACACGGCCATAAAACAGACATGGAGGTCAGCTACAAACACCCAGATATTCTCCAGTCACACAGGATCCATGATGCAGAAAGGAACAAGACAGCATCATCCACCTAACCGCCATCATCCACCTAACCTCCAGCAGGTCCCCGAGAACCAGAAAAACGTGAATAATAATCTCAAAGCCATATGCACGCATGGCCTGCCAATCATCAGGAGGGGAGGAGGGGCCTATAAAGTGTGAGACACACTGTCCAGGGTGAAACATGAAACACCCATAAATACCAAGCAACGATCCGCAAGGATTAGGTGATGAGAGAGCACTTCAGACAGATTGGGGGTGTGGTCACCATGGAAACAGGAGGTGCCATGGCACATTAAGCCCCTCCATGGAATGTACCAATGAGAGATAGCAGAGGGGGCTGATGTGGCAGGGGGGTACCACAGTACTTATGATAAAGACATGTACAGGCTAATGCCATTAAAATGGCTGCTTCAGAATGGCTCTCCCCTCTACTAGACACACACACACACACACACACACACACACACACACACACAGTACATACTAGGGTTGTGCATCTCTCCCTTGTAAGACGACCCGATACGTATCTAGATACATGGTCAACAATGCAATTCAGGGACGATACATTTTTATATGGAACAATTCAGTGCAATACAATGTGACAGTAACATTGTCACTGTGCTCCGAGCACCAGGCGGAGGGGCATGCCCACTGACTCACACACACACACAAACACACACACACACACACACACACACACGCACTGGTCAAGACCGTGGACAGACTGTGGAACCACTTCACGAGTGTTTGCAGTCTGTTGCTCTAGAAAGAGTTCTAGCACATCAGGGAAGTGGTTCCATAGGGCTGAAGTGGTTCCATAGGGCTGAAGTGGTTCCATAGGGCTGATCTAGCTCAAGTGAGTCTGTAGGAAGACCGTTGTTACTGTCCTTCTCGTAGGATTTCCGTCAGGCCAGATTTAATGTTTGAGTGAAGCACATGAGGTGAGGGTTCATCTCCACTCCAGTTACAATCACGAATCGTAAGAAGTTTGAGGATGCATCATAAACCATGCCACCATTGATGCTCTTGATTTTACTCCACGGTAACATTACTCTCATAAAAAATCAACGCAAGATGCAATGGAGACCGATTAGCAAACGAGAGGCTTTTTCATCTTTAAAGTAACCTGGCTTGTAAAGACAGATCTGTGAATCTTTTTGCTTAGTTTACACTAAAGCAGAATTAGCGGCAAAGATTCCCATTTCATATCAATCTGAATCATATCAATGTGAATCATATCAATGTGAATCTTTACAGCCTTACTACACACATACACTGCATCCCTGCACACACACAGACACACACACAAACACACACACACACACACAGACACAGTGCATCCCTGCACACACACAGACACAGTGCATACCTGCACACACACACACACACACAAAATACACACTTGCACGGACACACAATCCTTTTCAGGTTGTTTCTACATCTACACACAAACTCTCCAGTAATGTACAAAACTCCACACACGATTATTCATACTCATCAGTAACCTCATGAACCACCCAGGAAATTTGTATATACACATATTTTTAAAATGACTAATTAAATAAATATAAATCAATGTACATAATAAATTCAATGAATAATAGGCATATTAATTAATCATACTCATATCAATTAATAATGCTCTATACCAATTAATTATATTCTTAAGAATTAAATATACTTAATTATGTGACTTAACAGTGGATGCAACTATAGCCAAACCAGTTTTTTTTTGTTGTGACATGTTGTTTCTTTAAAGAAGAAATAATGCATTTGTACAACTTATTTAAAGATACAAGACAGTTTCAAAATACCTGTATACACAAATACCACAGTCCTTTTTAGAGCCTTTGTTTTCTGGAACTGCACATAAGTTCTATAAAAGGTTAGAAAAGTTTAAATATTTTTTAGATTGTTCCCCTGCACAGTACAATGGAACGCTGCAGTTTGCATGCAACTCATAACCACGTCAGTAATAAATAATAACTAATAAATTCAGTTAAATATGTGCTTTAAAACGCATAAAAACTTCAAAACATGCCGATTAACCGCTGTAACTGATATTACAGATCAGGCTTGCAATGATTCATCACTTTAAGGAGGTATATACCTCCGTAAAATTAAATAATTGAAGCTTTTTTTCTATATGGTTTGCAACCAGTAATGCATGAAGCATTAATAGAGGTAAGGAGCGTGCGAAAGGACAAAATTAACAGAAAAAACTGAAGAAAATACTGGTGTAGTTCTGCATATGTCACAGCAGGGAATTGTAGTCCAGTCCAGTAGTCAAGAATATTAGTATTAGTATTTTAAAAATAAATATACAACAAATGAACATGTAATAACAGAGAATATGAAACAATTTCTTAAAAGCAATAATTTTGGGAGAATTCATATAAATCTTTTAAAATCTGTTACACTGACAAAAGGACCGAAAAGCAGTAAGACCAAAGGATTAGCACAGAGGCACTAATCACAACAGCAGAACATCCAGATCCAGATCCAGATCCAGATCCAGAACACATCTAAAGGAATATGAGAAGCATCATAAACACCAGGGACTGAAAGGAGAGAGAGTGGAAAGTTCACACCGAGGTCGTTCCAGTGGTGTTAGTGGCCACTTGGGGCTGTGACCCTTAAGCTAGGGTTACTCCAGCAGATCCTGGGAATCGCATCAATCTCAGTCCAGAAGAGAGCAGTCCTAGGAACAGCAAAAACACACCGCTGCACCCTCAACGGCCCTAGTGGGAGAAAAAAAGATAAGACCACCCACTAAAAGCCTGAGACTTTATTTGTTTTTTTTAGAGAGAAAGGAAAAAGACGAGGAGATTCTCTGTTTACAGTAAAGTTAATTCCAGTGTGTAAGACTTGTTATTCCATAAGATTCCACCTCATGTCATTTTTGACCACATAAACATGACACCAGCCTACTGGTTCACATCACACTACACTTGCTATGCCAGAAAATTCCAGAAATTTCCAAAGCGAAAACCTCATTACAGAGTCACTAGTACAATGACACATTATATAAAAAAAACACAGGTCTTGAGAGGGATACACATTTGGTAGTGTTTACAAGTCTTTCTGGTCGGAGAAGGGCTCTCGTGTTACACGGCTGATTCAAACATTTGGTTTGAGTTGAAGGAAGTTGTCACAAGCAATGAACCTCATTGGAATATTCTGGAAGGGGAATCTGGAAGTTGCCGTGAAAAGAGGGCATTAACAGCAGTGCAGGCTTTGGTGCCACATTCCCCTTCTATTTAAGCATTGCATGACTTCTTTCCTCTTTTGGCTACTGCCTGAAACGGTCAGAAACCGTCGAAAACTGTCAGAAAGCGGACATATGTCCGCCACGTCCGCAGAGTAGCTTGTATTTGAACACCAGCAGAACGCCGCCATAGCGACGAAACAAACACACAAACGCAACAGAGAGCAAGGCAAAAGAACATTCCAAACGGTCCAGGGTCGAGCCAGGTCGGCAGCATCCGTCACAGGTTTGAGGGATAAACAGGAGGTGGAGGTCTATGGGAGAAGCAGAGGTCAGTACACCAGAGGTCCAGACAAGCGAACAAACGCTTGGTATACGCGACTTAAGTTAGCGATACTTCATAATGAGGAAGTGGCAAGACCAAACCTAAACAGGGCTGGTGGAGGTGCACTAAAGGGGGGACAGGAGTAGGCAATTAAAATCTGGAGCGTGTGACACCATGTTCAAAACAACAATCTTCACTTGCAAGAATAACAAACCCAAGGTTTTTTTTTTCCTTCATAATTTAGTTGTATCCGGTTCCTGTCCGTCAGTCTCCCCTCTCACGCAACAGCCATCAGTCTGGGAGCACGAAGAATGTTTCACGTTTCCTCTGAGACACACGTGACCGCTCACCTCACCTCTTCAAGCCGCGGCTCACGCAACATCACAGGGCAGAGGATAGCGATAGCGCTATCCACTCCTTTCTGATGCATGAGCTCACAGACACCCGTGATTGGCCAGTGTCCCTGTGACTGACAGGGGAGAGTGCGAATGCCACCCCTCCCTCCCTGAGAGCACGGCTAGCTCTGCCGTCTCAGGCTTCTCGTCACGCATGGCTGTGGTATCATCAGGATGAGGCTCAAAGATCTCCTGAACCGGTGAATACGCTTCCGTTTCACCAAGAGATCTGGGGAAGGGCTTGAGTGTAATGCAGTTTCAACCACATCAATATTTAACTAAACTGAACTGTGTACAATAAACACTGTAGCTGCATTTTCACATGTACACACAACCATATCCCATATATACAAACAATCTTGAGCCCTTTTGTACTCAGGATCATTGAGATCATTTTTCTAAAGCTTTTTTCTCAGTTGTTTAAAAATATTAAAAGCAACACGTACTAGTCAACACTGACGCTGAAACCACAGAGCAATTAATAAACGACAAATAAAAATGTAATACACGATTTCAAGTTGTTTAGCCTTGCCTACAAAATACAGAAATATGTGTTGATGTGCAATTTCCCATCTGCTAATTCCCCATCATGAATACAGTAGGACTGAAGAGGAACGTACGCAGCCCTCCACAGCCTGTGCACCAGAGATGCAGGAGAACCTCATCACAAATCCTGGTATCTTCAAACAATATCAGAACAGTGTCATTATTAACTGGCTGAGGTGGTGGCCTTTAAGGAAGTCCTGGTCACACCAAGGCCAACAGGACCTGGTCCCCAATGTTCGGTTATTGGGAACGATCTAGGAATGATTGTTGGGAAGCTCTCCCTCATTTAGTCCCTCATTTAGTCTGTTGGGGCTTTTTTTGGTCAGGAACATTCCAAAGCCGGTTCGGAAGGACCTACTCCAGACAATTGCTAAAGTGCAAGTGTAACTCGCTCATTAAGCTCACAGAAACAGCTGAATGTAGGAACAGGCAGACCTGGAATTCTGGGAGCAAACGCCGATGTCCTCAACACACTAGCTAAGTTTAGATTAATGAGGATAACAGCCTGCTATAGTGGCCTTGCTCATGCTATATCATAGTGGTCTAAAGCAAGAGTCCCTCCTTTCCTCTCCTGTATTAGCGCTGGTTCCCTGTTTCCACCAGTACAACTAATTAGTTGTCCATCAGCCTGAACGTGGTGCAGAGGTTAGAAAACAAACAGTGGCACTTTGAGTGGTCCTTTTTAGATTAAATAAAGACTCAACAGACTCTCAGCAGCACGTTCATGAAACAGTACTGGTGAAGAATCTAAATACATTCAGTAAATGAATCAACAGATTTTTAATCAACTGATTAAATATGATTTGTTTACAATCGGATTCATTCAGTTGTATTTCACTTTATTTGGAGTGTCCAAGTCCATATCTGTTGATGGGAACCTGAGATGTTGCAGAATATGCTATATATACACCATCTTAGCATAGTCCATAACTGTCACGGGAGACCAGCCCGGCAGCTCCAGGGAAACGCCCAGCACCACACGTCACAGGCCCAAACCACGCCCTCGTTCCCAGTCTCCCTGCTATTAATCACACACCTGTTCCTTGTTTAACTTCCTTGTACACAAGCCACCCCAACCAATCCTCCAGTGCTGTGCGTTGGAGCCTACTCCCCCAGAGAGCTCTTACAGATGGGCTATCTGCCTGCTAGCTCTTTTCAACGATCGTCCATGTTGATAAGCATCTAGTGTGTTTTGCACTTTTTGTAGCCGTCGCTCTTTTTTGTGTATTTGTGGTTGCTATGGAAAGTAACGATGTGCTCCTACCTACCACCCTCACCTCCTGCCTCTTTCCTCACGTGAGCCTGTTACAGACAAACTGTTATTCGATAACATTCTGTAATTGGATTTCAACTAGATTTTGGTTGGGATTCGGGTCAGGATTACGGCAAAATGAGGGTTAGGATTACATTTTGGGTTGAGGTTAATGTTAGTTGGGTTAGGTTTTGAGGTTGAGGTTGAGGTTAGTTGGGTTGGTAGGATTGACCCCACACCCTCGTGGAGGATAACTATATATCAGCCTTCATCCTGCAGATTTTGTCTTTCACCACTATGAAGCTGCTCATTCTGTAAATCGATCAATCTACCATCACTCACACTTCCATTATTTCATCACTCTGTCCATCCTGTAGAGAAATGGAGGAAGAGAGAGAGAAAGAGAGAGAGAGAGACCCTCATACAGGGGTTGGCTTTATGGAGATTAGCTACTAGGTAATATAGTTTTAATTGGTCAATCACCTCTTGTGGTAGCCATGGAGAGATGTGGCACGGGTTGGGTGGGCGGGGCTTGCTGGTGTGTGTACAATGGATTGCCAGAATATTGTGGGAGTCGCTGCACTGTTTACCTTCTCCGCCCTTAATTAATCACATTAGCACAGCTTTCTACACCCTTCCACCATTACAACAAGCCAGCAGACTGAAAAGGAGAAGAAAAAAACCACCATGAAAGGAAAGCCAGTTTCTTCTCTCATCTGTATTTTTTTTTTTTTTACCCCTTCATTATTCAGGCACAAACTTTGATGTAGCTCCAGCTAGTGTTTCTCATAGCTGCCAACACCACCACAAAAAAAATCACTTTTTTTCTTTCTTTTTTGACAGGCTTCTCAAAATGGTATCAGGAAATTATAGGCTGTTAACTGCACTTAGCACCTGTTAATTACATTAGACGGCCAAACTGGCGCAGTCTGAGTTTGATTTATTGCCCTGCTAACTTGTTGTGTCACTCTGGGGATCAGTAGGGGAGCAGGCGGGCAGAAGGATGGAGTGGTGAGGAGGGTGACGGATGGAGGAACGGATGGATGAACGGGGGGATTGAGATGGAGGCGGACTGGGGAGCAAGACCTGCCTGACCCGGGAGATCCTCTTCACTTCAGTCACAGGCTTAAGTGAGAAAGGAAGGGAAAGAGAGAGAGAGAGAGGGAGAGAGAGGGAGATGGAGGGAGAGAAACAGAGGGAGGAAGGAGAGGTAGATGGAGGAGAGAGAGGGAGGGGCGCCCAAGTGAGAGGGAGAGAAGGGAGGAAGAGACGGTAAACTTTTTAAATGGCTTTTTTCAGAGAATGAGGAGAAATTCTGGAAGACACAGAGAGAGGCAGACAGCTAGAGATCTGGGGAAGGAAACCATCATTCAGCTCAGAAAAATAGGTTTTTCAGTGCAGTGTGTAAGGAGCTGGGTAGGGAATTTTACATTGGATTAGAAATGAAACAATGACTCCTGGCTGGAGAGTGCCAGCTTTAATTAGAGAATATTTACATCTATATTGGACAAACCATATAGGACCAACGACCCTTTATAGTTTTGCTCTCCTCCTCACATTTCCCATTACTTATGAACACCATGCGTGTCTGCATGGGCTCCCTCATAAGACAATTCTGCGGCATTTTTTGAAAGAGAGAGAGATTGAAGAAGATAAAGATTGTGAGATGGAGACAATTTCATCCCTCATTGAAAGTGTAGCTACAGCACAGGCCAGCTACGGCTGCTGTGTGTGTGGAGAGTGGGTTTGTTTCTCGTTCTGCCGGTGTGCGGGTGGAGTATGGTGCAGCTTAACCTCGGGGGCAGTGAGGATTGGGGTGGATGGGGTTCTTTTGGATCCCAACAATAGTACCCTGAACCCCAGCGATGATACCCTGTTCCCCAGTAACGGTACCCTGTTTCCTATGTGACGGTACCCTGAACCCCAGTAACGGTACCCTGTTTCCTCAGTGACGGTACCCTGAACCCCAGTAACGGTACCCTGTTTCCTCAGTGACGGTACCCTGAACCCCAGTAACGGTACCCTGTTTCCTCAGCGACGGTACCCTGAACCCCAGTAACGGTACCCTGTTTCCTCAGCGATGGGACCCTGAACCCCAGCGTCGGTCTCCCTTTGATTTTTCCCCACAGTGAGATGTTATAAAGCAGATAATCCATAATAAAAGCCCTGAGCACAGCTGTATCCAAAAGTACAGGGGAGGATTTAGCGCAGGTCTGGGACCAGTTTACCAGAGACTAAGCCTAGACTAAATCATTTCTAATGGCGAGTCAATATTAGCACTGCAGTTTAGTCCAAGTCTACACTTAATCCTAGTATCTAAATCAGTGTATTTGTTGTACAAAATGTGGGACTTAGGGTATATACTGTTGTACTGAATTCTAGTTGGAGATTACATTATTAAATATTTAAGTAGCTTAAATATTTAATATAAATATTTAAGTAGCTGTACTTAAGGATGTCTACACACCAGAGGGGTGTAAATCCAGTCATGTTTAGTTCCAGCATATATGCTCAAACTCTGATTATCTAGATTGGGTGTGTTAGTTTAGCTCCAAGATCAATCCCTGTAGAGCATGAGATTTCCAGGCAGGGGCAGGTCAGACAATATGTGCCAAAGTGAAATAAATCCGTTCGGGTACAAACTGGTGAAGAGGCATCTATCTGTTCTGGGAACAGCATCACCTCTGTGCTTGACCCCTTGCATATTGGTACATCACCGTGTGAAAGGTTCTCGTGTTAGTTACCCTACGTCATTGCCTACAATGTGTTAGCAAACCTGCATGTGTTAACAAATGTGCCTGGCCAGGGTTTTTTTTTTTTTTTTTTATATAAGAGCACACCACCGCAGTGTAGCAAATGGGACTCTAATGTGCACATTCATAGCCTTCTTTGTGGTGCAGTTCAGTGGAGCCGGCCAATGACCTTGCAGCAGGATGACCCTCGTCCCAATGGGAGCGCTCCGTGGCAACAGCCAAGCAAATTTATATCGAATCTATGCCCTTAAGGGTAGTTTTTCACAGAAACGTCTCTCGCACCACCAGCCCGCCGTGTGATTTGACCCCTGCTGTTCTACACCTTCACAGCTTCCAGTGAAAAGGAGTGAACGGTGAGACTTTGACAGTTTAAATGTGTGATGGATCAGTAGTTTAACTGCTGGGGCCATTACCATACACACACACACACACACACACACACACACACGTGCGGTGCTCAGCTTGTCTGCTAGGAATGACATCCCCACTGAGGACTGTACATATCCTCAAATCACACATGTAACCCACACTTTGTCAAGCAGGCATGAATAAGTACAAATACAAGCCTTTACACTATTCTGCTTAAACATTGTTTGATTTAGGCCCTGGAATATATTCAAAGCATATTGTAATATATTCCAGCCCCAGATGACCGTTAGCTCCAGGCACCGTCTGATTCATGTATCTAGTACTCGGTTTATGAACATACATAAGCGACTAATAGGAACACTTATTATAACAAAATGGCTCCGTTTCACTGGAAAAGCGTCCATGGTTTTGGGTTCCAGCCCTGGAGAGGGCCACTACCACACAACCCCTCTAGAGCCCAGTGAAAGGGTTATGGGGATCTCACAGACCGATCATTAATGAACGAAAGGCGGTGAGGAAATGTAACCGGGCTGGCTGAGGACCAGCAGTGCACCCATTAGCTTTTCCGCTAACCCAGGAGGAGGGAGGGAGGGAGAGAGAGAGAGAGAGAGAGAGAGAGAGAGAGAGAGAGTTAGAAATAAATAAATAATTACAAGCAGCTTTAAAATGTTACACACTTCCAAAGGCCGTAAACGCTGTGTGTTAGCGGAGATGAGGAGGGCTAGCGTGGAGTCCTGTAAATGTTTATTGAGGGCAAGTCGAGTCCTCAGGGACCTAAGTTTCACCAGAGCTGTTTTAATGGACAGGCTCAGGTTTATTAACATGGCAGGAGCGCAGAGGATGAACACCAGGGGCCACTTTGGCTGCTCCAGACGCGATTCCAGGACGTTGCGCCCGGAAGCCCCTCCAGCAGACAGTGGAGCTCAATGCGTTGCACTGACCTGTCGGCTCCCAGGAGTTGCATCATGGGGGTTGTAGGCAAACAAGTCTGATTCACAGACCCTGTACACAAACAGCACACATGGCCTGATGTTGGGGGTAAACATTCTGTCATTCATGCATATAGAGCATAAACAGGAATCTGTAAAATACAAAAGAAGATGTCTTTTGGTCCCAGACCAAGAAGATACCGACATCTAAGTGCGAGCAGTTCAGAGTGGCATTTTCACTCATCTCTGCACTGCCCCTGGTATTTTCAAGCATGTCGGAAATTATCTTGTGAGCGAAGTATGACAAGTAGCCTGATGGTGAGCACCAGCCAATGAGAGCACAGCAACGAGCAACAGCCAATAAGAGCTCAGGATACTGAGACAGCAACGGTACAGCAGAACCGAGGACAGCAGAACTCAGAAGATCTTTGGAAATGTAGCTGAAAGTGACAGGTCTGTGGAAGGAAAGCAGATGTTTTCAAACGTCTTGTCAAAAATCAACCGCAACCGAGCAGAGGATGAAAACGTGGAGAGATGCTGACTCAGCCTGGCAAGCCAAAAAATTAATTATTTACTTATTTATTTAATCAAAATCTGTAATACCTTTCACTGCTGGTGATATTAACTCCACTTCAGTAACCTATAGGAAGAGCCCTTTATTTGTCTGTTTGTCTTTCCTCCATCACCTCAAAGCGGCCGGAGGAGGAAAGAAAGCAAGTGGGGTGCCATGAGAAATTTATCTCTCTCCATCTGCCCTGGACCTAATACCATTACCTAACCTCTCAGAGGTCAAACACTCTACTGCACACACACGAGGAGGGAGGGTGAGAGAGAGAGAGAGAAAGAGAAAGAGAAAGGGCTGTGGTGGTGGTGGGGTGAGAGATGGATGGTGGGCAAAGTGAAGTGGAATTGGTTATTATTTAAACTGATGTATATCCTTGTGCTGTTAGCGATGCAATATGCCTGACCTTTGGCCTCATGGGATTTGTAGTGCAGCTCAAGCATGAGTGGGTTGGGCTGACTTATGGGCTCTCAGTAACCGTGTCATGGGAGTTGTAGGCAAACTGGACTGATTCACAGGCCCTGTACACAAACAGCAGACAGGATCAGACAGGGAGGAGGGGAGACGCTCTCTATCACACACACACACACACACACACACACACACACACACACACACACACACACACACAGCAGGAATGAGACAACAGCATTCATGCTGAGACTACTGCAGCCATCCTCAAGAAGGAATCTACATGGGTAACACAGTGGCGAGATCCACTGGAAGCACTTACGCACGAATTTACATAATTCACACAGAGCTATGTTAGCTAATAGCTAAAAGGCTAAAAGGCTAACAGCAGAGATCATCAATCAGCTGGAGTAAATTAGCACTCAGCCTTCAACACGGAGCACCAGCGGGGCCCTGGCCTCAGCATGTGTGAATATACAAGCAGAATCAACTCAGACACGACGCACTGGCTCATGAAGACCTCAGTATTGAGTGGATGATCTCAACTTAATCCAAAGTTATATCACTTAATCCAAATAACTGCTTCACTCAGTACACAGTAGCCTGAAAATGTGTGGTGGTGTAGCATTTTAACACCCTTTTATAGTTCTGGTCCTATAATTTGATTTGTCTGAGCCACATCTAAAAACCACATGAACGCACACAATTGAATTCTGTATCAGAGTGCCGTGTTATTAACAATCATTAAAAGTGGCAGGTTTGGTGGAAGAATTATTAGGTGGAAGAACTGTTTGCTGTAATTGTTCCTTAAGAATAAGTTTAAACTAATCACTGTGGTAAAATCACCTTTCGTGCTAAACAGGACCAAATGAAAGGAACTCTGCGTTTGGAATTTCGGATTGAGCTCTCCGCGCGTGCAAACCTTTCAATCCAGCAGGTTACAGCAGTCCGGAGGGCCGTCCGCATAGAGACGAGACGAAAACAAAGCAATCGTCCGCTCGTCGCTCACCATGTGCCACCATGCTCTGCGCTCCATCTGTCAGCACAGTCAACACAGTCAGCACAGTCAGCCACAAGTGACTAGCTGTGAATGGAGCACAGGACCTCTGGAACTGATCAAGTACTGAAGAATCAAATTTCTGAACCCTGAGATCTGATTAATCAATCCTGATTAATCCTGATGTCCTCTGTGGTTCATATCCACACACATGCGCGCACACACACACACACACACACACACACGCAAGCATATGCACATGCATCCACACATATGTGTGCCACACACACACGCTTTCACAAGCACAGACAGGCACACACTCACGGACACACACACACAGACACAAACACATATACGCGCACTTTCTTTTTCTTTTATCTGTCCTGTCTGGTGAACTGACAGACAAATGGGAGATGTTGCCAGGTTTCACACAAAGAGAATGTGCAATGCGAGTGTGTCCCCACTGGTGAATGAATGTGGCATTGAGTCATGATCTGGCAACCCTCCACAGAGGAAATGGCCCTTTCATTTCAGCCCTGCAGCCCCAGAGTCGCTCAGAATGAGCCGAATTTATCTGTGTCAAACACTCTCCGCCTGTCGTTCACACTCTCTCCACCACCCTTCTCATAGCTTACCTCCCGCACCCTTTCTCCTGTCTCTCTCTCTGTCTCTCTCTCTCCAACCTCCACCCCTGTCTCTCTCTCTGTCTCTCTCTCTCCAACCTCCACCCCTGTCTCTCTCTCTCACACACCTCCTCCCCATTTCTCTCATTCTCTCATTTTCTGCCCCCCTTTCTATCCTCCTCTCTCTCTGCCTCCATCTCTCTCACCTCCTCTCTCCCCCACCCTTAACAAGAAAACAGCCACAGTCTATGTAGTATATTGTTTAAAAATAACACTACATCTGAGCAGCAAATTGAATAACTGAAGCAGAAATGCCCATTACTCCAATTTTCCAAATCATGAGTGTCCTATCGCTATTTTTAACGCAGGGGACCAATGGTACCAGAACACAGAACAATCAAGTTGTGTCCTAATAACTACAGGCTTGGCCAGTGTTCACTGGTCAGAAGCAGAGTTTTTTTTCCCCATTTATGCCAATAATCTGAGACTATGGTATGTTACTTTTTACACGGTGGTGTATAATTTGACTGCTCCATCTTCAGACAGTTGCAAAGAGACTTTACATTTTGAACCGACTTCCAGACTAAAAGAGAGCCATGTCTGAATGACATGGTTACCAGACTACAGTAGTTATGCTAAGCTTCACCACGGTAACCTGCTTGTTTCCATGGTTCCAGCAGGAAAGTCAAATGCCTCGCATGCACAGCTGGACCAGACTTTTAATTAACTAACTCACTCACTCACTCACTCACATTTAATGTCTGCCACGCGGAGAGCTTTTAGCGGCTATGTAAACAAGGCCAAGTGTGCTGAGGAGAGTGTGTGTTAGCCAGGAGGGTGACTAGTCTTCAATGGGAGTGTTTTTTTGTTTTTTCGCAGAAGAAAGAATAAAGATTTAAAACTGCTCACAAAAATAAGCTTGCAGTGAGTAGAAAGAAAGAACAGGAACAGGAAAAGGAACAGGCACTTTGAAAAGTTGTCATGTGAATCGCTACGGCCGAGGTGGACGTACCAGACACAGGTCCAGATTTCCAGCTCAGCATCCTGACTGGGACGGACTGGGACTGACTGTAATTGACTGGGAGGGACTGGGAGGGTCTGCCAGTGTTCCTGTGGTTTTGCAGCCTGTGGGATTAATGACACATGGCCCCCCTCTCACATGTTTATTCAATTCCAAAAATCCACCTCACCCTGGATACAACACCACAGCCTTAGACTGGCCTGCAGGGTTTTTTTCTCCCTCTCTCTCTCTCTCTCTCTTTTTGCTGTGCCTGTAGTGCAGAAGCCACACTACAGATGTCACGCTTCCATGTGCCAGTCACCTGCCATTCCCACAATGCACTCTGATGGCTTGCTGGGCCCTGCTTTGGTTTGCTGGGTGAATGGACTTTCTAATGACTGCAGAGAAATCGACAGTTTTCTGACCTCACTCACAAATCCCCCTCTTTTTCCTCCTTTCTCTTTGCTTCTCTCCCACTCTCTCTCTCTCCCCATTTTCACTCTCTCTCCTCATTTTCACTTATCTCCATTTCTCTTTCTCATTCTCTCTCTCCTTCCGTTTATCTCTCTCGCTATCTCTCTAACTCCTGCCTCCCTCCCTCCGCCTCTCTCTGCACGGTTCGCATGGAGATGAGACGGTGATCCAGGCAGAAGTAAACAGTGCTTCCCTCTCCTCTGGCCCCTGAATGAGCGGCTCTGGTGCTTCTTGTCCTCACGTCCCCTGGTCCTCACGTCTCCTCCGTCCTCACGTCTCCTCCGTCTTCACGTCCTCGGTGTGCAGGACCTTCTACTCACATCTTCTGTTTCTCATTTCACTGTGGTCAGCATGTGACCTGCCAATGTGCAAATGAAAGCCATTTATCTCCAGTCCTCATGGCTGAGGAGGGGAAGGAAGGTTGGAGGGAACAGATTACTGATATGAATCACCATAATACTGCACACATGCAGCTGATAGGCGGGAATATGAAATGAGTGCCGTTGGCTGTGTTTGGTGTCTAGTTGTCTAGACTACTGTGGTATTTTTAAAACTGAAGGTGGTCAGTCAGTCAGTGAGTGAGTGCAGTTAACCTCAGCGCTCACCCTGTCTTTAT
The DNA here is from genome assembly GCA_025802075.1 of Tenebrosternarchus preto. NCBI lineage: Eukaryota > Metazoa > Chordata > Actinopteri > Gymnotiformes > Apteronotidae > Tenebrosternarchus > Tenebrosternarchus preto. The sequence goes on from JAOYMR010000005.1 coordinate 15,745,711, forward strand.
CGCTCTCTCTCTCTCTGCTGCACCTCTGTTTGGGTCAGCTTCTGTGTAAACATTTAGTCTTTGTCATGAACTTAAAAGAAAGTGTAGTGCTCAGCTGTTCAGGGAGCAACAGGAAGAACTGAGTACACAGACACACACACATACGCAGACATAGACACACACACACACACCACTGCAACAGTAGTACGAATGTTCCAGGGGTTTTAGATAGCATTTTAGACAGATTCTGTTGCTTTGTCATCCCAGGAGAGATTCAAATCCACCAGAGAAGATCACAAAGGTTCCAGAATGAGAAACTTTACAAAGGTTCCAGAATGTTTAAGATCCATTGTTGCACCTACTCATGTTTACTGGCTATTCCTGGATGCCGCCCAGCAGCTGTAAAATCGTTCTGATCCCTCAGTGAGGTTAATCACACGCTTATTCCATGCAAATCCTGCTCGCTGCTTTTAATTGGAGTAATAATGAGGTTTCCTACGACCTTCCTTGCTTTCATCTAATTATAATAAAAGTACATATAATCTCTCTCTCTCTGTTACCCCTCTCCAAAACCTCTGTGAGTGAATATCACCTCTGCTCAGTCACGGTCTTCCTCCTCTCTGGTGACCTGGGGGGAGAGAGGTGGGTACATGGTGGGTGGGGCGAACTCGGCACCTCCGTGGCTGTCAAACTTCGCAACATGTGGGGGCAGAACAGAGGCAAGAAAATTCTTTGTCTCTACAGCCACAACCAGGCTGCCAGACACCAGTTCTCTCCAGCATGTTTTCTCGTGTGTAATGACTATGACCAATCAAACAAGGCAGCGGATACTTTTCCCGCTGGTGGACTGGTTTTCCCCACTCTGGATTCCCTGTTCCCCATACACACCTAATAATTTTATTCCTGGCCTTCCAAAAGCACCATCCACCATTAGGAATCTTTCAGCACTAGATACACACAGTTCACACCTTATATCTTATACTTCATATCTTGTATCATGTTTCTCATAACATATATGATCTTGTAACTCATATATCATCTTATAGCTCATGTCATACATCACATCATCTCATATATCACCTCATATCTCATATATCTCACATCTTTTCTCATATATCTCATATTATCTCATATCATCTTGTATCTCATATATATCTCATATCATCTCATATAATCTCATCTAATATGTCTCATATCTTATCTCATATCTCATGTTTCATAACATCTCATATTTCCTTTTCCCCATCTTATATCTCATATCATACATCTCAAATCTTATATCTCACATCTTTTATCCAAGTCTACTGTATAGTCAATGGTCAATTAGATCAGCAAATGTTCTCCTTCCACCATTAGCGCTTACAGTGCAAGTGTTGGCTGCAAAGCTCCCGGGGCAACAGGCTCAGTGGGAATCTGTGATCGAACAACACACAGCAGACAAGGAATAAACAGAGGCGGGAAGAAAGGAAGGTTCTGTCAAGAAGCTGCAACTTTGAAAAAAACACATTATGCAAATACACTTAAAGCAGCGAAGAAACACCAACACAAAATCGACATAAACACTTCCTTAAATCGACATAAACGCTTCCTTAAATCGACATAAACGCTTCCTTAAATCCACATAAACGCTTCCTTAAATCGACATAAACACTTCCTTAAATCTAAGCCTGACAAAAGATTCTTTCTTAAATTCCATATAGTATCTAGCTGTGAATGATAAGTACTGGAAATAAAATACAAATGAGAACAAATATAAACAAACCCTGTGCTCATGAGCCAAATGAAACTGTACTATAAAGGACTGATTGAAATCCAGTAGTGTGAACAGGTGTAATTGTTTTAGAATAACTGGTGTTGGGCCCCCTAGCAAACATATATATATTACGTCCCATTCCACCAAGTGCTCCTCCTCAGTGCACTGGTGGGTCAAAGGTCAGCATTTTATGTACTGTTGCACACGTTCATCCGAGCGTTTTTCAGGCACCAGAGTCACTGTAACCTTCTGAACGGCACAGGCAACTGTGCTCGGATAAGGGAAACGTCTGGCAGACAGTTTGACCCCTAACCTTTACTCTTCACAGAAGAAATGGTCTTTTTTTGTAGTTCTGTGAGTCTTGTATCACATGTTGCCTTTTAAACGCTCATATTCCATATCTTCTCTTTTTATGGAAATTCAGGGTTTTTTTTTCTGTAGCAGTTACTATTAAAACCATTAATCTATAAACATTTGCAGACAAAACAAAAATTAGCAAAACCTCCAAAAAAAGCAATTCCAGTCATCCTTCCTGCACACAGATATCAGGGATTCATTTCACAAGCAGGTCTCGGTTTGCCCACGGGAGAAAGCACTTAATTACAAACGCAGAGACACACGTGTCCGAGAGAGATGAGACTCACTGCTGCTCACTTCCTGTTGCAATGCATTATGGATCCACAACTGTCTGAGGAAATAACCAAATCTTCACACCTGACTGGGCAGCTAATGAGAAAAAGAGCGGAAAGGAGGACGGGAAAAAAAAGGAAAGCAAAATAATTTAATTCATTTACCCAAATTGGAAATTCAACAATGCAGAGAGCCTTCGGGCAGTATCAACAATTAAACAGCCAAGGGAAAAAAAAACAGAGAAGCAGACAGTTTAGAGCAAAATAATGAATTAAATTTTCCACTGAATCTAAATGAAGTGAGCTGTTACTCCCGATTGTTGGTTGATCTTACGTTTCACATCTCATGGACATGGCAGTCACGTACCGTCATGTATGAGGGCACAGTGCATGCTTGTTTCTTTTCAAATTAATACCGCCCTCACTGCTGTAATGTTACTCTTCCGTTTTTTTTTATTTTTTTATTATTAGATTTTGTAATGAGCTCTGATGGCAGGCCCATGCACACCACCCTCCCTCCCCTCTCCGGGGGCATTTATGGAGGTATGGAGTGCTGTCTGGTGTAGTTCCTCCACATGACCAATATCTCTACAGATGATCTGAGGTAAAGTTTCCCTCCGTAATTCCCTGGTTTCAGGCCATGGCCACTATAGAGGCTGGAAAGGCTAAAGGTTTGTCTTGGCATCTCTATCTATCTATCTATCTATCTATCTATCTATCTATCTATCTATCTCTCTCTCTCTCTCTCTCTCTCTCTCTCTCT
>JAOYMR010000005.1:15771996-15789496 GCA_025802075.1 Tenebrosternarchus preto
TGTCTGTGCATGTGTGTGTGTGTGTGTGTGTGTGTGTGTGTGTGTGTGTGTGTGTACACATGTATGTGCTGCACCAATGTTATTCAGCAAAAAAATAAAAATTCCACAGCCTCAGGAAAGCAAACAAGTCTTTTTTAGGGGATTTAGATGTGGGAAAGATGTATTGTACTGAGCTTATGTCCCATATGAGCCATGCCTCAGTATACGACAGGGTGTTGCGTTAAAAGCTGCTTCAGGAGAAACAGGGACCTCGGTGGTGTTATACGGCTAACGCTGCTGCTCAGCCGGGGTGTCCATTTACACCGGCGTAGCGTAGGTTCCTTATCCTTTCAGCCTCTTAGACAAGGATCACGTCGTATAAAATCACGATGAGTGGACGCCAGCCAACACAGGTCTGAAAATATCAAGCGGCTGTAAACTTTGCAGAGGTTTTGCCCACACCTGAGCACAAAAGCCCAGCGAACAGACACACAACTTTCCCTAGCAAATCCTAACATTCTTATGCAGGATGTTGGCTATGGAATGTCCCAGAAAAAGAACAGACAAGCCAAAGGAACCAGGGTGAGAACATCCTAGAAGATTCCACCACGCATCACAAACAGGCGTGCAAACACTTGTTCATTTCTGGTGCATGTTTGCCACTGTTTGTTGGAAATACTTGGATTAGTTTCGGATTCTGATTTAATTACATCTTACAGTACAAACTGTTATACAGCCCCAATTCTAGTAGGTACAACTGCAGTGATTTGAAAATTTATTTTGACCAGTTTTACCTAATTAATGAAACTATTAACCAATTAATAATATTTTTCCCCCTTTCAATATGCCCTCATTCAGAATGAAAAAAAGTTGGAACAGGGGCAATTTAAGACAATTTAAGACAAAATTGTGAAATGTACAAAAACATCTGTAAGCGATCATGCAGTCATGCTTGGGCATAAAAGGAGCTAGCAGGACCAGTCCTTTACGAGCAAGGACGGATGGAGGGAGGCCAGATCTTAACCATGGTTTCCACCAAAACAACGTCAGCAGTTTAACGACAGCGTTCCTCACCGATTGCAAGGACTGCTGAGCTCGGTACTCGTCAAAAGACTCTCAAAGTGCAAAACATAGCAACCAAAACCAAAACAGCCAACCAAAAGATGGCTTGAAATCGTTCGTTCCCTGAGACAACGTCACATCAGAAACCATGTTGTGATGGAGATCACCAAATAGGCTCAGGAATGTGACAAACCACTGTCAATAAAACAGCCTTCATCACTGCATCTGCACACACACACACAGCCTTTATTATTGCATCTACACACACACACACACACACACACACACACACACACACACAGCCTTTATCACTGCATCTACACACATATGCTCCTTGCAGCAGAAGCCATATGTCAGTGTCTCTGCTTTCTATGGACTTGAGGTCTTCTGGAATGGACCATTCCCAGTGGAAATGTGCGTTGAGATCTTCTGGAACGGACCATTCCCAGTGGAAATGTGCGTTGAGATCTTCTGGAACGGACCATTCCCAGTGGAAATGTGCATTGAAGTCTTCTGGAACGGACCATTCCCAGTGGAAATGTGCGTCGAGGTCTTCTGGAATGGGCCATTCCCAGTGGAAATGTGCGTTGAGGTCTGATGAGTCTAGGATTGTTTACAGAAATACGCAAATAAAGAGTCATTGGTGGTTGTTGTGGATGTACAGTCAACAGAGGGAAGACTTGATGCAGTTAGAGGCAGGGAGTGTGTATGGAATCCACTAGTGGTATTATTCTAGTCTAGCCTTAATCTGTATTATTTATTTGTGTAAATGATTAATGAGTCAAATTGATTGGTTACATCATAAGGTCGCTAGGGTAGCCATTTCTTTACAAAGCCATTTATTTTTATTAAATTACTACTACAGCAACACTGGAAAAAGCACAAGTGTAAAATCTAAAAGTATCGTTACTCACAGTGTGGGGGGGGGGGGGGTATTTGCAACCACTGGGGTGGGTAAATAGACATGTTATGGAGGTGTACTAGAGCACATAGTGTGGGTAAATTGCTGTGGTGGTGATGGTGTGGGGGTATTAGAACTCATGGCATGGGTAAATGTATGTCGTATGAGGGGGTATTAGAACTCATGGCATGGCTAAATTGCCATGATAAGAGAGAGTATTAGAACTCATGGTGTGGGTAAATTGATGTGGTATAGGGGGGTTTTAGAGCTCATGCTGTAAAGGCATACACACAGTTTCAGGTCTCCAACACCAAATCTCATTCTGCATGTGTTACACCAGAATAACTGTGCAGCAGGATTGTCTCCCAGTCCACACTGATGACCATTCTGAAGCAAAGGTCACATATGGACTCCCAGCTAAAGGCTTGTATATCAAAACCATGATGTCAGGTGGTGTGTTCAGTCGCTGGACCACTGTTCAGGACAGATAACAGCAGTGAACATGCACCTCGTCCAACTAGAAACTATGTCCTTTTGGAATGTGTTGCAGACATTAAATTTGGTATAAAAGTATATTTACAAAAGAAAAAAAACAACAAGTTCATAAGATAAAAGTGTCAAATATGAAATCTTTTGGAATTGGGGTTATAAATTGATATTTACATTGAATAAAGAAAAATAAATTATGCAAATTAAATCTGTAATCATTTAAAGATGACCTTAAAGTACTTAAACTCACTTAGCAAGCAACTACCCATTTGAAATGTAATGGAAAAACCCCTTCTGTAATGTAACGTGATTAGATCACACTCTTTGCCATCTTGACCTTCTGGTTGGTGGACGAAGGTGTGAAGGCGGGGCTGGATCGGCCTGTAATTGGTCATCTTCAGTCTGAATATTTATGTCCTCTCCAACAGTGTGTGCTAATCACCCACAGCCTCCAACCTGCCATGCCAGCGTAATCCAAGGCCAATCTACATTTGTTATCTCACCAACTCAGATCTCCCTCCACCCCTCCATCTCCCTCTCTCTCTCTCTCTCTCTCTCTCCCCATCTCTTTGCCCTTCACCCATGACTAGTCAAAGGCACCACCACTCTGTGAGGCGGCTCCCTCTAACTCCGTCAGCCTCCTCATCTGGCCGTACGTCTCTCCCTCTCCCTGATTTATTGTTCACTCCTTGCCGGTGATGGACAGATCTGATCAGGCCTTAATTAGCTTGAGCCCCGTTCGCTGCAGTAACTCAGCCTGTGCCAGCCGGGCAGAAGACCCAGGTCAGCCTGACACTGCCTGCCTGTAGCAGCCACGAGAGGCCCAACACTGGCACAAACACCACACCTACAGGGGCATGATTTAAATGCACACACATACATGCCTATAGGTACACACACACACACACACACACACACACACACACAAATATACAAGTGTGCTCATACAAACACACACACACATACATGATACACACACATGCTATTTGCATTTTACATATGGCAAAAATGGAAATGACTTGAAAGAGAGGGATGAGAGAAAGAGAGAGGGAATAGTAGGAGAGAGGGAGAGACACATTCTTTAAACGTTTTTTAAATCATTGTTAAAAAATATGTAGGTCGTACATTTTCCATTTACATGAAGCCTTTCATGCTTTTCCCAGTATCCCTGAATTCATTGTGCTTTATGGTCACTACTCTTTTATTAATGTCACATTACTGTTACCTTACTGGTCATGATTTAATTACCACAACTTTGCAATCTACAGTCCAGCGAAAGACGTTCGGCACACGTGAGCTTCAGAGACCACAGACCTACTGATGAGGCCCACGTGTCGACTAGGTGTGTCACTGTATTCCGGGAGTGACCTTTCAAGCCATCGTCACAGTTACTCCTGATGGAGAGGTTAGCGTGACACACTCTTTTTCAGGAGGCTGTATGTGTGTTGTGGCAGCTGTGCCAGGTGGCTGGATGTTTGGGGTGGAGGTCAGAGCACAGGCTCACCGCCGGGGAGCCCGGGTCTCAGAGCTCTCCGTGGTCACTGTCCTCTGCTTCTCCTACCCTGTGGTTCATGATGGCTGTTTTAGGATTCTGGAGACAAACACTCCTAAGTGAGCAGGAAGATGCGGCTCTCAACAGCTCAAACAGCTGCAAACAGCACAAAATGCTCCAAAAAGTGCAAACAACTCTGAAGAGCCCAAATAGCTCCAAACAGTTCCAAACAGCTCACACAGTTCCGAACAGCTCAAAAAGCTCTGAACAGCCCTAAATCAGGCCCGCGAGACTTGCGCCACTGAAGGGTTAACACGCACAGAGATCTGCCAGGCGGCTTTTCTCTGACGGCTTCGCGGCGGATCAAACGGCCGCTATCTCCGCCTGCTCCCCGGCTCCGCGCGGGGGCACAGGGAATTAAACTCGGAATTGAGGGAATACCGGCACAGGGAAGGTGCAGCTGCTGATAAGGGTTCTGTGATGTAGTCCGCAGGTAATCCATTCTGCTCCTTTTAAAGAAAGCCTACTGAAGGCAAGAAGTTGCTAGTTTTTTTTTTTTTTCCCCCTCTCACTCTCCCTGTCTCTCTCTCCCTCGCTTTCTATTTGGTTTTGCCTGTCTGTCTCTGCTCTGCCTGTCTCGCTCTTCTCTGTCTGTTGCTCTTTTTTCTTCAGTGGTATTTTGTAAGTATGCCAGGAACTGGCACTGAGGAGCTAAAAGAGGTCGAATTTTTTAGACCCATTTTTGGTCTTGGCTGTTGGCCAAACACAGACAGATTGAACACACGGCAAGAATTAAATTTCTCTCTCTCTCTCTCTCTCTCTCCCCCCACATTTTACTACACCAAACCAAACAGGCAAAGGACATGTGCCGCTTCCTCGGAGGCATGGAGACGGGAATCAGTGAAAATGGCAGATGTGCCAGTGGGAGCACAGAGACCAGCTTAAACATTGTTTCAGTCATATATTCAGAAAAAGTTGAACCCAAGTGGAATGCAATTTGGAATCTGGAATCTGGCGGGAAATGCAGGAACCTGGTGGAAGTGCTGACCAGACACTCGGATGGAGGTTCAAAAGCAAAATAAAAGCATCTGTTGAAATGTTGGAATGGACTACTGTCAGAAAGAGAATAAACACACACACACACCTGTGGAATTCATACATTTAAATCTTTGGGTTGCCAGACGATGCCTAGATCTTTTCAAATTTGCTGCTGAAGAAATGCAAAGAAATACAAATAGCATTTGCCGATTACTGTGGAATTTGAACTGTATAACAACATTCAAATTGCTTTGCTTTTTTGTCAGTGTAATGAGGCTCTGTATTACAGCACAGTGTCGTGGGGACAGAGAAAAAGGGGGGAAAGGTTGTGTTTCAAGCTACAAGCAATAATTTACTGACATGAATGTCAAGACACCATTTTAAATGGCAACTGGTACTAACCCTTTACATTAGAGAGAGAGAGTGCACAACCAGAGAGAATGCAGAGAGACAGAGAGAGGGAGAGAGAGAGAAAGAGAGGGAGAGAGAGAGAGAGAGAGAGAGAGAGAGGGAGAGAGAGAGAAAGAGAGGGAGGGAGAGAGAGAGAGAGAGAGAGAGAGAGAGAATATTAGGAGCTTCCTGCCTACTTTTGCCTGCATGATTTTCTATTGAAAGGGAAGAGGAGTCAGGATTCATTATGCCCTGTACTTATCTCCAAGACTGGGTCTGCGTGTGCTTACGTGCGCAAACACACACACACACACACACACACACACACACTCTCTCTCTCGCTCTGACATATACACACATACACTCTCTGACACACCCACGAATACACAGTATTTGGCTAAAATGTAAAAATAATTTTGGCAGTAGACATTGTAGGAGCTTATCCTATCGCTGCGGCATAAACACACACGCACACATACACATACACACACACACACACACGCACAGAAATGATAATTCAGCCCTTCTCCAAGCTGAATGTTAACTAATTATTTTTTGTTATCTTTCTCTATGGGCTCCAGGCACTATCAGGCTAGTGCACACACCACACAGATAAGACTCAGCAACAGAGAGAGAGAGAGAGAGAGAGAGAGAGAAAAGGGGAGAGAAAGACACAAGAAAGAAATGAGACTCACAGGAAACAGGAGAGAGATGGAACAGACAGTCAGAAGGGTGGAGGTGGTGTTTAATCATAGTGCCGTTACATCTCAGCTCCATCAAAGTTACACTGATACTGGGTTGTTTAATCTGCTCCTATTCTCATCAAACTCAATATTTTCCAGCAGCGCTGGAAGCAGCATTTTTACACGATCGTTCAGGAATAGTGGTGTGGATGCGCTGGCTTGCAGAACTGTTTCCTCTCGTTACCATATAAGATTGAGTCAAATACACAACTATTTGAGATCCTTCACAGCAAGATAGGAGAGGGGTAACGGAGAGAGAGAGAGAGAGAGAGAGAGAGAGAGAGAGAGAGAGCACAGATCTCCCAAAGACATGCTGTCCTTTCATCATGAGATGTGCTAAGAAATCACAGGGAGATTTTAGTCGGCTGACTTTAAATCAACACATGTAAAGATAAATTACACAAACTAGATGTATAACACACCAGCAACACACACTCATTGTGACTAATGGCACTTTTTAGAAGTATGGAGGATCTTAGATGAGTTATGGACACACCTGGATGTTGATGCACAGCATAAGAGACACAGAGTGTGTATGTCTATGTGTACACACACGTGTGTGTTAAACCCATAGATTCCACACACTTCCCAGGCTCGAAGTGAAGGTCATCAGAGTCCCAGAGTGAGCGCTGGTCTTTAAAGGTTAACTCAGGGGCTGTAGATTGAGGGATTATTATGGCTGAAGTATGGTTGTTTTCTCAGGCAAGTGTGCACTTTTACCTACCTACCATTACCCAGTGGCCGCATTCCAAATTGCCCACCTGCAGTCTTGCTGCCTAGAGTGCTCCAGGCATCCAGGGAGCCTGGCAAAGGCAGCGCACTCCAGGCAGGCAGAAACCTTCCCCATTCCACTGGTTTAATCAGCCCCTCTTGGTCTCCCAGCCGCTGCTCAGCTGGGTGATCTTCCTCCCGGCTGAACCAGAACGTCCCTCCAAAGGCTCTGTCTCAATTTGCATCAAAGCAGCTTCCCTACTCCAAAATGATCTCCTAGTGCGCTACAAACTGTTCACTAGCTAGAGCACTAAAGAGCAGAAGTATTTCTCCGTCTACCTGTATAGCTCAGGCTCAGCGTACGCCGCGAAACGTACGCGTGCCTGGCATGTTGATTTTCTTATTCTCTTTCAATTTAAATTCCGTGAGGTTTTACAAGCTTAATATTCTGACATGGTCTTTTCTAAGAGTAAACAATTCACCCCACACTTTCCCCCTCACACACTGACAGCCCTCACCCATCTTTTCTGTACCATAACTATCCATGTTCCAGTTTAAGTTACTCTACATCATGTATGGGATTTGTTATTAGCTGTTAATCTCCATGGTAAAGCAGCATCTCTATTTTGAGTGTTTTATATATCGGTGTGTAAAACACCAATCAATTATTGATGAGAAATGTTAGAACAGAGCCTTCTGTACAACAGCTTGTGTTGAAAGCTTGGCTTTGGGTTAGCAAACAGTTTCTTATGTGGAGCTTTTGTCTGTGTGTGTGTGTGTGTGTGTGTGTGCATGCGTGTCTGTGCACATGTACTTGTGTGTGTGTGTGTGTGTGTTCTGAGAAGCCTGGCTTCTGCCACAGCAACTGCTGTTGATGTCAGATATCCAACAAGGAGCAGCTGACACAGTTGATTTCTGCAACTGCAAGAAATTAGAAAACATGCCGACAAGCGTTCTGACAAAGATATAATCGTAAAATATATAACCGTAAAAGATTCGACTGGAGAAATGAGCATAAACCAAAGATCAGCTAAGGACGCAAAGTACATCACGCTTGTTGTAAAAAAATAGGTCTTTGTAGTAGTATAGAATTATATTCTAATATATGTAATATTTGTACATTCCTTGTTGTAATATACAAAGAATAATCTCATTCTAGTATAGCTGTAGTAGTGTAGCATTTGTATTTATAATATTTGTACATTGTAGTTGTATAGTATATATTCTAGTGCATGTATTTGTACATTGCATATTTGTGCACAGCTGGTAACATTAGTAAATGTATGTAAACAGATGATGAAAATGACATGTTTTGTACATTCAATATAAGTGAACAAAGTGTATTAAAAAAAATTCTGATTATCCAGGTCATTTGGTCCAGTGTTAAATCACTGGGGAGTATTGACACATTCTTCAGGCGCACAAAAATTCACAACATACTTTGGTAGCCATGTGAGGATCCATCTCCAGAACAACTAGTTAAGATTTAGAAACGACCTGTCAGCAGTTCAGGATTTCTGCCAGAATCAACCAGCGTCCAGTGACAGCAGAACTAGTAACTTCCTTGTTTTACATTCACCTTTGCTGAATTACAAAGATTTTTCGTCAAACTGTGTTGTTCACCCAATGATTCGTCTCTGTTTGTATTCAGAATTATTCAAGAAGACCAGATCAATCGATCAGTGCTCACAGGTTCCAGACTTTGTGGTTTAAAGAGTGTCTAGAACTCCTGTAGGCTTGTATCAGAGTATTCCAGTTCACCTAACTAACTTCACCTGTGTAAGTCCGAGTACAGCAATCCAGATGCAAGTGGCAAGCTCACATTGAAAAATAGAAGAAAAAAACTTTTAAAACCATTTTCAAAGAAGAACTTTTTTCCCCTCATTGACCTAACGAGCATGATTTAGCGTTGGGATTAAAACTTCCTACCACAAGAACTCTAATTGCACCAAGTCAGTGGTGCCTAATGGAGTCTGAATTGGCTTGATTGCTTACCACACTTTTATGCTAACTTTGCTCATCTACATAACCCCCCTCCCCCCCTCTTAATTTAGGCTTGAAACTTAAAATTTACCATGAAAGTCCTTTGTTAACTATTTTAGCTGGTTCCAGAAAGTGCTTATTACACTCAAATCAGAATTAAAATAACGATTTCCATGAACTTCCATAAGTCCACAAGCCTCTTATTAATATGCTGTGTTCTCAAAGGACTCTCTCACAGGAATTTTGTTTAGATTATTCTGCATAACGCATACAATCGCCAGCCACATTATGAGGAACACCTGTACACCTGCTCCTTTAATTACAAAATCAGCCAATTATTTGAAAGCAGCACAGTGGGTGAACATTGCAGTCCCCAGTGAAGAGCTTCTGTTAATGTTCATGTCAAACCTCAGAATGGAGAAAAAAACGTGATCTGAGTGACGTTGAGCTTGGCCTGACTGTTGGTGCCAGATGGGCTGGTTTGAGTGTTTCAGAAACTGCTGATCTCCGGAGATTTTCACATACACAAGAGTCTCTAGAGTTGACACAATCTCTAGAGTTTAAACATCCCGAGAAGGGGGGCCTTGTTGTTGAGAGAACTCAGAGAAGAAGGGTCAGTGTGAAACTTGATGTGGCTTTGCTACAACAGCACATGACCACAGTTGGTTTCACTAACGTCAGCTAACATTTGCATTGTCTCCTATGACCTGGACAGTGAAAGACCTTACAGGTAAAATCCTTAACTGATCTGATGGAATTGATTGACATGCAGATGACAGGGTCAGAATTTGGCATCAACAGCATGAATCGCTGGACACAACCTGCCTTGTGTCTGCAGCTCAGTCTGCTGCTGGTAGTGTAATGGAGTGCAGAATGTTTTCTTGGCATATACCGGGCCCCCTAACACCAATTAGGCACCATTTGAACGCCAGAACCTGTCTGCATATTGTTAACAGCCTTGCACGTCCCGTTGTGGATCCAGTTATATAATGGCTACTTCTAGCATGATAAAGCACTATGTCACAAAGCCAAGTCATATCAAAGTGGTGCCATGACCCTGACAATGGGTTCAATGCCCTTTGGAGTCCTCCGGTCTCCACATCCGGTACGACACCTTTGGTGTGTGGCAGCAGACGAGGTTCTCAACATCAGCATCAACGTGCCATGGCAAAATCTGCAGACTGTGTGACGCAGGAATGTCAGTATGTACAAAATCTCAAAGGAATGTTTCCAACACCTTATGGAATCCATGTTATTAAGAACTGAGTGTGTCCTTTGAGCACATGGAGCATCCAACCCAGTATTAGGTCTTCCCAGTAAGTGCACACAATGTACAAATATGTATTAAATATATATATCGGCGTCTGATATTGTGAGTAGATATAAAATGCTGAAGAAAAGGCAGCAGACGCTCCTTCAGTCAGACATGCAGCACAGTTTGAAATATTTAAGACCCTCTTTCAATTATTCATGCAGGCTCCACTCTGGGTGTGTTACAGTAATCCACCCCTACAACAGAGACCCTCTACGCTTCTACAAATGCCTTGTTGTTTTAATGTAATTTGCCCTGGGAGGATTGTGGGTAGGTGAGTGTAATATTTGGCAAGAGGCGTCAGCCCAGAAGTGATGTAGTATTTAAATAAAGCAGATACACACTAAGACCTGGTTTTTTTTTTGTTGTTGTTTGTTTTGTTTATTTTTTCACCTACTCAGTTGCATTTAAAGTCCTGGGGAAGAATCACGAGTTCAAGAACATGCGTCAAGAACACCTCCTGACAAGAGAGTTAATCTTGAGTTAATCACGCACTGAGGCACAGATGTGGAATTATACAGATCGTGCGTCATCTTTTGATGTGGAGGGTAACTTGGGGCACTTGTGGACACCGTAGCCTTTTCATTGCTCACACACTACAGTTAATCACATCAGACACCAGGACTGCAGGAAGTTATTTAGGATCAAATTGAGAGGATCGTGAAATGATATTTGCGCCCGCGAAGTAAAAAAAAAAAAAAAAAAATCAAATCCCTGTCAAACTGCTTCCTGTGTGCCCCACTCTCACATGTTTGTCAAACAGGCCCGACTAAGCAAAAACGTGTGTCAGTGAGTGATGGGGATGTAGTTGGGACAACACCGGATCCATTTGTATTCATTATTTTCCTGACACATCCTCACTTGCAGTTCCCCTGTCTGCTGTGCTTCAGTACACTTCCTTTAAAAGAGGTTGCCTGGTTGCGTGAATGCGTTCCGTGCGAGTGTATCATCATCTGAGGCAACGCCGGTGTTCGCGTGACTTTGTCCCTAAAGTCCCAGACGACTCTCAGCCCCTTGATTCCAGGGCCAGATACCCACAGCCCCTCCATTTCCAGGACAATGATGCTTTCTGTTGTGGTTCACTCCAGACAAAGCTAAGAGAGAAGAGAGAGAGAGAGAGAGAGAGAGAGAGAGAGAGAGGGTTGCAGGAAGGAGAAAGGGAAAGAGAGAATGAGACGAACGATTCAGAGAGTGCTGCGGGCGGTGGAAGAAGTTTAATCAGTGGTTTTGAAAAATTGTCCACAAAATGGTCCACCACACCCCTCCCACCAGCCGCTGATGTGACCCTCCTGTTTCCAGAGAAGCAGCGAAGGTCACAGAGGTAAAGACGACTCCAGAGTGGTTCAGGCTCACAGCTCCTTCCTTTTATCCATGCGTTAACCATCCCAGTCGGCACACGGACGCCCACAACCATTAACTTTTCCTGCTGTTCATTTACATTGTTGATGTGAGTTACAGTTCTCCTACAACATGCAGAGAACTCATGGCATATCTGAGTGTTCACACACATGTTCTCCAGGGCCTGTGAACAACAGGAGAACAGCAGGAGAACAACAGGAGAACAGCAGGAGGACGATGCTGCCCTTTAACATCACGCTTCTGTCCATCACAACGTGGCTCCGGAGACAAATCACAAAACGCAAGATCCAACTTCACTCACCCACTGCTCTCCAGCAGAATCTTGAGTGACAACTTGGAGAATTTACAAACGCCCACATGGGTAAATTCTCAAACCGACGTTCCTGAACCTGTGACCTTTTCCTGTTGCAGCTTGTCTTTACAGGATTCCCAACGTCAGTAAACCTATAACAACTTATGTGACATCACTATATTTTGTGTGAGGCTTACTGGCAACTTTCAGCATCACTAAAGTCATGCCTGGCACCTACATTGTAGTGTATGTTACTGTATAAAATGAATCACAAATTATTACATACTTTGTGATATGCATTACATCCATAATGCCATTGTTCCTGTTACAACTACACCATGGCTTCATTCTTTTACTGTAACACACGTGTTACATTAGTGATTTAAGAGCATAACACACTATGCCATGATTAGACTGAGATATACTATTGTGACCCATTAAATACATCAATAAACATCTCCTGTCTCTCTGACTACCTGCCTCTCTCACTCTCTGGTACCCCTAGATTTTCTCGTTGTTTGGGGTAATTTCACCACCCAGACCATAATTGCACAGAACTTTCCTCGACCTCTCTGACCATAAGTTCAGGAGGAGGACATTGACCACATGACCAGAGAGTACGGGAACAGCGTGTAATCCACCCAATAAAAAGTTTAAACAGCCCCCCTGCCAAAGCCACATTTCAATCGGAAAAAAGGACACGGCCTGCCAAACACCGGAGCTTTTCTGAATGAAAACATCTTCACCATATCCAAGGGTCACTCAGGAGACCATGCTACCATGGGTCCCGAAGCCAGGGGGGATTCCAGGGAGATGAAAATCTCTGAAACTGTGATGCATCTTGTGTATGTGAGGATCAAAGACGCAGATTTAAAGGAACAGACAGGCC
Organism: Tenebrosternarchus preto; assembly: GCA_025802075.1. Classification (NCBI taxonomy): domain Eukaryota; kingdom Metazoa; phylum Chordata; class Actinopteri; order Gymnotiformes; family Apteronotidae; genus Tenebrosternarchus; species Tenebrosternarchus preto. The sequence goes on from JAOYMR010000005.1 coordinate 15,784,637, forward strand.
TCCACCCAGTACTACCCAACACCTCCAGCAACTGGTCTCCTTAATGTATACAACAATGGGAGCTTATGAGCCAACACAGAAATCACATTAAACCAACAGCGGTCCGGTAGACAATAAAACCGCCCCCTGCTGTAGGATAGCAACCACAAACTTCACCTGGCAACAGATGTGCTATTGTCTCCAATAGTTCACCTAGACAGCGTTTCTAATGAATTGATGTTTCAAGCAACGAGTGGGGGGGGGGAGGGGGGGGGTGTTTACTAAGAACTATGGCAGAGCTTGACTTACTGCACTTATGAGATTTGAAAGCAAACCAGTAAAACAGACAGATTCTCAACCAGCCAGGCGAAGGGGACTATGGGGAAAGTGTCTGATGTTGGCAGGACAGCGAGCTTCCCCCCCCCCCTTGGGTTTCTGGCACTCTGTCAGGGGCAATCGCACCTCCTCGCCATTATGTAGGTACAAATACGCCAGGGGCCTCGGCAGCAGGGGGCTGTTGGGGTAGGGGCATACGGTGTGTCAGTGGTTCTGTCCAAACGCGCCATGCTCTGTGAACAGAGCCCGTACCCTCAGGGGCCGCCCCGACAATGTTTGGACAAGTGATTTATGACCACGTAACATGCAAGGTGTGTTTCTGTGCCTATTAATTGAATGTCAAAAGTCAGGAAAAAAGAAGCGAGTTTGGAACCTGCCCTTTGAGCGATTATGTTTTTTTGGGGTTTTTTTTTTTTTTTTCGCCACACAAGAAGGTTACCGTTTAAACGCTACATGAGCGTGGTTTATCGGTCCGGTGGAAATCACATTTAAGCATTAGCAGAAAAGTATTAAGCAACGTCTTGTCACATTGAATCAGATCATTTGTGGGAATGATTTGCACAGAGTACATATTTCAGGTTTTGAGGGAGTGAGGCGTGCGGGTAAACTGCTGTTGGAAGGAAACAGTAACTGGAAACCCAATGAAAATTTAGCTTGGCTGAAGAACAACTTGCTTATTTGACAAAGCTTTAGCCACAGCTATTGCATGTTTTATTGCGAGATGAAAATTAGCACAAACAGAAGATTTTATTCTCCATGTGTGTCACTTCTGATCCACCCACTGTCAGGTTTTTGTTATTTGCCTTTACTGGGATTATTACAGTACATATTAATAATACATTTAAAAACAAAACAAACAAACAAAAAAAAAAACCCAGAAAATCTGTCCAGCTAAACAACTTAATAATACACAAACGTTTTGTTGTGTCATCGCCAAAATGTCACCCAGTCATATTCTCCCAAACTCATAAATAAAACAGCACTTCACTTCAGCTTGCAGCTCTGTCATAATGCAAGATTTAAACTATTAACTATTAATTAATTTTTTTTTAACATAGATTATTTTCAGTTGGAAGATGGAGTAGTGAAAGGATTAGATGGGGTGGGCAGACAAGTGGAACCAGTATGAAGTGCAGTGTGGTGACTGGGCCCAGTAGTTGAACCAGTACAGAATGTTTAGCTGTTCTATCTTTACAGTTGAAGGAGTTTTACAATCAATAGAAGGATGGAGGGATTAAAAAGGATGAATAAGAATGAGTGGAGTACAATAAAAAGTGAAGTGTCTGTATTAGAGCCGACTTATATTTACATACGCTAATGCTGGATATAGAACGAATGTTTGGTGGAAGAAGTTGACGTTGTGAAGCCATTAATGAATCACCAAGCAAATAATAATATTATTAATAATAATAATAATAATAATAATAATAATAATAATAATAATAATAATAATAATAAAGAAGAGTAAGTTGGTTTTGTCAAGCAAACTTTATAATAAAACCTGTCAGATGTCTAGACAGACAAGCCAAGTTACAGAATTCGGGACATCTGACACGTTCAGCAGGAAATGCAATCAACGTTGTCGGTTTAAAAAAATGAAATAAAAACGGTCTCGCGTCATTTACCAATTAATTTCTGGAGGGCAACGCAGCGAGTGCGACAGGAGCTCCGCTATGACCTAAAGGCTGTTGGGTAGCCGTGTTCAAATAGGCTTACCCAATGAGCCCACACTAACCTCAAACCAAAGTCATTTAATTCTACTATTATTCCCCCCCCCCCCCCCCCATCTTATTTATTTGGAACGAAGCTTCCATTTCCTACGCTTTGCATTCCTTCTCGAAGGCGGCGGCGTGAGAGAACTATCGAGGCAGTCGGTTTCCCACAACCGCTGGGGCCCCCGTATTGTTAGAAATTACACTTTCAATTTGCCGCGGTGCCACCGCGCAGTAGGCGCCCCCTCGATCTTCTTCTTTATGGCCGGCGGACGAGACAATTGAAAACACAATGGATTTTGAAGGATACCGGGGAAAATGGCGCAAAGAGATTGGTGTCATCACTTATGACGCGCGGATAGCTGACGGTTTGTTTCTTCGATATGGAATCGAAAGTGGCGAGAGCGCGTTCGAGCGTAATTGCGCGACAAAACAACAAAACCAACTACGGTTTCACTTGGACGACCAGTGTGAATTGGACGTAGTTAAATCACATCTCTGCAAAAAAAAAAAATATATATATATATATATATGTGTTTCTTAACATAATTTTAAAACCAGCTCTTCTGAGCAAGAAGCTCACGGAACAAAACTGTCATCATAACACGCTGAGATGACTCAGTCACGGTTTTAGTACACAGCTGAACGTTACACAGTGACGATGATTCTTAGATTACTGTTGTGACACAGTGGGGTATAATAGCTGTACCACAGGGAGAGGTTAGTCAACTCTACCTTCCTTGAGTCCATTAAAGGTGTAATTAGGTTCATAATGAAACATATGACAACCTAGAAGAGGCGCCATGTCACGGGCCCCGATACTGTCAGTCATTCGTTTGTCTTTAGCAGGACAGTAGAGCAAGCAGGTTACGTCATATTCAGTACCTCAGAGTTGATGGACGTACAGACGCTGTCATGTCGAGCATCGTCTCTGCGCAGCTATCGTCCTACGTGCATGCGCTCGTACGAATTCATTGTCATCATCATGGATGCAGGATTCGCACCCCCCCCCCCCCCACACACACACACACATCTGTGATCATATCTACTCAGTGGTTATGTATAGCTCAATTCAAAGGCATCTGACTTGCATCACTGATTCCTGTCATCACCCCGCTACACACCGCCTCCACCCTCATGTTGCCTCCATCTGCGTGCACGCACACACACACACACACACACACACACACGCAATCCGTCACCCTCCACCCTAATGAGAGATTGTTTGCTGGCTGATAAAATTAAAATCGTAAGCTTCACTGCCCTCCACAACAGGTGTTTCACTTTTTTTCTCCTCCTTCTTCCTTCCTCCCTCCTCTTCCTCCCCTTCCCTCTTGAGGCACTGCACGGGGGGACTGGAGTGGCTTTGGGCTGTGCTTCTCTGTCTGGAAGGCGGCCACAAAACGCTACGGCAGAAAGGAGGAGACAGTAGGGAGGAGGCAGGGAGGAGCGCCGTTTCAGGCCCCGCCTCCACTAAAGACCCCGCCCCAGCTGGGCATGCCCCGCCCCTATGCCAGCAGTAGCAGACCCAGTGACCTCCAGAGAGCAAGACTTTTCTGGGGTCTCAGGCTAGTAATAAACTCAACTCTTTCAATTCTATGCTTCCTATTTAGATATTAATCTTAAGGCATATTATTTAGTATCTACTGTGAACCACACGGCTGGTAATATGAAAAATATGTTATTATAGGAGCATAGGAGACATAGGAGTCGGGACTTGGCAGCGGTTCTTAGAGTGGGAAGGGTTAATGAACTCTTTACGCAACATTTCACATGCCTAAAAGGATTGTCATCATTGTAATTGGCTTTTTTCAGGAGACGGAGTTTATTCGAGCGTAGGCCTGAGCTCACATCGATTTTGTCCCCCTCAAAACCGTCAGTGTCTCAACGAGACTGCAGCCTCTCCGAATAGAAGGCCGATTTGTGAAACAGTAGCTGACCAGTTACACCAGTTACTGCCAGTCTGCACATCAGAATTCACACTAAAACAATCCTCAGCTTTGAACAACGTGGCATTACACATGCAGCAAAATATATACTTCTGCTAAATTATCTCTATCCCCGTTTGTCTTTCTTTCTGTCCACCCTCCTCTGAACCCTCTCTCCTGTCTCACACTCCCCGTCTCTCTCTCTGAACCCTCTCTCCTGTCTCACACTCCCTGTCTCTCTCTCTGAACCCTCTCTCCTGTCTCACACTCCCCGTCTCTCTCTCTGAACCCTCTCTCCTGTCTCACACTCTCTGTCTCTCTCTCTGAACCCTCTCTCCTCTCTCACACTCCCCGTCTCTCTCTCGGAACCCTCTCTCCTGTCTCACACTCCCCGTCTCTCTCTCTGAACTCCCTCCCCTCTCTCACAATCCCCGTCTCTCTCTCTGAACCCTCTCTCCTCTCTCACACTCCCCATCTCTCTCTCTCTGAACCCTCTCTCCTGTCTCACACTCCCCGTCTCTCTCTCTGAACCCTCTCTCCTCTCTCACACTCCCTGTCTCTCTCTCTGAACCCTCTCTCCTCTCTCACACTCCCTGTCTCTCTCTCTGAACCCTCTCTCCTCTCTACACCCATTATGTCAAGGCAGCTTTTCATTGTGGCTCTTGTACAATGCTTTCCTTATTCCAGCAGAGAAACCACTAACAGTGATTGTTACTCTTTGACCTGGGGAACACGCTGGCTAGGCCCATTATCAGGGCATGGAAAGGTTGTGCAAACACACACACACACACAAACACACCCAGACCTCAAGACTTCAGAGAGACAGAGAAAGATGAGATGGAGAGAGAGAAGGAACGTAGAGCTCTCAGCTGGAGTTTTGTGGTTTCTAGCTTGGATAAGGCTGC
>JAOYMR010000005.1:15794496-15801464 GCA_025802075.1 Tenebrosternarchus preto
GTGTCATCATGAGTCACATTTCAAATGAGGGGTCACAAGCGTTGAGCCTCAGCTCTGTCCTGCGACCTTGGCGTGCGAGTTTGAAACCCGCGTCACGCAGGACGCAGGTTATAGCGAAGATCACGGAGCACGAAGGCAAACTGAGTGAGCTTTTGCTATAGACAAACGCATCAGATTTTCTTCTCTCGAATCATTAGCTGATATCATGACTGCACAAACGGGTCAAATTATGGTCTCACAGCTTGTTTCTCTGTTGCCCAACACCCAACCACTACAGCCAGAAGTGATCATTTCACAACTCCACTGATGTTTCTAAATATTAATATTTGTGTGTGTGTGTGTGTGTGTGTGTGTGTGTGAGTGTGTGTGTGTCTGCTGGCCCTGACTGCGTTACTGCTGTGAAGAGCATTTGTCATGTAGCACACTTTGAATGGGTCCCCCAAGGCAAAGCAAACTGCTGACGTGTGGGTTTATATGCTGTTGTTGAAATGGGCTGACATTTCAAACCAGCCAACCTCAAAACGTACTCTGACTGGCTACGGTTCCGAATTTAAGAGGTGCTTATCCATCTGTAGATGCCATTGTTTGCTGCCTCTTTCAATGGTACTTCTCCGTGTGTGTGTGTGTGTGTGTGTGTGTGTGTGTGTGTGTGTGTGCACGCGCAAATGCACATGTACACTCATCTCTGTTCACTAGCGCTGCACCCTAATATAAAATAAACATGATTTTGCTAAAGCTTGTTGATATACCAAGTCCCAAAATGCTTTATGCACGGCTTTAAGCGAAAGACGTGTTTAAGCAAAGCCTCAAAGAAAACAAGATAACACAACGAAAACAAACAATAACATTACAAAGGCAACAAAGCATCTAAATAATCTATCCCACATATCGGCTTATTGTAGTTTGGGCTAAAACCTTTTAGTGAAGGCTGCTCAGTGACTCTGGCTGAGACAATGACCATTAGATGACCATTAGGAGAAGGAGCCAGTGATCAATGTGAGTGGAGAGATTCAATTCAGTTCTTACCTCATTTCCTTCTGCACTCACAAGAGAGGGAAGGGGAGATGGATTACATCATTACTGCTCTATAGAGAGAGAGAAGGAGGGTGAGCAACATGCATGAGCTCCCTTACCTCCAAATACACACAAAAACCAAAAATTTCACCTTTAGGCTATGAACCTAATGAAGCCCTGCATGCATAAATTAATCACATTCGCTGTCTTGGTGGAATTTGCTCTTATAAAGTCCTTTCTGTTAGGCACACAGCATGTTTAGCCAAGTCAAATCTCACTCAGTTCTACTCTCCTTTCACCAACGCCTGCATTCAGTGTAGACTCAGTATGGAATTAACAAATAAACCTGATTGGTGCCATTCAAGGAAAGGCTTGACCAACAGGATTATGACCCGCCCTTCCACACCTTATTAGTTATCTGATTAATAAATAGTAAGTACTCACTCGCATTTCATGGGTGGATATTCTGGAAATGTATTTCTCGGTGCTGACGGCATTGTTGAATGTCTAAGATGCATGATCATAAATTAAACACCGCGCGGATCGACGCAGCTTCACTTCCTAAATCGTATTTGAACCATGTGACTCCTTCCCTTAAAACACGACGAACTCCAGCTCAGTGCTGTAGCATCTACTGTTGATGTGTAGGAGTCAGGCTAAGACTATTGAAACCAAACTCTGCCATTCCCACCCCAATCAAGCAGACATAAAAAAAAAAAAAAAACCTCTGCATACTGCTAGACTGCTCTACTCAACCTGCATGCAGTCAGAAGTGTTTTAGTTTTCTAATTTGTACTTTATAGCCCAGTGAGGGACCCCATTATTGTCTGCCTCACCTGCTTAAGCGGAGAATAAACAACCAAAGCGCAGGGGCATCCGTCAGTGTCCACGACTCGAAGCCTGTTTAGCTCCTATGATGTTTCAATCTGTAACTTATCTAACGTGATGTAATGCTTAAACGCTAATACATCCGAATGATTCAAAGTGTTTACTTTGCTCTCATTCAACCCAGGAAGGAAGGGAGAAAAGAGTAGACAGCTGACTGCTGTTAAATCGCACGTGCCATAACCTTAACCCCAACCCTAGTGCACTTAGAGTGTCTATCTATTGAAACTAAAAACCTGAGTTACTTTCAACAGAGAACTTAACTTTGCTTTAATAAGTATTTTATTAATTTTTGATTTTTTGTTCGTTAATTAAATATTTTATTTTGGTTATTAGCATCTCTACTTTTATCAGTTGTACAAATGTTTATAGTTTAGGTTAGCTGCCTGTGTTTATACAGCACCTTGAGATATATTTTAAGTGTTTTATGGTAATATATATGGTACAAGATGTTCCATTAACTCAAATATATTCACCTCAACAGCCAACAATAAAAGCTTCAAAAGTTTAAAAGCTCCATCAACCCATCTGAACTACTATAACACTTCTCTCTGGACATCTAAGAATCAATTTTAGGGTTACAGAGAGGGTAACATGGTGCTGTGAGAAGCAGAATATACTCACAAGAATGAGGAAGTGTCTCACCTGCCCTAAGACAGCTGCACTGGCTACCTGTGTCTTTACTCTGTGGCTTATTTCTTACCCACTACTCAAATAAAGAAAGGTGAAGCGTTTTTTTCTTACTATGGCCTTGCACTGTGGAATTCCATGCCTAGCGACCAGAGGACTCATAATTATTTAGACATATTTAAGAGGAAGCTTAATCATACTGTATTTGTTTAGACCCGCATTTAAGTAATCTTACATTTTCTGCTCTTTATTTCCTAATGTTTTACATTTTTATATTTTTCTGTGGTACTTTTTTAAATAATATTATAGTTTTTGCTCTATGACATCATTTTGCAAAACACTTTGTAAATCTTGTGTTAAAACATGCTATATAAAAAGCTTCTTTTTTTACAGTCATTGTTTCCAGTAATAATAATAATAATAATAATAAACACTAAACTGCATTGTGCCATGCGATTATAAAATTTTAATTTGTATAATTTTACCACTGCGTCAGAGGAAAAATTATTACAGTAACACCAATTAGATTAAAGCATATATTTATATTAGAGACAGAAACAGCACAGTCTTCTGTTCGTTAATCCGTTGTTTCATATACACTCACAAGAAAACATGTTTTTCCTACAAAACTGCATTTAAATATATAAGCTTTAACCTATTTAATTTAGTTAATTTACATGATGCTTCTTATATCGATACCTTAATGGACTTTTCGTCAGAGGGTGACGAACATTGTAGAACTACTTCCTGTCAGAGGAGGAACCAGGAGATACAGGAAAAATGGCGAATAGGGAGGAGAAGGGAGCAATCTCTTTACCGAAACACTCGTATTGGTTCGACTTCTGGGTCTTCATATTATTTGACATCGCTTTTTTCTTCTTCATGTACTTCATTGCTCCCTAAATGGTAAATCAATAAAATGGAATATGGTATTTACACGTAATAAAAACAGTGTTGACAGGTGTCAAGAGATTAGCTAGCCAGCTACACAGCTCTGGCTAGCCGGAACTAGAGCCTAGCTAGCTAGGTAGCTAACCAATAGGCCTGTAGGTTTGTTCAGTATTTCAAACTTGTTAGCTAACAAAGTAAGAAAAATGAAAGCTTTGTTACCGGTACGTTATCATATAGACCATGTGTCCTTATAGATAGATAACAAACAAGCAAGTAAATTAAACTTGTCCTGTATGAGCTAGCCAACAACCACTTAGCTAGTTCACTAGCTACCGTTACGTGAAGGACCTCACGTCTTCACTTTTGAAGACTGGGAGGTTTCTGGTTTGTAGCTAATATCAAACGAACGAACCGTGTCCACACTTGATTCTAGCTAATCCTTTTTCATCTCGAGTACCATATTGCATACATTTTTGACTGTCTATTAAACCGCCACTTGTGTGTTATTGATTTTACAGTGTTTGTGGTGTGTATAACGACTCGGACGGTTACTGATCTACGAAAGGGGACTGGTTAGTGTTTATACCATTTTTTGTCTTTTTTTATACCGAAAATGTAATAACTACTGTTATTACATGATGACGTCTATCCCGACATGATAAATGCTCGTTATTATCTCTTATGTCCGACATCTTTTATACAAGAAAACTCGAACGGGGTGTAATGCACAGTAATTAAAGTAATTCAGTGAGCCTATATATACACAGTATGTATATGGATGTCTTTAAGATATAACTTTTTGTTGAACCTTAACATCTGTTAAAATCTAGCCCTTAATGACCCTTTTATATTGTTTTTTCTAGGTTCATAATGGCTGTTAACTCCATAGCTGTATTCATGGATCCTCCTGGCCTGCTTAAATATACCCAACAAAACACTTACCAAAAGCAGCATCTACATATTACATGACTAGACATCTCATCACAGACTCCTCTTTGGGAACATAATTATTCTTATGTAAAACTAAATTATTTTTGTATGTTACCATCTGTTGACCAATGTGTTTGAATGTATGCTGCTCAGTGTATGCTAATACAAAGAAATGGTTGGAATTTGAATGAACGGCTTTACTACTGACTTGTAATTCCTTAAGAAACAATTAAATGATCTTTAATACATTTTTTTATGTAAAAGTATCTTTTCCTTATTTTTTCCATTTAATGTGTTTGGGTAGCTACACTTAATACATATTGGAAATACTGAAATTAGATTTAATGCAGTTAATGCGGCCAGGAAGAGGGTCTAATGGAGTGTTCGTCTCTGCTAGCACATGTGTGTTCTGTCAGGAACTTTAAAACAAATTGGAGATAAACCACTAAAATGAATGAAAAGCTGCTCATCCCTTCTTTGCTCACAAGAGCATGAAACACCAAGTAAACTAAACTTGACAAATGAAGAAAAGGAAGCTAAAAAATAGCCCAAATGAGATATCCCAAAGACAAAAATTACAACAGCTTTTCAAAGGTTGAAGAGTTAGGTTAGCTACAGGAACATGAAAGAACTGAAAATGAGTAGCGATTAAACAGTCATTCTGCCTGGGAGATGTATTCATGTTACAGGAGATAGTAAATTAACCTCCTTTACATTTTTTTTTTCTTTTTGAAATAAAACTGCAAAGCTAAGACAGCAATGGTTACAATAGCACATTGTATCATTTTAATATTCCCATCAGGCTAATGTTAGTTTGTAGCCAAATGCCCAAGCTACAGGTTAGGTTATTTCCCAACATGCTCAGCAGCCTCCCCTGTAGGTAAGGGGTTTAGAGGTGAGGCTGGAACACAGCAAGTGGGAGGGGCCTGCTAGTTTTTTAAGGCAGAGCTTCTCAAGTTTGCTGACTATAGTTCTAATAGTTCCAGCTCCACTCTAATAAACATCACAATTAACACAAAAAGATGCAGACCAACCATTGTTGATATATTCAGGAAGGGCAAACCAACACTACCCCTCCAAAAATGAACAGCTAAAAACACTGCACCATCTGAACTGCCCTCCCCCTATCACCTGTATGGAATTTGGAGGCGGGTCTGGAATGCAGTGGAGGGGAGGGGCCTGGTAGTTTTTCAGACTAGATATTCTCAAAGTTATCAACTGCAGCTTTAACAATTCCAACTGCGTAACACACCAGTGAAACTCTTAATAGGGCTACTCAGTGTTTTTTTTTTCTTTTATAGCTATTTTTAAAATAAATTAATTTAATGATTATTTTCCTGATTAGTTGGTTAATCTAACAGCTAATTTGTTGGTTATTCTAAAGATTATTTTATACTTGATTAACATCTTATCCTAAAATAAATATAAAAAACATCCAATTAATATTTTACTCAATAATTTCCTAAGAACTAATTAACAAGAAGATGCACAACATGGCATTATTCTGCAGCAAAAAAGCTGGAATTTTAAAATATATTTTACAGTTTTAAAATCTCATTTCCATGTCACTCATTTGATGATGATGATGATAATCAGAATAATCTAAAAAACTCTGGCCTTCAAATTTAGAGGATTACTAACAAATTAAACAGAAATTGATTGTAACATTGAGATGATGAAGAAACATTTCAATTCTAATTTATTTATATAGCGCTTTTTACAACAGTTGTTGCTGCAAAGCAGCTTTACAGGTGTCCAGGTCCGATTTAGAAAATCTATTTTAAGTGACCATTACTAAAACACATTCCGTCCATCAATATAATGACTGGGTGATGATACAGTTAACAGATCTTAACAATGATATCTTGCTGCTGTCTTGAAAGTGACTAACCAACGTTATTTTTTCTAAAGTGCAAAATGATACTGGCACACACAAAAAAACAAAACAAAACAAAAAAAAAAACCCAACACATCCTATTATCTGAGGCCCCCCAACCCCTCTGCCTCCCCTCCACTCCCTCGAAACATTTTCTCTTATGGTGACAAAAACCCACCAATCTACAGACAGATGTACGGCCTCAAATCACCCCTTTCCACAGAGTGTCGGAAAGCGAGAAGCAGCCGGCAGTGCTGATCTAAAGTGCCTGTTGTTGTGACCTATTGTCTTGTCTGGAGTCTCAGGGGAAACAATTAGTCTTTCTGGCCCCACTTCTGCAGGCCTTAAAGATTTGAAACCTAACTGGCTGCCGGAGATGGGAAGCTGACAAACGGGTGAGGAATATGAGAACACGAAAACGCGGGTTAGGACTTCCCTTCCTCATGGCAAGCATGTTCTTCTGAGCATCAGCAAAGAAAAACCTTGGATGATTTTCTTCTCTGCAAGAACCTGTGCTTAGAGCTTCAGAGCGTCCATCTAATAAATAATCAATGGGTTTCCTTTCTGACTGCTTCCTGGCAGTGTGTAGCCCCTTGGGGGGGGGGGGGGGGGGGGGGGTGATGTGTTGGTGTGGGTTTAGGGAGGAGGTATGTGAGGATGACTAAGATGGGGTCTAGTAGGAAAAAAAAAAATAAAAAAAAATAAAAATCAGAAATAATAAAAAGAAAATAGAGAAGATTGA
>JAOYMR010000005.1:15808169-15829174 GCA_025802075.1 Tenebrosternarchus preto
CTCTCTCTCTCTCTCTCTCTCTCTCTCTCTCTCTCTCTCTCTCTCTCTCTCTCTCTCTCTCCCTCTCTCTCTCTCTTCCTTTGTTCTGCACGCGTTAATGCAGCGTGGCAGTTGTCACGAGCAACCGGTAATGTGTTCTACGTTGATGTGTATTACCAGTGATGTGTCCTACTCCAGGGAACAAGGATAGGGACGATGCAAAGACCATTCCCAGCAAAGACATGCTGTGTAGTGCTACAAACATTTAACACATCGCCCCAATCATTTTCTACCATAAATGTACACTTTTGGGGTCTACATTTTTAAAAACAGAATTCAGATGATGTCATTGACAAACCCGGGTCTGATTTTACGACATGGGATACCGAGCTGGACAAACAGAATCATCTCGTCTCTTCAGTCACGTCGGGAATCAAGATGGAGTGAGTGTGATAATGGAATACTCTGATGGCCACTGGAAATTCCATTTAGCTCCACGTTCATGCTGGAAATCAGCAAATTCTCTAACACATCGACGATGGCCGTCGAGCAGTAACAGACAGCTGGTGTTTAAACAGAAGATTACATTCCACATTGTCGAACTTTGTTGTCATAACTCGAGCTTTATTAAAGAGAGCTTCATTCACTGTCATTACGCACTATTGTGAGCGCAGTATGGGTGAGAGATGAGAAGATTGTCTTTTCTCAGCAGGAAGTCGCATTTCTCAGCAAAGGGCGGAAATTGAAACCATTACCCCATCCATTTTGTTATTCGTGTTTGTTAATGGGACAAACCGAATCCATTTTCAGTCGGTCTGAAGTCTTACGATGCCTTTCTGTCCCACCACATGTCTCTCTCTCTCCCTCTCTCTCTTTTATTCCCTCACTTTTTTTCTCTCTCTCCCCCCACTTTTCTTTACCCTCTCCCTCCTTTCCTGCCTTTTCCCCCCCTGACTTCCTCCTTGGTGTCATTTATAGTATTTGTCAGTTCTAGATTACTTTAACATCCTGGATATAATGAAAATGATTTCAAAAATCTACAGTCTGTGAATAAAACCAGGATGCCCGTGACATGCCACCAAAGAAAGGAATCCTTCAACACCAGAAACTTTTACATATTTGCCAACTTTAATATTTCCAGTTCCAAATGAGCTTTTTATTTTACCCCTGCAATTATATGCACCAACTTTATCAGTTTTCTGAAAGCCTTGTTGATTCTAAATGACTTTCGTGCCCATATAACAGACTGTATCTTGAGAATGCATTTTGCAGTATGTGAATACCCATTAAGGCAATGTTTATAAATGATACATCATCCTTGGCGACGCAAGCAAAAAAAACAAAACAAACAAACAAACAAAAAAACACCTTTAAAAGCTTTGAAGACAGTAAAAGTCATTTTTAAAGTAAGAGGCTGACAGCCCCTGCTGTGTTTGCAGGAGATGCTAATGCTGTTACACAATTATTTGTTAAGCTGACTTGTCTTCTCTGTTCATTCCTCCAGTCCACCAGACTGCTCTCAAAGTAGGATAAAAAGCTTGACAAATGGATGTGGGTGTGTTCAACAAAGAGAACGAAAGAGGCAAACGACTATCTTGAAGCTCCAAGGGGAAAGAAAAAGAAGTATATCTAAATTAATACAGCCTAGTATCTAATCCATTCATACCTTTTTAAACCACCCGTGTTAATTTGCCAAGGTCAAGGTACTCAAAGGAAAGACTTTCACTTGTGTGCGCTGTGAAAAAAAGTGTAACGGGGTGAAAGAGAAAAAATGTCACATGGAGTAAATAAAAGTTTGTGTGTGTTTGATCCCAAGCGGGGCCACATGACTAGATGTTTGCAAAAGCGTATTATAGCATCCCTGGAAATACTGGACAAAGAGGAATGTCATTTCATTCCAGTGGCGATGCTACTGAGATCCTTGTTGCGTTACATTGCACAGATCTTAATTTGCCACCGTTCTGGCGCTGGGGTGTCCCTCCACCACACGGTTCAGGGTATTTCCTCCTCTAGCAGACGATTTAGCCCACAAACCCACAAACCCCTTCGTCTGTGCAGGGAAGGGCTACTCCAGGTCCAGGAGTAGGAAATCCCAGAGGCTGGTGTACTTTGCTAATTTTATTACATGATGGCGTCACGCTTCACAGCCCTTGTATCTAATCCGTAAATTATATCATTGTAAGTTTCATTACTGCCAGTCAAGGCCATCGGTTCTTACGTGTGCCTGTGCACAAGGTGAGGTTGTAACAGGCCTGACTAGCTTAGTAGCCAGTTCCTGTCTGTCAGATACACACGGAATGTTCCAGAACGTGTGACACTGAGAAAAGCATCATCACCAAATCTAATCCCAATCCAAATCATTTAACCCATTCTACACATTTCACATTAAATCAATGGTTTTTGGATGCTGTAAAGTGGACAGGATTGGTGCAGCTGCTCCTCTTTTAAAGAATTGTGTCGCTAGTGCTCTCCTACTGCAACTCTTTTTGTTTCATACACACGAGAGAAAAAAATAAACACCTTTTGGTAGAGATATCCTTTAACTGCATTTTGGCATAACAACATGATAACTACATTTTAAATCGAGTTGTTTATTGACAGAGGAGTTGAATAATGTTGATAAGTGCTTAATTTCAATCTCTTAACACTGTGTATATATATTTTTAATCCATTAAGTGGAAATGATACATGGGGCTTACTGGCTGCTAACAAGAGCAAATTGTTCACAAGCAGAAATTGTTTTGTTTGATTATTATTGTAATTTATAATGATATGCGTCATGGTTGCTGGCAGCTAAGCTAATTTTACCATGTAGCTTATAGTAAGCTAAATGTTAGCAAAATGTCTATGAATCGCAGATTTAATGTAGCAGAGCTACATTTTTAAAAAACCTTCAGCTAAAAACATTTTAGTCACTTGCCAACATTCTCCTCTCAATAGCAAATTTTGTCTTTGGGTTTTAGAATAGCACTAATACAATTTAATTATTATTTGGAAAAATCTTACCAAACTCCGGGTTTGGTTTTCACTGACCGCACGTTAATGCAGGTCTCCTTTCCGAATGCTAACACGCGTCAACAAACAAATATTGATTGAAACCCTACCATGTGTTGTTTTATTTTCAGTCGTTTGCACATGCCATGCTTGTGGGATGTAGTATTAGTGAAGCACTCTTGGACCAAGAGAAAACTTCGATGCTCCCACGACTCTACAGTTGTGCTCCAACACGTCATCGGTTATGATCATGCTGGACTTCCTTTTCTACTGTGTTTTTGCCAGTCCATGAGACATATAATATAACCACAGTCATACAGTTTGACACAGTGTGGGCTGAGGGCCTACACACCCACAGGAAAAATAATACAATTCCCACCACCATGCCACACAATTATAGATAATTATTACCATAGTGACGCGATCACATGCACAGAGGCCCAGGCTAAACCTGATATTTTTGAGAGGAAAGTCCATACTTTTTCTGTTACTGGGAAAAGTCTTCAGTGCCTATTGTGGTCAATTCATTTGTGTATGTGTGTGTTTTAGTGTAACAGAATATGATTTCTCTCTTTCCGTCTCTCATCCATACTGATGAGGATAAGGCCATAATCATGCCTCTTCCACTCTCATCTTACAAATTTTCACCTTGTGTGAGCACTGGCAACATCAATCACCACAAATGCATCATTAACCCTCACCAATCACTCAACAGAAACCCTTCCTGCATTTTTTTTTCCCCCCATCTCCATAGCCCCTCTCAGAAATCACTACTACAAACAGGCTAGTTTTCAGCCTGACAGTGGAAGAAGTTCCATTATCAGCTAGTCCTCAAGGTTCACCAGATGGTCCACTTCTTGGCTTTTGTCCCAAACCCCAATACACCTGAACGAAGCCATTAAGTGCTCCGAATTGCTTGGAACTGGGTTAGAGGGAAAAAAAAAAATGGACCCCCTGATGGGTTCCAAGAATGTAGAGACTGCAAATAACTGGCCTAATGGGCATGTTTACCACACTTTATTAGGAAACTGCATCCTTGTCCTGGGGCGCCTGAAGCTCCGTTTCTGAAATTTCTGATCAGGGTCAATCAGACCAGTCGGAGGTCTGCACGTCCATATTCCAACACCACCACATCCAGACCTTCTGCTATATAGAGCCTCAGTCTAAATGAACTCCCTGAACCATCTGTGCCAACCTGCCACCAAACATCTCGACACCCCACCAACAAGCCTTTTGGCGACTCAGGCCAAATTCTGTTCCACTGTGTCAGGCATTTGTGGTTTGGGATCACCCTGGAGCATTACACACTGCCCTTCCAATCCCTCCCTCCTTCATTTAGTAGCAGTCTAGTGGCCTCCTAACCGCCATGACATCATCCAAACGACACTGGTTTGCTTAGCAACCCCGGTCGGTGACTGTTGCTGGTTTGGAATGTCATATGTTCCCCTCAGAAGGAACACGCTGGGAAGAATGACATATTTGGGCCGCAAGTGGGCGGGGCTGGTGGAGGTGGGCAGTTCATATGTTTGAAGGCCACAGTCCAAGCACTCGAGCCCAGTTTGGTGTCTAAATATAAACCCAGTTTACAGTCAGCACAATTGAACGGCTCAAGCTGTTACCCATATGGATGGAAAAGTTCATAAAAAAGGAGGCACAAAAGGAACAAAAGGCTCTAAAAATATGATGGGTCAATCCTAACACAATCGCATTGTGTCCTGAAAGGAACATTTCACTGGGGAGAAGACAAGCTTCACCGTTTGGTGCTGGACCTGTTATATTTCAGACAGTATATCAGTATGTCTATCCATCCATCAATCCATCTATTCATCTTGTAATTGGCCTAAAAGGATTGTAACCAAATGATATAACACAGAATTAGAATATTTTTTGTCGTGTGAAATCTGCTTGTCGAATGGATGCGGTTGGGATGTTAGTCACACAACACATTAAAAATGTTCCTACTCAACAGGTGTCGGTGACCACCATGGTGGTCACTGTCCACTGTTAGCGTTCCTCGAGAGAAACACAGGGATCCAGTACCCCCCCCCCCCCCCCCGGATATAATTATTCCACTTACATCAGTTTGGTTTATTGCTCTAGGAGTCTCTCCAGTCCGATATGGGTCGCTGTGCCATAATTCATGCAGTCATTCCTCCGCCCTCCAGCACACGCCACACACGCGCCACACACACGCAACACACATGTGGAGAAACAGCAATGCAGTAGACTCTGGAGAGGAGTTGTTGAACACCTGCTATTGTGGATGACGTCTGCCTGGCTTTGAGCATTTGGGACAAGACTGCCGGAGGAGACGAAGGTGCCGGGACCGGAAACGCTACTGGCCACACAGAATCCTGAAGCTTTTGCCACCCATGCAAATTATTAATATAAAACATAAAATCATGTCCTTAAATATACTAGTCTATTAATGTTTTTTTTTCCCTCCAAAGCAATTTAAGAAAAAAAAAACATAGCTGCATTAATAAACTGCATAAAAAGTAAAATGGTTTTAAAGTAATAATACTTTTAAGGAATAAACCAGCAGAAAACGTCCCTTAAGCATTAAAGTCAACATAGTTCAAAAGTTGTAGGAATAATTAGATGTTGTGTGGATAACTGAAGCTGAAAAAGCGCAGTAGGTTGAAAGGTGAAAATACAAGAGGATTTCAATGAACACCACACAAATGCCATAGCTAGCCACTAGTCTGTACCCGCTGGTCTGTACCCGCCAGTGCGTACCCACCAGAGCGTACCCACCAGTGTACCTGCCGGTCTGAACACCCGCCAGTCTGTACCCACCGGTCTGTACCCACCGGTCTGTACCCACCGTGGCTGCCTTCCTGGCATCATCAGCAGACCACTTTGTCTACTTTACTCACCAGAGGCAAAAAAACTGTTCCAGTGCAGGGAAGATCATTGGTTTGTTGAGAGGGCCAAACACACACAGATATGCATCCAGACCATGAAGAATTAAATAACTATAATCTAATACCCAGTGCACATTTTCTATTTCAACATACATATGAAAAACATATATTAGGCAAGAATTACACAATTAAATAAAACGTGATGTAAGCCTACTATAACTATTACTAATAGGTTACGCAGAACAATACTGCCTTGGGGTGTATTTAGATGATTTTTTTTAAATTGTCATGTCATGTGAAGCGTGTGCAAATGAAAGAGGGTGTTTTAAACCAAGACTTGTGTAATTTCTCTGATCCTGGGAAAGATGTGGGATTTGCTGCACCAATCCCACCCGTGGTGTATTTGCTATGACCTTGTAGCTATTGTATTCTGCAGTGGTCAAAAGACAAACTGCTGACAGTAAGTTTGGTGCTGATTGCACTCCATGTATAAATGCTGCAAAATCTGATTTTCTGAAATCTGAGGCTGGGCTTGTGGTCACATGACTATCAAACTTACAAATCTGCGCAAAGTTGGAGACATGAACAAGCTTCCACTGAAACATATGGTTCAAGTCAGTTTGTTCACTGCTATAGCTACCCATAAGAAATATGGACTTTGAAGGAAAAATCCAGCTGTAAAATGATCCAGTGTTTGAGCTCATTATTTCATGTATCTGATTTGTGCCATGTCAGATACATGTTGCAATTAATGTCTCTTTGTCTTGTAAGATGTCAGTCAGAATAAAGGAGAAGTTTCCAGAATAAAAGAGAAGTCTCCAGAATGAAGGAGAAGTCTCCAGAATATAAGAGAAGTCTCCAGAATATAAGAGAAGTCTCCAGAATAAAAGAGAAGTCTCCAGACCTTGAATCCAATTTTTTTAAACACCATTGTTCATTAATTACAACAGTTTAACTGACCACTTTCTAGTCACACCAGACTGGTGTGTAAAGGAAGGGCGGAAAACCTGCAGAAGGTCGACAAACAAAAGTTCCGATTTTGAATTGGAGGTTTGAAAATAAAGACCAGGCAGTTGAAGGGTTTTAAACTTGTTCCAAATGACGAGCTGTACTGCGCTCTGGCACATCTGGACACACGGAAGCCTGCAGAGCCAATGCCTATTAGTGGAGCCAGTTAAAACTGAATGCCCAGATAAAGTCACGTCTGATGACGGCTTTCCAGTTTCACAGTATGAAGTTTGATCTGTTCCTAATGTGTACAACAAAAGCGCATGGTTCCAGTTTCTTAGGCCCACGTACAGGACAAGTGAATGCAGTGTGAACAGCAAGAAATATGCACACGTTCTTCACCGGTCAGCACCACTCCACCCCATCGTACTCTGTCTAAAAACAAAATGAGTTAGCCAGCAGGGTAAACACTCTGTGTCAAATAAATTTGAAAAACTGGATGCAATTACGGTTTACAGTACAATAATTCATTCAACACCAATGCACATTCTCCCTGTGCTGAAACGGCTGTTGAGTGGTTTGTGTAGCGCTGGAGTTGCCAGTAATTCTTCTAGGCTGAGCCAAACGTGGGATCCTGTGTCTGTTAGACTTTATTCCTGAGAGCCAAAGAGATCTTAATTTAACGGCTTTTACGCCGAGGCGAATATTCCATAGAAAATTCTCCTTTTTCTTTCATTTTTATTTTAATGTTTTTTGTATATATATATATTTTTTGTTTCAGGATCCCTGTTTTGAAGACGTTTTTTTTTTCCACATTGAGGTTTTCAACTTGATGTGG
The DNA here is from genome assembly GCA_025802075.1 of Tenebrosternarchus preto. Classification (NCBI taxonomy): domain Eukaryota; kingdom Metazoa; phylum Chordata; class Actinopteri; order Gymnotiformes; family Apteronotidae; genus Tenebrosternarchus; species Tenebrosternarchus preto. Next base: position 15,815,796 of record JAOYMR010000005.1, read on the forward strand.
CACAACCTATTTGCTTTAAGAATTGTTACTTTTTTCCCCGCTTTTGTATTTCGCAAAAATTAAACTGACCAACACCTAACAACTACCACAACAGTTGCTCAGTCAGCACTTCCATACGCAAGTCTGTAATTTTCATGGTTTCACTGTGTGATCATTATACCCTTTTTGTGTATTTCTCACTGCATTAACCTCGATCCCCTGCCAGCCAAACGAAACATCTACGAAGTTGTTAGGGAGTTCAAGACAGACGCGTCTGTGGTTGTCTCCGTGTCTTGCAGGCTACAGTGCTCGGCATCTAAAACATTTTGGGGAAAACCAGATGGAAAACAAAACGGGAATAACACACGTGGATGAGCTGCGTCACAGACTCTTCACTAAAGGTCAGAACTTGCTGTGTAGTCGTCGTCTCCACCTCAAGCACCCAATACACGCAGCAGGTTCTGCCTGGTGATGGTTGGTTAGCATCCAACACACCCACACACACTTTTTTTTCTTTTTCTTCTCCAACACATCTGATTCATCTCCTCAGGTAATTGGAAAGCTTCTCATTAACCGAGCCAGGTATGCTAGAGCAGCAAAAAAAAAAAAACCCAGAATTTGCAGTGCATGGAGCCCCCTGGGTCTGTTGTGGAGAACCACTCATCTGATGACTAGGCTTGGTAAAGTAGTGCCCAAACTTTATACCGAGACTCTACCATCCTAAAGCATTAGCAAACCTCCCAGAATTACTATTTGAGCTAATCAGTTTCATTTGTCTAATGAGGACTGGAGGACTTGTGGTATACAATAGATTCACTGCATCATAGTTTCCCCAATATCAGGCCAGTGATTGAAACCTTTGCTACCCATTAGATTGGTAATTTGTTGAACAGTACATTGGAAAACAAGACAATCTGAGGCTTGGGTGGTAAATGATATTTGAGAAACTTCCATACTTCTGCCTTCTCTCACTAAAAACCACAAAGTATCCAAACCTTATGTGGTGCGATTGGCATAATAGACAACTACAGTGTTCTCATAATTATATAAACCATATTCTGAACATTGGCCATATCCTGAAGCAACAAATGTATGTGCATGTGCATGTGAGAGGGAAAAATGTGAAATCCACGTATATTCCAGAGTCCCGACCACATCCGCACCAGGCTCCCGACAGCCCTCCGGTGTACTGTGGCGTTTAAACACGTACAAGTTTATGGCAAGATTTCCTGCGGATTCTGCATTTTTCGTGACTTTCAATTCCCCATAAGCCACCATTTTTAAAACGGCCACCCAGAGCAGTCAGTGGCTCCACCCCTTTTTGTCTTTGACGGTCCTCCTCTACATCGCAGATGCCCCGCCCCCTCCATTCTGCAAGCCACAAAAACTCCATAATTACCATGTTAATTTTGGAATGCACACAAAAGGATGTTCTCACCAATCTATCAGACTATCAATCTACCTATCAGCTCAGGCCACCCGTTATTAGACGAGGAGCATAATTGAGTGTAATTAAAAGCCGCTCTAAGTGCTGTAATTAATGTCAGTTGTCGAGTGCTAAAAGGGGCCTCGGGAGGACTAATGGCTCCCCACAGTTTGAAGATGAAGACCCAGGAAAACTCAAAGATGTTCACGATCAATTACTGGACCCACCACACAAACAACGCTGGTGGACAGAGAGCGAGAGAAATACAAGGGGAGAGAGAGCACAGTGTGCATGGATAATTACTCTAGAATAAATACTTCTCAAGAGCAAGGCAGAGTAGGGCCAGAAACATCCTCATAATTGCTATTCAGATTATTATCCGCATGAACATCTACAACAGAGTCTGAAAGGTTGAGTCAGTTTGTAAATACATGACCAAGTGAAAGCCAAACATGACAGCAGCACTAGGCAGTGTCATTCCCTGAGTGTGTTACGATCTGCTCTTCACCAGGTTTCACACCAGGGCGTGGAGCAGGGGAGTGCTGTTCAGGGGGTGTGACCTATGGGACACAGTCATTTGGCCTTGTTTAACCTCAGCTTTTCTACAGACAGGGTTTCAGGACCGCACCACTGAGCAGCTTTATCCGGCGTCTCCTGCACTGCAGTTCCACAAAACACTGGACACACTGCTGTGGTTTTCAGTCCTCTCTCAGATGCCCTTCCCTCTCACCTGTACGGACGTGCAGAGACATCATAGAGTGATCGAGTATAACTTTGTCGGGCTGGGGTAGAGTAGAAAGATGATAAATTGTCCTTTGCTTTTCCAGCTATGCTTCTGGTTGATGTCTCCAGGAACAGTGGCAACACAAACTCAGAATAACAGTCTTATAAAAACGAAGGCACGTTTCTCTGGTGGAAACCTGCCGGGTACAAAGGACCATCTAACTTTCATCTTTAATTATTTCCCCAACAAGAAAATAAAAGTTTCAGTGCAACATGGCAAGCCTGGTTTAAAAGGACACGCTTATCTCACACTGACAGGCCCATGTGCCACAGAGCCCAATGTAAACCCTACATGCTTCTGATGGTACCGAGCATTAAGACAGTCTGCACTACAGCGCCATCTGTCGCCTGGGTAAAGACGACACACTAAATCATCCTTTGTTTTATTTAGTCTTGCTAAAATTTCTGCACCTTTTATTCACGCAGGCAAGAAGAACTTGAGTTCTTCACTTCTTCTCAGAGTTTGTCTTACAATGGTGCAGTTTAAAGTTGACTGACGAATGCAGCTCACCATAACTCATCATCTCAGATACATGGGGAGATAATATTAATTCCTGCAGGATTCCTGCAAGTAAATACCACATTATCTCTGTCAATTAATGATTTAAATGTGTGTTAAAATAGCAAAAGTTTGCTGTGGATGCCTAATCTCTTACATAATGTTACTTTTGGTCTAATATTTTTGTTTTAATATTTACTTAATGGTTCCAATCTTTGCAAAGATTTATGAAATGTATTTATTTCTAATGCAAAATAGGTCTTTACATTTTGGTTGGTTTATGTAATATATATTTTGATTTCATATACAAACTTATTTATATCAGTATTGTACTGAGAAGTATATTGTGGTGGAGAATTAAAAATGTTTTGTTTTGTTTTTTTCTGAAAAACTCTAAAATAGCCATAGCATACAGCATACCAGAACGAGTGGATTTTGGACCATGAACTGGACCTACCAGATGGATACACCATGTTACATTTATGAAGACTATAAGTCAATAAATCATTTCCATAAAAGAAAACCTTTCTGTCCAGCATGCCAAATCACTGAACCAGTTTACCTGCCCAACTCTGCGACATGAAGCCCACAGTCCTTTGCATTCATAAATATCAGCGGCCCTGACCTGATGTGTGGAAGTTATCAGTCAAACATAAACATGGATGGTGAGAGTCATTAGAAAAACATGCATGTGCTTGGCTTTGGCTAGAGGCTCTGTAGAGTCCTGCTGTCTCATGTTGCCCTCGAGGGTTGGAGTTGGGGGATGTTTTTGGGGCGAGTCAAGCAGGTGCAGTTCCGCAAATCAATCATGTGATGAGGTAATGCTAAATATAAAGGAAATAAATACAAATTCCCCCTCTCACTCATTCACTCGCACATTTTTATTCACCACAAGTCTCACTTCCTCCGTATCCACTAAATACGGTGGTGTGTGATCATTCCTTCCAGATGCCGTCGTCTCTCTCCACTAACGCTTTGCTCTCACTAGATCCAGGCTCCACATGGCTGCTCAGTCACTCAGCTCAATGGAACTTTACAGTGGGGCCTTAAATGGGCAAAAGTCCTACCCCAAAGTCGTTGCTTTTAGGCCAAAGTAACACAATAAAACCACTGTAATTGGCTCACCCATTCGAGGCATAGTACATTGTGCCGGATTTGGATTAACTCCTTTGCAGTTGGGTTGAACCAAATTCAAACGTAGGAGTGGACTAGTTGAAACTGCTGAGGCCCGAGTTCAGACTGGGTTATTCCAGCATGTAGAGCAGGGCTGTCAGATTCCAGGCGTGTAGCACCAGAGCACTGCAGAGTTTCAGTGACTGGCCAAACACACACAATTTAACCCAAGATTTGACCTACAAGTGGGAAAACCACAAAAGTCTTCAATTGCGCAATTCTCCAGGATTCTACATCTACCCTCTTGCCATAAAAGAACAAATGTTTTTATCTCCCCCCTCTGTGCATTCCTGGAGTGGTCGGATTCGTTGGCCACATCCTGTTCTCGGATCAGGAGTAGGGTCACTTGGAAATGTAACAAATCAAGGGAACAGAATCAGTTTCAGGTTCATCGCCATCTCATCCTTCAAAACAAAACCGGTGCTACCCATTTTGTCCCAGCAGCAGTATTTCCCATCATCCTCGTCATGTTTGGTGCCGTTCTGCTCTTGAACATCTATCGCACTGCACAGTCCAGCTCAGGTACAGAACCGCCACACCTGGATATTCCATCCAGAACCTAATTTGAAAAACAACGGAGAAGTGAAGGTCCACTTGTTTTGACGCATCAACTTTAGCTCATCTTATTCATAGTATGTTGTAATTCTCTCATTCCAGTGTGAACAGCAAGTCCCCACTGGAACAAGAACATTAGTTGGAGCCAAGCACATTAAGAAACTCCTGTAGACACTTTTAGAGAGAGAGAGACAGAACCGGTTTTGAATGTTTTTGGTTCCTTGTTGGTGGAAAAGGACTTGTTTCTTACATTTTCTCTAGAAGCACAGCTAATACATGAAATCCCCTTTTAAATCAGCAGTGATTCAATCACCTAATATCCATTTAATCATTGGTCACTGAGCCTCTTAACTTCTGCATCAGTCAAACTCGTTTGTGCGTTGTTGGGAATAGGAAGCTGCTGGCAGAGTAGCTGTGGTCAAGACCAGAGCTTTCAGACCGGCGTGGTGTTCTCAGCACAAGCATGCAGTCACGAAAGCACACGTCTTGGCTGATTGCACCGAGACATGGCAGATGTTCCGTGACCTTCCAGAACCTTTTTAAACCCTTCTGGAAACCTCTGTGAATTCCGCCTGCAGTCAGTGAAAACATGACCTCACATGGCCCCCTGCCCGGTTTCTCACCGGAATAAAGCTTTTTTTTTTTTTTTACCTCCTAACAGCCGTCCTTGCTAAAGTTGCCAGAACCCTGAGCACCTCACGGCTGGCTCGTACCTTTCTCAGTGAACCCAAGTTGCCCCTCCAGCACCACCAGAAGGGCTGGACGTTTTGGCTTCAGGGACGGAACCACAAGCCCGTGGATTACATGCCATTGTCATTATTATCGGGTTCTATATTATTTTGCCAGTGCTTCGTAATTCGAAAGCTAACGGCCAGGTGATCAGGTGTTTGCTCAGCTTCACTGCAAAACATCAGAAGCATTTTGTAATGGAGGATCATCTTTTAACCAAGTCCCAAGGTCCATGTGTGTGAAATGTAGTGAAGAAAGACAACTACACTAAAAGGGTTCCCTTTTTACACTATGGCCTTTCTTTTACTTTCGAGGCTGGATATGAACAGTAGTGTGTGTGTGTGTGTCTGTGTGTGTGTGTGTGTGTGTGTGTGTGTGTGGAAGGGTTGTGGAAGCCAACAGCACACTGCTACAAACACGCATAGCAGCAAATGAGGATGATACCTGCCACAATCACTTTCCATTTTTTCAATTAACTGTACTGTATAATTTGAAAATACTGCATGATTTGGTTTTTAATGTTCATTCTGCAAACTGTCTCTAAACCCAACAGAAGGCGGGACTTGACCGGTTGGGGGGCGGGGCGTTGTTAGAAGGCGGATCCTGACCGGAAGGGGGTGTGGTGTCATTAGTAGGCAGGACTTGACTGCTCCGGGGTAGGGAATTGTCATTTATGTAAATTTAAACCATCGCACACTTAGTTTAAAGCAAGAAAGAAACATAAAGGCACACCGAAAGGAACAGCAATTGCTGTGAAACTTCACCACAAAAAGATGTACAAAATGTCAAACATTTCTGATTAAGACATTCTGAATGTAACCGCAGAATATAACTACGTTTTAATTACAGAATAATGACACATCTGAGGTACAGAAATTGTATCTTTGGAAGAATGCTGCAGTTTTACTTGGAAAAACCTTAAGTCAGCTACCAATTTCTATTTAATGTGTCTATGCATAGAGATATGCTTTATTCTCTCTCATAGACACACACACACTCCCAAAGTTTATTACATGACCCATGCCACTGAATGTTCTATGAATGTTTTAATGGAATCCATGCATCATTAAAGATAATAACCGTCTATTCGTCAAGGGGCCAAAAGAATCTAGTTCACTGAGGTGCCATATTATGCTTTGGACCACAGAGTTACTGATTTGTACTTCGGGCCCTCGGAGATGAGGTGACAGAGAAACAGAGAGGAGAGAGAGAGAGAGAGAGAGAGAGAGAGAGAGAGAGAGAGAGATGGATCAAAAGAAGAATAGAAAGAATGATAGCTGAAGAGGGAAGGAAATGGAACAAGAGTGAAGAAATAGTGAGACAGAGAGAAGCAGAGATAGACATAAACATTGGCTGAGAGGGACCTGCACGAGAGAAACAGTGGTAGCTTTGGCCATTAGACCTGTGAGGACCCAGCGGGTAGTAGAACTGCTGCCTGATCGATCTGTTGATTCTTTCTAACACCCCCCCCCCACCCCCCAAAAGAAGACTTTTTCACAGATGTCTTTAATTTTGCAGTTTTGACATGAAATCAATAAGATGTTTTGTAACACGTGCAAAACACAGATGACAGTGAACATTTTCCATGCATGAATGGATTCTGTTGAAGGGACTTAGTAGATCCTATACACTAGCCAATGATTCCACCATTCATTTTGTTATATATGGTTCTGCAAGTGCTTACAAAAGGAACTGAAGGAAAAAAAATCTACGTCGTTGAATAATGATTGTAATTATAATAAATAGTAAACAATAATAATGAAAAGTAAAGATTACTTTTATACAGAATATCACCAGCCATCTATCTGGTCTTTCACCACCTTCTGGTGTGTACACTGCAGCTACACACTCAGTTTAATGGCTGCATCAGTTAAAACTGACTAGTGCTGTATATTGTTAGTATATCTGCAGGTATGTGGTGTAGCTCGACAGCCCTTAGAGCAGATTTACACAGTTATCTTGTTATCTCGTTACAACCGTAATATAACGACGCCACCACAGAATAAGGACAGATGACTCACGGCTTTCAAACAAACGAAGCGGCATTTTGTGTTGTTGTTGCTCGGCGTCTTGCGCTGAGAGGAAAAAATAGCTTGTGTGTGTGTGTGTGTGTGTGTGTGAGAGAGAGAGAGAGATCAGATTACTTTTACCGCCGTCATGTTGTTCAGGAGGCCAGGTGGATGTGGTGTGCAGGATACAGCATCATCATCATCATCATCATCACCACCACCACCACCACCACCATCTATCACTGGGTCACCATGAAGTTATAAACATTGTTTCTTTGTCAAAAGTGCTTTGCTGGATATCTGGCCTCATAAAACACACAGAGACATGAACAGATAAATGAGGTCAGGCTGTCATATGAAACAGAGCCCCCATTGTAATCATGTAGCTTTATAGCCCTTTGTTATCCTAGCTTACCACAATCTAGACTCAGCGAACAGCTCTAGTTTGTACAGAGCAAGCAAGAGTTCAAATGATGGACATTCAAGCTAAAAGTGGGGTTATAAATCTCTTGGTAGGTTTTAATGTTCTAACTGGATGCATTGAGGCATGTCTGTGAACCTTTCCAGACACCCAGGACTCCATGGTAACTGCGCTGACCATGTGATCACTCCTATAATTACAAGATTCCAAACACCAAGTGATGGTGATGATGTGGATGTGATGTCATGCCACAGTTTTGAAGCTTGAGGTAATACAGGACCAGTTGGAACCTGAAACTGAACGTGTGGTTTGGAAGACTGTATAGTAGGTCCTTTTTTCATCGTGTCTCAATTTAGAAGCACGTCGTATGTCTGTGTGTGCGTCTCTCTCGCATACACAAAAACATGATATGCTGTTCACTTAAGTTGTTTTCTTTGCCTACAGTTTTTTTTCTAATCAAGGCACATTGTAGAATACTTTCTACACAGTGCACATATTGTTTTGTTTTGTTGTTTTTTCCCCCAAAATCCAACAATTAACTTTGATCCACAATACATCAATCTTCTCTCCATCTGTCCTCTTGAAACAGTTACAGGAGCTCCCTGAGTGACTGACACACAGACAGACAAACAGACAGGTTAATGAAAATCAGAAAGTGTGAGAACAAAACGTATCACTCCAAAGCCCACTGACAGCAGAGAGCGCAAGTGCGTGAGTGTGTCTGAGAGTGAGAGACGCACCCTCTCCAGTCCACCTCAGCTCATCTGCATCAGAAGACATTGCAGATGATGAAGTGAAAAGGGCCATTTCATTCCCCCTCTCTTTCTCTCTCTCTCTCTTTCTGTATGTTACTCATTCTCCCTCTCTTTCTCTCTCTCTCTCTCTGTATGTTACTCATTCCCCCCCTCTCTCTCTCTCTCTCTCTCTCTCTCTCTGTATGTTACTCATTCTCCCTCTCTTTCTTTCTCTCTCTCTCTCTCTCTCTCTCTCTGTATGTTACTCATTCTCCCTCTCTTTCTCTCTCTCTCTCTCTCTCTGTATGTTACTCATTCTCCCTCTCTTTCTCTCTCTTTCTCTCTCTCTCTCTCTCTCTGTATGTTACTCATTCTCCCTCTCCCTCACACACACACTCATCTCATTCTCTCACACTGCCTAATTTCTTATGCTCTTCCTCTCTCTTTTACTCCCTCGTTTCTCATTTGGCATCTCGCTCTCCTTTCGCTCATTCTTCCTCTTTTTCACTTGCTCATCACCTCCCTCCATCCCTCCTGGTCTTTCACTGCCTCCTCATAGCCGCCGGTCTCCTGCTGCCTGCACCACTTTTTCCTCTGTTATTCTCCCTCCTCTCTCATTTCTCCCCATGTCATCTTCCCCGAGCTCATCTGAGCTCACAGAAAAAAAAAAAAAAAAACATGAGAAAACATGGCTAAACAGCAGAGCGGTGACAAAGAGAGGGAGTGTACGTGTTAGGAGACTTAGGTTCCACAGTGTCTGAAACAGTTTGAAAGAGAGAATGAAAGAGGGTCTCTCTCCCTCTCTCTCTCCCTCTCTCTCTCTGGCTATTAAGTATTTCCGGAAGCCGTGACAACACTCGCTCAAACCACTGTGAATTTATCTGTGGGCTGTCAGAGGAATTAACAGAGATAAGGTGGAAAAAAATGTCACAAAAGTTTGAAAGTCTGGAGTCCGAGAGAGAGAGAGAGAGAGAGAGAGAGAGAGAGAGAGAGAGAGAGAATAGGAGAGAGTGAGAGAAAGTGGGGGAGTACATGTTTGAAGTGGTTTGAATTCAACGACTCCCATTTTGGAGTTGGTGCCCAAAGCCAACTGTATCTTTTCTCTGCCCCAAATTAATCTCTGCCATTGGTGAGGGAGCGAGAGAGAGTGTGTGTGTGTGTGTGTGTGTGTGTGTGTGTATTAGAGAACCAGCGTGTGAGAGGCAAAGATGGAGTGAGGATGAGAGAGAGAGAGAGAGAGAGAGAGAGAGAGAGAGAGAGAGAAGGTGGAGAGAGAGAAAGGAGCAGAGGTCTGTATCTCCACGAGCACAAATGACTGGGGTGTAACTCCATCCTGTCCTGTCAGTCACTGCCCTGGCCGGGTTAACAGTCCTGTGCGTTTCAGTGCACAGCCTCGCCTGTACAAACGCAGCACCTTTACGTGAAAGTACAGGAAAGCCAGACATTTTAGGTTTAGACTGACAGACTGGTATAATGGCAACACCATTATATGTAGAACCTTCATGAACCTTCACTGTGCCCTTAGCTTCACTATAACCTTTAGCTCTGGTGATATTCTAACAAACTAAATCAGTTCTGTAATTGTAGAAGCAGCAGAACTACTAGTAGTAATATTAGTAACAGTATCAGCAGTGTTAATTGTAATAACAGTATCAGCAGTACTAGTAGTAGTAGCAGCAGAACTAGTATTTCGAATAATAGTTGTACTAGTACTAGTAGCAGCAGTATTAGTACTAAGTGGTGTCAGTATTAGTAGCAATAGTAGTAGTGTCACCATTAGTATTAATAGTAGTACTATTAGCAATATTAGTACTAGCTGTAGTAGTAGTACTGATACTAATGGTAGTAGTGGTACTAGTAAACATAAGGGGAAAAAATCAATATTGTCCGTTTTGCCACCGATTAACCACCCCATCAGCCTTTATTCTGTGCACCACATCATTGCAGATCACAACATCCATAAAGAAATCCACAACGCTTCACTCTACTTAAATAAAGTGCGTAATTTGAAGGGTTTTTTAATATTTCGCTTCCCGTCACCACGTGCAGCGTTAACCACCGCAGCGCAAGCTTACATTACCACCGAACTCGGCCATCTGGCCTAATCTCTCCTACTCAAAATAAGTCATCGACTTGTTTTTTGAGCACAGCTTCTGAACGCTGTGATGCCAGAACTAGGATCGCATGTCATCAAAGAACACCTCAGCATCTCTCCGCGAGATCTCATCGAGAGCACTTCTTAGATTAAAGGAGGCTCAAGTGTGCGCACAGAGGAGTTACTTAAAGACGTCTCGTTTTTCAGAGCATACAAGGGATAAACATGAAAAGCAACATCCGAGTAGACCTACTTACTTTTCAAGCAACAAGTTCAGCACGTCTTAAACTGCCCAGGGTTTCTCTTGTGGTGTGTGTTTTTTTCAGAACCATGAAGCGCTCGACAGTACCGAGTGAAAACATGTCAGAGTGATTTAAAGTGGCAGGTTATAACCTATTTGATACTTTCTCCAGAACAATTTATTTATAAAAATGACAAATGACATACCACTTTCACACCATATCAAAACACACTCAGAGTTTAAAGCTTAAAAAATAAGTCTTTTTTTTTTTCTCAGAAAGATGAAGAGTTATGATATACCGGTTTTAAACGCATGTGTCCAGTAACGTAGACGAGGACTATACACTTCTCCTCTTTAAAGAGCCTCATGAATATGTAAAATTAAATGTGCACTCCTGTACTGTACATGAAAGAAAACCCCAGCTCTTATTTAAATTAATTTAAACGCTTATGGATTGGGACACGCCCTGCTGCGTTACTGCCAGGGCCGGTACTGGGAGGAGCTGTTCAGGCTGAGAATCATGGGAAGGGAGAAAAAAAGCCCAACTAAATGAGATCCAGACTCATTTCAGATTCCTAGCATTTGCTTCTGAAACATCCATGAATGAACAGTTGTGCCATGCTGCTTTTTCCGCATCTCTGTATATAATATGCATGTACCATATGTATGTGTTTGTGAAAGTCATGAAAGTCATTTTTTGAATGGCCTGAAGCTCTGAATGTGAACATTTTACAGCAAATTTACAGCTAGAAATAAAAACAAACACACACACACACACACACACACTCAAGCAATAGGCTACAAAACACAACAGAAGCAATCCTAAACGAAAGAAATCATTCTTACAATCCTAAACGAAAGAAATCATTCTTACAATCCTAAACAAAAGAAATCATTCTTACAATCCTAAACAAAAGAAATCATTCTTACATGGCCGACGTGTCCTTCTGTTATTTATAAACGTTTCAAGTTGTTTTCTTTTTCACACTTTCCGTGTCTGCGCCACCTTTCCTTTTCTTATCCATTTCTAAGATGCTATAAGCACAAATTCACCTGCTTTATGTCATTTTTTGGTTTTTGCATGATACCTCATGGCAGAAAAGCCAATGGCATTATGGCAGGAACAGTGTTTGTTTACCAGATGTGCTGTTTAGTTCATCATATGTTGTAACATCATCTATCCAGACCAGGCCACTGGAAAAGCCCCCAGTATTGACAACAGCCAGTCTGGGAAGCCACCAAACTAAAATGCATAAAACAATTTTTCACTTAATCCACACATACAGGTTTATATGCCATTCTTTTTTTGGAGAGTAGATGTCTGAATATGAGAACCCCAGGCATTGTGGGTTGTGATGACATCACCAGAGAGATCCAGCCAGCTCACCTCCGCCTCACTCCACTGTAACAGTCGCGCCGTGCACCAAGGGGGGCGGAAAAGCGAGACGTGCTGTTGTGTTCTTGTACGTATTCCCACACCTTTCTGCACATACTGATTGCTGCTTGTATCTCTCTGGATCTTTTGACAGGAAGTCTAGTACAACATGAGTTCATCTGCCTGGCCTCTTGAAGCAAGTCAGCGCTAGCACCCTCTTTTGGCCTCTTTTTTGCCTGAACTTGAGCGAGTCTATGAGTTGAAAAGGGAATCATGGGAAAGTACGAGAACAAGGAACAAGGTTAGATCAACAATCCAAATCGCTTCAAATGCAAAGTGAATTATTATTATTATTATGTTCTAGATAATTAAATGGCAGAAAATCCTGTTGTCAAAAGCCTCAAGTGCAGTAAGTTTGATAAAGTTTGTTCTATATTTCACCCTTTTTCTTCTTAAAGGGTGAGATATTTAGCCCAAAACAGCCTATGTGACATTATTAACACTTAAATGCCAAATCCCTAACAAGCATTTTCATGCACTGAGGAGAAAAAAGAAAACAAAGGTTTTAAGCACAGTATAAAATAAACACCACCACAAAACATAGCCATAACTGTGATGCATGTAGACGACTGTGGAACATGAAATTGTACTTAAATCTCAGTGACAGTCAGTTTTAACACTGCCACGCACTACACATGAGATCATAAACTCCACGCTGCCAAGAACCGGACGTCTTTTGGGAAAAGAGGCAGCAGTCAGTTTTGCTTAATCTCCTCTTAATGCCTTAAACCATTATGACATCACCACACGTCCACATGGTGATAATTAGTGGAAACTCCCACCATTTTGAGAGGAACTTCATATGGACCCAGTGCCTAGCAGCACTATCTGAAAAGAGAGCTTACATACGTCAACATTAAACGATCCATCCAGACATGCTAATTTATCACCCAAATCCGCACTCTTCAGTTATATCCTCATATAGAAAGTGCAAGAGATGGACTTTTCTTCTGCAGCACCATGGGGTGTGTGTGGTGGAAGGTGGTGGGGGGGGGGGGGGTACCTTTAATCCACATAATTTATCTCGCTCTTCTCAGATGAGGAATTTCAGAGGAGGGGATTGCCAAAAAAAATCTATAAAATCAAATCCTATTAAACCAAATAAACAGAGACAGCAATCCATCCTACACATTCTGTTGGCAGTGGATAAATGTGCTCTCAGGTTCTCTCTCTCTTTCTGTCCCTCTCTCTGCTTCTTACCATCTCTTTCATTCTCTCTCCTTCCTGCTTGGGGGGGGGGGGGGGGGGGGGGGGGGGGGGGGGGGGGGGGGGGGGGGGGGGGGGGGGGGGGGGGGGGGGG
>JAOYMR010000005.1:15829274-15843121 GCA_025802075.1 Tenebrosternarchus preto
AACTGTTACCCCGGGTCCCACCCCCTTTTTGGCCCCCTCTACGTTTTTTCACCAATGTTATATTACCCCTCCCTCCGGTTTTAACCCCCCCCCCCCCCCCATAAGCTCATCAATGCAAATGAGGGTTAATTTGGGTATTTACTGCCAGTGCGTAGGCTAGAAGATTGTTTTTGAGTGAGTGTGTGTGGGTTTTTTTTTTTTTAACGCAGGCTGGCTTTTGAGCGAGTGTTTGTGTGGTTTTACACTCCTGCTGTCTGGGATTTCAGGACTAAACAGCTTTTGCGATTCATTTTCACCCACAAGCCAAACGCACCCTGTTCTTCTGACTGGCAGCACCTGTGCCAGGTTGTTCTGAAATGCCACCTTGCTCTCTGCACCTGTTGAAATGCCACCTTGTTCTCTGCACCTGTTGTGAGGAAGGGGCACGACACACAAGCCACTGTCTGCATGGACAGGTTTGAGCCTGTGTGCTTCTGGAAACAGTTCTGCAGTAGCCTCAGAGTCTCTCTCTCTCTCTCTCTCTCTCTCTCTCTCACTGAGCCTCAGTCTGTCTGTCTCTCTCTCTTTCCTTCCCTAGCCCCATTCTTCCTTCCCCATATTCCTTCCCTCTCTCTCCTTTGCTCCTCCTCTTACTCTCTGTTCCTATTCTATTTTTCTTTATTCCCATCCTGTTCTGTTTCTATCTTACCTGTGCTTGGCTCTGGTGTGGCAGCCATCTGTCTCCAAAGAGTCTGTGTGTGTGTGTGTGTGTGTATGTGTGTGTGTGAGTGTGTGTGCATGTATCTGTCTGCCACATAAGCCATCAAGCCAGTTGTCATTAGAGCAGTTTAGAAACTTAGCACCAGGTCCAGTCCCGGGTAAGCAGTCAGCACCAGGTCCAGTGTCTGGTATACACTGGTGTTGCAGAACAAAGAAACAATCAGAGCATGAAGCCAGCTCTGCCCCCAGCGCTCCAGTAAATGACAGGTGGAGTGGAACTGCACACACTGCAAACCTCCACCTTCTCCATCAGAACAACTGTTCAGTCTGTTAGCAGGTTTGGCCCTGTTTCCAGGAAACCTCATTTTTAAAATCTGTGTTTTTAAATCTGTAAACTTATTCTGTGCTCATTCTGCAGTGGGTTTTAATCCTCACAGGGCAGCTTAGGTCACTGACGAGCAGCATTACTGCACAAGCTATAATTCTCCGTTCTCCGATTAGATTTAATCATGACTTAATGAAGAACTGTCTGTTAAAACCTGACAAATCTCTGAAATCAAGTCTGCTCTCTGCATATGAGAATCTAATGAGATCTCTTCCTTTCTCGATCTCCCCCTCTCTCTCCTTCCCATGGTTAATGAACCCTAAATGTTTCCCTCATCGAAGTACTCAATTTGCCCATCATCCTCACACATCTCTAGGTGTGCTCATCCTCACACATCTCTAGGTGTGCTCATCCCGCATGTTTAAAACTATGCGGACACATTCACTGTGGTAGGCACATTCCTCCATTAGCCGCAACCTGAGCCGTCAGACGGTCCTTTTGACGTTAATTTCTACCTGAAAAGGGCCCATCTTAAATGTGATCTTGTTGTCATGACGATAGAGAGAGTCTATAATAAACACGCGATAGCATACAATGTCATATCTTTACAGAAATAGCATGTAACCCATTATATTTACTAACTAGAGCCAATTCCTTTATTAGCCTTTCTGGAATCCTGTTCAGTCCCGCACTGACCAGCAGTTTGGAAGACTTTTTTTGCTCTATTCCTGTATAGAGAACATATATAATTTTGGGATGTCTTGACCAAATGACCTGCTTCAGATTAATCCCATGACATTTCAGAGGGATTGAGGTCAGGACTGTGACTTTGGTCCTTTTATTAAAAACACAGAATTTTCTCTGAGCCACTTCTGTTGATTTACTTCTGCATTTGGATCATCATCATCATCATCATGCATGGCCCATGACATTTTACTATAGAATTTCTTCATACAGCTTGAAACTCATTTGTGTCTCACTGATTGCTCGCCGTCCAAACCCCTGGGGGCAACCAAGCAACCCATTATTACCTCACCCTCACAGCACCCATCCTCCTCCTCCACAGCTAGAGTGATGATTTTATATCTGGTGGTATGCCGTGTTTTTATATATATATAAAAATTTTATTTTATATTTATATAGCATATGTTGCATATAACAGATATACAACAGTATAACACCAAGTACACTTACCTCAAACTTTAAACACTGTCCCTTGTAGGAGAACAAGACTCCAGTAGTCACAGTGACCAGCTCGATGGACTTGAGATAACTTGAGACAGGTAGATGTAATTTGTTGGAAAGCAGTGGTTTATTCAGTGGTTTGGTCCTCTGAATAACACTAATGTGAGTGCAAGGGAAGTCTCTTCATCTTTCATTATCACCTCTGTGATTTTCATCACTTCTTGAAGGATTCTCTAGCATTGCATGCGCACTGAGTTCTGTAGGACACCCAACTCTATGGCAGGAGCGATCACACTGGGATTTCATTCATTTGCAAAGGATCTTCTTAGATGTTTCCTCTAAAATCCTCTGTTTTTCAGGCCTTACTAAAACGGCTCTTCACAAGTTGAAACAGAATGTCTTTGTGAAGAGCAGGAATCTTGTACTAATACAGCAGGAAGAGTCAAACTCACACCTGCACTGATTGGAATACGTGACTCCAGTTACCCTCTTTTAAAGATCTTGACAAACAGTGCATTTGTCCTTCAATATCCTACAGTATTTTAATCGCATTTTCAATAAATATGCAGAATGTAAAATGTACTGGTAAAAAATGTTAGGTTGACTCATTTTAATACTGTTGTCTCACTGCCTTCATAATCCCCACTGTATTAGACTGTTTGAGAACATCGATTCGTAAAGCTGAGGTTATATTGGTAATGCTGGTGTAACAGGTCCTTTTCCACATGCAGCCACCTTGCTGCAAAAAAAAAAAAAAAACTATAATGGGTTTGGGAAATTGTGTGTGCGTGAACTTACCATTCCAACTGAATGGAAAGAGGGTAATTTCTGTCAGACAGCGCCCATTTACAAACTCTAAAATCAACCCACAATATGACACTTCATTTAGACTAATCCAGGATACTGCAAAACCTATGGCCCCCATCTTCGCTGTACCCTCTCATCTCCCTCCACCCCGTCTCGCTGGCAAGAACAAAGGCGCTGGGTAGCTTGTGCGTCAGAGTCTCCGTCTGCTGGGGACAGGTGGGCGGAGGAACTTTCCTTTAAATGTGTTCTCTATCCACCATGTTTTTTTTTGTTTGTTTCCTTAGCCATGCTCAATGCAATAAACAAACAAACAAAAAAATAAAACAATAAAAATTAAAATAAATAAAAATGGCTTGGGAGAAAGGTTCTGTGAGAGGCCAAGAGAAACTAAATTTTGCAAACTGACCAGACTGCAAACTGGTCTCTAATCAGTGTCTAGGTAGCTTCTCGGTTTAGTATAACCACCTGTGTCAGGGATGTCTCCATATTGCTGGCCACCATCGAAAAGCATTCAGTTAAAATCACATAATTAAGAATACCAGTGGATGTTCAAGAGCTGTTTTTTTGGAAATGGAATAATACATGATGATCATTAATTATGTGTCCCTGTTAGGGAAAAAAACTATTGACAGAACAAAAGCAAACAAACAAAATAATGGTTGATAGAAAACACATTTAAAGTAAATTTTCCAGCAGGAGAGAAGGAAGGGGGAAATAGGCACATAAATGAGTGGTTCAACATGTTCTTTCCTTCTGTTTATGTATGAAAGTGTCTAACAGAGAAAACAAATAACCAAAAGCGAAAATCACAGCCTGCATTGCAAGCTGTCGGTATTATAAACACTTCGAAGCTGTTCCCGTGGCGATCGCTGCCCTCCCCTCGAACGCTTTTAATTGTATCGCCGTGTTCGTCAATACTGTCCCCTCGCAACATGCCGCTGCGTTGGTTCCTGGAAATGGGGACGAGTGTTCGACAGCAGGCGACACTCCTGGACGCTTTTAACCGGCGAGGACTTTGCTGCTCGTGATTTCAAGCCTCCATCGATCCCCCCATCCCCGTGTTGCTCTCATCAGGAGTTTCGATTGATTATTCCGGCTAATGCTCTAATGGCCTTCTGGACGTCGCCGTTCAGTGCAACGTATGATGCGTCACAGTAGAGACACGACGTGTGTGTGTAATGTGTGTGATTCCAGTTACAACATTTCCAAACTACATAAGAGATGAAGAGACATGGAAAGTTACTCGTATATGTAACCTTCATTTACGTAACGTTAATTCAGCTTCTTAAAGAAATCACTCGAACAAGAGCAAAAACTTTGGCTACTTCGAAAATAGGCCTACTCTAATTAAGTAGTTAGCAGACCGAGTAATAATAATCGGATAGCTCAGAACTTTGGCTGGGAGTGCAAGTGTAGCCATAGCCAACAGTTTCAGAATTTCCATTTGAAACCATTGTTTTCATTCATATTCAATGATCGCTTAATAAATGTGTATTTTACCAGGGTTTTTTTTCTTCCAAGATCAAGGTCTGCTTGCTCTGTGAGTTCAGCAGGCTTTGTGTGAAATCTGTTTTTGAGCCTGGTATATGGTTCTCTTGAAATAGGCAGTCTGGAGTTCACGTCTTTAAAACGTCTTGTGCAAGCCGTGGAATCAATAGCCAAAAATCCACGTGAATAGCAAGAAAATGTGTAACTCCTGAACACAAAACGTCAGAACCAAAAGAACTTCAGTTTTAAACACCACGTTAAGTGAGTGACAGCAGCAGAAAATACTCCCCTCCCCTCCCTTTCATCTCCTCTCCTCTCCTCCCCTCTCCATGGATGAAGGGTTTGGCCCCAGTATGCTAGGGATGAGCTGGCTGGATGAAATCAAGCTGAACCGAGGAGATATTAACCTGCTGAAAGAGATTCTGACATTGCTTGTCAAGAGCTCAAAGTGGAGGTGGGAACGTTGAAAGGTGTACGAGCCACAATTTATGTTGCACCCCTCTAAACTAGAATGTACTGGCCAAAACCTGTTGAAAGAAGATATTACCTCTGTTAAGCATTCACAAATGACTGCCTCACTGGCATTCCGTATACGTTTACTTTAAATGAAAACGTTGTTTTTTTTTAAACATTTGTAACGGAGTAAAATAGTGTGATTCCTCCTAAAATGAGTTTGCACCACCTGACTGACGTCATCACTAAAGCAGCCCCGCTAACGGTAGAGGGTTACGAGATGCTCGCGCAGAGTAGCTCGCGCGTACCGTTCAGACACTGTGGTAACGGGGGGGGGGGGGATTGAGTCACTAATAAGTCTTATATCAGTAGACAAGTCTTATAACAGTAAATAAGTATTATATTACTAATAAGTCATATATAATTAAATACACATACGCACCGTCAGGGTCATTAGACCACTTAGCTAGTTAGCCGTTTGCGGACGAAACGCCATGCGCTCGAGAGAGCTGTAATCCACGTTTATTGCCAGTTAGTGGTGGTGTATTTTTTTGTATTGTTGTTTTAATCCGTTGTTTACAACTACGTTTACAGAGCGTCGTATAGTTGGTTAAAAGGTAAGTGAATAACAATCTTAAATTATAACAAATAAGTTTAAATGGCCAGTTTAAAGTGTGAGGCAATGGTTCGTGGAAACCGTTGGGGATTTCTGGCGAACGGCTGCGTGTAGACGGCTGGAAACTGGTACGCAAGTAGTTATAAGTACTACAAAATTATATTTGGTTTGTTTTAAGAATATTCGATGCTCTTGAAAGAATGAACTTTTCCACTTTGCACCAGCCTCTCCATTATAGATGAGAAATTGACCAAAGATCTAAACTTAATTCTGAAGAACTTTTGTAGTCTGCTAAAGTGTTGGTCATTTACTTTACTATGTGTGTGGCGTATCGGGAAAACAGAAAACCTCCATCAAATGTGGCATTGTACCTCTGAAAATGAGGCTATGGTCTCATGTCTTCTTGGACTATGAAGAACCATTTCTTGGCAAAATGTCCATGTTGATTATTGATCCGCATTCGGACTGGATGGAGGTTGTCACAAACCCTTGTCTGACGATGGCATTTTTTTTTCACAAGCTCTGAGTTTGCCAGGTTCATTAGGCAGAATTGAGTACAGCATGTGGCATCTCCACCATTCCATCGGGCTTCTGATGGGCTGGAGGAACAAGCAGTTCAGGTTCTTAAAGTGAGAAATGCAAGATGTAGCATTGAAACGAGAGGCCAGGACCATTGCCAGCAGAAACGATGATGTCCAGAGACGTCTGCTTTTGTCCGACTCAAACCAGACCCTCGAGTCCAAGATTCAGCAGAAACGACTGAAACAGAGAGTGGATCATGACCAGATGGCTGCGTTCAGAACACTACAAAAATCGCATGTCTCGTGGTGGTCTGCATAATTCAAAACATTCTAAAAGAGCTACTCCTTATTTGCATGTGCTCTTGAACAAAGAAATGCAATGTATCCAGAACTGCAATGTATCCAGAAAGTGCTGTTCTTTATCATACAAGCTGTTTTATCCAAGGAACAGTAGTAACAGCAGTAAACGGATGAACCTAGAAGTGAATAGTATGCAAACCTGTATTCAGGAAGAGAAGTATGTAATTCCACGAGAGATCCATGGATTGCATAGAATTCTTCCATGTGAAAGCAGACCAGTGATAATGATGATAATGAGCTGGTAACACATGCATTCATATTACAGAGAGATGCATGGCGCTTGCAATTATGAATGATCTACCAAGGTAGATGAATCTAATTTGAGCAAAAAGAAAAAAAAAATAGAACTGAACAATGCGGTTTATAATATGAACATAGCCAGAGATTTCACTTCTGACCTAAATCAAACAGACCCATCAGCAGCTTCATCCAGAAACACGGATTATATCAGGAGTGGAACTAGATATCCAATGGAAAGCATTGGCAGTGGGTAATTCCCATGGCTGAAGGGCCCAGAACTTCTAGTGCATTTTTGTATTTACTGAAATAGAACTGAGCTCATTGTGAGGTAATGCAGTAAAAGGATTTTTAAGTGGCAGAACTCAAACCTAAAGTACATTTTAATGGTTTGTTTTGATCATTTAAGTTGTACTCAAGTAGGATACTTCTACATGCTAGTTACAGGTAGAAAACATTAACACAACAATTGAAATGATGCCATCGTTATCAGTGATTTGCAAGAAAATTAAAACAAAAATTTAGTTTCTATCTCTTATTCGTATATGCAAGTTTGGGTCATTTTGCTGTTAAGAGTTCTTATGACCACATGTTAAATACACCACAGTCAATTCGATATGGCAGGAATGACAATAATTTGCCCGATTATCTGAATTTCATGCGGCCCACTTCCACATTTCTCCACACTCCACCGGGAGCTGGTGTTTCAGCGCGGTGATAACGCTCAGGTGTCGGTCTCACCTGTCTAGTCCAGCGGGCTGCTTCAGGCACTGCACCATTCAGACAGGCGAGCCTGCCGACGTGTGTCGCCTCACGTCAATCATCCCCTACCGCCCGTCACCACGGAGACGCACACCTCCACTCGGCGCTGTCTGAAGACATGGTGCTTTCTCCTGTTATTCTTCCTCTAACTGTCCCACTTGCCTTCGCACTCTCTCTTAACATCCTATCTCTGCTTCCAGATGGTTCACTGCTTTGGCTCTGGAAATATCTTTATTTTTTTTACCCCCCTTGGTAGATAAAAGTAAGAATGTCTCCGCTGGCCACAGTAGGTCGACTTGGACCAGGGGTGTTGGACTCAAGCACCAGAGCCTTTTGTGTTTCCTCTGATCCAACACACCTGGTTCAATTTATCACACAATTACCAAACCCTCCATGAGCAGAACTGGGTGTATTAGAGGAGGGGGTTGAACTTCAGTTGTAGGGGTTTCAACATGCTGCAGTTCTTCAGGTTTCCCCTGCCTGAACACATCTAGTCCAGCTTATCAGCTTGATATCAAGCCCTTTGCCTCTTAGATTAGGTGTGTGTGAGCAGGGAAAATGCAACTCTACACAGGACTGTGGAATGGCAGGGAGGAGTTTGAATGCTAGGGAGGAGCATTTAAGTACAGTAACTTCGACAACTTCTACAGCTTAATTCTAGTTCATAGTTTGACTTTGACAGTAAAATATTTTCTTCATATTGGAAAACAGATGCTCTTTAATCTCCTTTTCTAGCAGAAAGGAACCATTCTAGCAGCTACAAAGTCACAGTCAAATGCACAGAGAAGATGAGTGTTCAGCGTTCTCCTCTAAGCACAGAGAAGCCATGCGTGGCTGGATAAAAAGGTGATGTCAGAACTCATATACATTTGAAAGACACCTGCACTGATGTCCTCTCTCACTGGTGGCTTATACAAAGTTGTGGGAAGGGAAAAATATTGCCATGTTTTTTTATTTTATTTATTTATTCTTGGAACTAGCTATGAAGAGGCAATGATAAATGTATTTTAAAAATATGTGTGTGTGTGGGTGCGTATAAAGTTGATGTATTCAGAAGAGTTTGCTGAAAGTTTTTACGTGCATTTAGAGTAGATCAGTATCTTAACAGCATCAAGCTAGGACCTGTCATTTGGTCCAAAGCATGTCACATGTCAAATGCCGATCATTAAAAGCCTGCTAGGCTCGCCACGCAAGGCAAGACCTGTGCGCAGGACTCCGGTTCGGTGAGGGAGCAGATTTGAGGGCAGAGAAGGCCTGTTCTGTCCAGCTGCAGAGGGTTAATGGGTAATGCGATCGCCTCATGCGTTAAAGGGACGCTCAGTGCAGGAAAGATGCAGTAAAAGACCAGGTGTGCGCGTTTCATGTCACCAGGTCTTGATGTTTCAACATCATGTAAACTATTCTCACACTTGCCACACTCCCAACCTCAAGTAAAAAGGCCTATAACTTCCTCTGCTAGTAGGTATTATACACCAATGTTCCCTGCTTTCATTGTGTCGTTGGCCACCACCAGCTATGCTCAGACCCCTCTCTGCGGTCGCTCACATTAGTGTAATAGGAATATTCCACCATGGCACAGCAATCCATTCCGGAACATTCTAGAAGCTGTAGGTGCACTGTGGCAGGGCAACGAAATGGTGCCTAAATGACTCCGCTATCTGCTGCGTTTTTAACACTCTGATGCCTCAGGTATAGGAGACCCCGCTCTGAGAGGAAAATGGAATTTGCTGCCAACTGTGAGGGCTGGATATGTGTGTGTGTGTGTGTGTGTGTGTGTGTATGTATGTGAGGTTGCTACTGCAGGGCTGTTGCTCAGTTCGCCGTCTCCGTGCTTCGCATGTGCAGAAGTGGCACGTAGTAATATGAACTGGACATGACGGCACAGAGCAAACACAGCGTTATCCACACAGTCCCTAAACAGGCCTCAATATTTTTCAATATTTCCATCTTCTGATATGTGTTGTGAAGGTATTATTTAAGGAATTGAATTTTTAAATCAGTAGCTACATCCCTTTATCCCCTAACCCTCAGTCACCTGCTGTGTTAATATGGCTCCAGTCTTGGTGGACTGTCCCACAGATGTTCCATATTTTCCTGGTGTAATAGGAAAATGTAATTCAGAGCAACAGAATGCACTACGTTAACTCATTTTAACTGGAGCCCATAAAATAATTTGTTTTGTAACATTAAACTGTTCTGTAAAATAAACTGGATCTGCCATCTAGGAGTATTTAGAATATTCTCCTTTGTATTAAAGGGAGCTGCCTGTTTATACTGCCTGTGAGTTAAAAGGAACCAAATACCTGGGCGCATCTGAGACTAGGAAGA
The DNA here is from genome assembly GCA_025802075.1 of Tenebrosternarchus preto. Classification (NCBI taxonomy): domain Eukaryota; kingdom Metazoa; phylum Chordata; class Actinopteri; order Gymnotiformes; family Apteronotidae; genus Tenebrosternarchus; species Tenebrosternarchus preto. The sequence goes on from JAOYMR010000005.1 coordinate 15,839,056, forward strand.
CCCAGTGCTGCCGAGCCTGTCACATCACACACAACTGTAGTTTGACGACAGCTTATTCTTATAGTTAATTGCATACGTTCTTAGCGTGCGAGAGAATCTCCTCACGGCGCAGATTTGCCCACGATCAAATGGCAGAAGCGCCCCCCAGAATGGCAGTGTTCAGCCGTCCGGGTGCATGGAGGACTCCGTCTCCGAGAGGCAGGCCGCTTCCATTCAGACGGCTCGAATGTGCTGAGACACTTCGTGCAGCTCGCTATAATGGATTTGTTTGCTGCTGCAGGTCTCCCGGGCAATGGGCAGTTGCCGAGAGCCCTGCAGCATTCCCTTTCTGCTACCCTGGCGATTTTATTTTGATTAGCCGATGGAGACGTCGCTATCAACATCTCCAAATAATTGACCCAGCAGTCAGAGGTCAAGCCCATCACATCACTGGGGGTGGGGGTTGGGGGGTTCGGGGACTTTTTTGGACACATTTTTGCTCCAAGATCCAAGATTCCAATCCTTGGTAGAAGTCATTTGCTTTATAATGACATTTTCCCATAAAATCTATGCATTTGAAATTTTTCTTTTTTTTTTTAGTCTCTGGAATACCTATAATTTATTACTAGCAGCAATTCCTGTTCTCTACCGCATTGGGATTTTCATAAAGTCACTGGTGGTGAGGACGAGAAGGGAGAGGGGAGAGAGAAGGAAAGAGGACGAGGGACAGAGAGAACTGATGGAGAGAAAAGATGGTGGCTGGTTAGTGATGAGCCTTCAGGCTTTTACCTTCTCTCAGTCTTCATCTTTTTGCTCGTCCATCTCTGTCCTCCCATCGCTGCTCCTCCACCTGTGGACACCCCCCCCCACACCTTTCCTTCTCTCCACCTGTGACCCCCAACTCTCCAACTCTGTCCAGCTGCTTCTCCATGTCTGTTGATCTACTTCTCTACATCTGCACCTCTGCCTCCCGACTGCTGTCCCTCCACCTCACTGCCCCCTCCACCTGTCTACGTCTTCTCTCTTTGGAGCTTTTTAACCCCTTGATTTTTTCCCATCTCTGTTCTGCTGTTCTCTTCAGACTGTGCTGCTTCTGCAGGTTTATGCCTGTGTACACTGTATGTAACTTATGAGACACAGATTGCCCATACTGAGGAAATATAGTTCAACATTTCCCTGAGACACCCCCCATATATCTACCACAGAGCAAAGGATGAAGTGCTCTTCATCACCAGCGTGCATAAATCCCAGTGCTGAAGTAGTAGATGCATAAATATATAATGAAGCACAGATGAATTCCACTGACGCTATTAAGATAACTCCTGATCATTCTCTGAGCAGTTAGAGAACGTTTAGCGTGCTTTCATCATCTTGTCTCTGAAGGTCTTCAGAAGGTCTTGCAAATTTCTGACATACATATTTCTTCCAAAGTTGCATGTACCTATAGTCAACCTGCTACTGCACATCACTTCTTTGCAACTTCCTGATATCTCAAAATAAACAGGTGTAAAATGTGTGCAGTAGAGACTCAAAAATGCTCAGTTATTGTTTTATCTGGCCCTGTCCATTAATTTTTTTTTAAGTAGTTGCACATTCTGAATAAATGAGTATGCAAACTAGACTTGAAGTGCACTGGGGCACTAGTCTTAAAAACTACATTCTGCCAGTAATTAATATGTTAACAAAAAATTCATTAGCTACATTAATTTTGAATAATCGCTGTTTTAACAAACTGTGGTGGGAGCCAGTCTATATGCAGCCAGTCCTTCTGCCTAACCATGTCTGCTCCCTCAAAGCCACACCACCATGAAGCCGCACACCCGCCTCAGAGATGCACACAGCACAAGAACAGCGAAGCCATCGTTCATAACACTTACATTTTTTAATAGAATTCATTTATATCAAATGGAACTGGAGTCAGCAAGAATCTGTTTGTCTTACAGATGCTGTTCGCCACCATGGTAACCTATGAAAATAAAAAGAACTCCATTCATTCAGAGGAAAAAACAAACAAACAAACAAACAAAAAGGTTTATGCTTACAACTAATCAGAGGTAATTTTTATGATTCTTTTTAACAAGCCATTTTTTTTCTCTTTACAGTTGAATTGTTTCAGTCTATGCATCCAGACATGAGATAGATAGAGAGAGAGAGCAGAGAACACCAAGTTGATTTCTGTTATCCAGTCTTGAGGCCACGAAATCTGATGAAGGAAAATTCAAATAAAAACTAGAATCTCAAGTCAGCTGCTGGAGATTTTCACAGCACCGTAAAAGATGCTCTTTTTGCCACAAATTTTTTTTTTGTCTTTGTCTTTTTTTTTTTTTTTTTTTTATTCATACCATAATATTTCCCCCAGTTTGTGTTATTTACATACACACAAGTGAATGGTGAAGGAGATTCTTACAGATGTTTTCAAGTAATACATTATTGGGTATAGAATCAATAGGGCAGTGCATAGTACAAAGATTTAGAAAGTGCAATTCTTCCTACCAGGCCTCCAGTGGCCCTCTGCAATGCTTTCCGTGCATATTGAAATAAAGTCGAAGATGGAAAACAAAACCAATCGTGTTTAACACACAAACACTGTTGAAGATTGTGAACAAAGAACTTAATAACACTAGGTGGCGCTGATGGGTAGGTGACGCTAAATAATAGCACTTTGTAGCTTGGTCGTCGCAGGGGTGGGGTGGGGGGTGGTTCGGGGGTGTTGGCCAACAGAAATGCGCAGTAAAATCATGGACTTGCTGAACAGAAATGGTAACAAAAGCACCTGGAATGCACATCCACAAAATACAAGAACAAGGGTAGGAGAATATGACACAAAAAACGGGTTCCAAAAAGAATGCCTTAACTTCCGATTCAGAAAGGAAACGTAAGCTTGAAATAATGCATGCCCCTGTTACAAAGCTCCTTGCTGCTTGGTTCATTACAAGATTGTCAAGGTAAACTATGCTAACCTGCTCTTGCTTTAACGTTTGTGTTCCAGCGTTGTTTCATTCAGCTATGTATTTTTTACACTTTTTTTTTTTTTTTTTTTTTTTACCGTGACCGTCTGTGGCTGAGCTTTTCCGAGTTTATGACGTAAGGCTCGGTGAGCTCCCTTTAGGTTCTGAGTCTGCGTTCTGTGCGCTCCTTTCTCCGGAGACTGTCCCAAAATCTGAAAATTTTACGTTAGGAAAAAAACAAAAATGTAATATTGGAATCCCCCACTAGGGTTCTAAGCACGCTCACTGTAAATGTTTGTCCTTGAATGTGTTGAATGACCCTGTACTCCAAGCACACAGGGTTGGACACTATCTTATCAGACGGCTGTAGTGTGCAGTCTAGAATATGACAACCCTTATTTCTCTTGATTATTTAACTCTTTCACGTATTTCTTGTCAGTGAGCCACAGTAAGGCTTAAAAAAAAACCAAACAAACCAAAAATAAACAACAATAGACTTTACTTATTTGCATATATAATTTCTTATAATGAAAATGTAAATTAAAATGCATGGTAAAATGAACAGTACATAGTAAATACTTGGACTACTCAAACAGTACGTGTACGTGATAAATGAATATTATAAAGTGGAACAGGCATAAATATAAGGCACTCTAAATGCGAAATGAAAACGTAGAATATGTTGTCGAACAATTTAAAAGCCTCAAAAACGTGATGTCTTTTTTTTTTTTTTTTTTTACCTTGTCCTAAACAACACAAAGATGAATACGCCACTACATGACCCCTGACCTATGACCTCAACATCTTACACCGAACCCGGTTCTTGATGTCACCTGACGTCACGCCACCATCACTCAACAATGCCACGAAAACTGAAGGGTTGCAAATAACCTCTTTTCTCGAAGCTATAGTACACTTATTTATTGCACAAGAAAAGATGCACTGAATTAAAGTACAATTTATTTCAACCTACCGATGTGCATTCCAGTGAAAAATCTCTTCATTCCCTCCCAAACATACAGAAATCTCATTGTGGAAGCTTTCATATATCATTTCATCTCTCTGGTATTTATATATAATTTATAAGTTTTATATGTAGTTACTATTTTACAGGATTAATAAATATCTCTATATTATTT
>JAOYMR010000005.1:15870146-15881154 GCA_025802075.1 Tenebrosternarchus preto
TGGTAGTAAGCAGTTTTTTAAGCCTGAATGTGGTCATTAGAGGAGGTACAATGAGAGAAGTGATGGAGTGGGGGGGGGGTGGCAGAATGTGTGTCTGGACACAGAAGAGGCGGCAGCTCTTTTGCCCGAGCGTCTGACAGAAGTAGGCATTAGCTAATGGAAAAAGCAGCAGAGAGGGTCCATTCAGTCCCACTCAAGACCCATTTCCAGGCAGCGCGACAATGAAACTGCCACTCGCACAGTCCAGCCACACCAACGCGAGGCGCCCTTGAGATGAAAATGGGAGATGGGGGTGGAGGAGGGGGGCTGTGCCATCAAAAGCTTGAAGAGCAGGCAGATGGGTGGAGAATTGGATGGAGAAGTGGCTACCTAATACCTCAGAGGGACAACAGTGAGCTTTGGGTGGATGAAGAACTGCAATAGGAGTCCCCCCCCCGCCCACATGCTGTTTTGCAAAGATATACACTGTATGTATCATATAAACGATATACACACTGCTGCCTTTATTAGAAATGTTATTAGAAACACCAGTGCCTTCAGTGAAAAGCACCTTGCGAATACTTAAGAGATTATAGGTAATTTGTCGCTGTACGCTGTACATGTGTGTTGGCCGTCAGTCTGCCCTTCATCACAGTTTCTGTTTATGGGTGTTTTTGGGTGTCACTCTCAGTCTCACCTGCACTGCTGCAAACCATAGACACACCTATAGGAAACACCTATAAGACCAGCAAGTGAAGCTAATGGAGTGAGATTAGGTACACTGTCTAATACCGCGAGTGGTGAGCAGTTATCTACAGCGCATACAAAATCCACATGTTTTGCTTATGTGTTTGTCACTTTAAATACCTCTTTGGGGCTCCTTTGCACTGCTTGGTATATGCTGTTTAGAGAAGGTTATGGCAGTGGGGCTGTTCTGGGGTCAGTGATGTTTCTCCGCACTCTATTACAAGGGGAGCCCCTCCCCAAAGCCATCTTGCCTAGTCGACTGAGAAGCTGTATTCAGTCATTAACTGAGGTATGACACAGCTAACTGCACCAGAGGCCTCACACACACACACACACATTCACTCACATGCCCTTTCACACACACACACACACCCCCCCAGTCCACGGGGACCTAGTGCTCCTAACACACATGCCAGTCCGCAAAAGGCATTTACCAATTACATCAGCTGAATCAAGTGTTTTAGAAAACACTAAACGTGATCTTCAGGAATAGTGCTGCTAAACCTTGATGTGTGGATTTATCCACCAACTGGCACCAACATTCCATCTTTATAAAAGCTTGTATTCTTGAATGTAGGGATACCAATCAGATGACATGAACTGACGTGTCGAGGAAGTTGCAGTGAAACAGAACACTCTGGAACACCGTAAGAATTCCAGTAGAATGTTTCAGCAAGACACAGGTGCTACACCCCTGCCCACACCAGCCCTAAGGACACGAGTCGAGTCTGAGATGCTGTGACAGGTGTCATCGGAATGTTATCGGATCGAGTTCACTCTCCCAAGGCAGGACAGGACTCTCCCAAGTTCACACAGGACCTCTTAGGTGCCAAAGCAACCAATACAGCAGGATTGCCGGGACCCTGCAGCTGGTCATAGAGACCTGGAGGGCATTGCAGTTTGGCGATTATCAAACTGCTCAAGCACATTCAACACATAATCTCATTAGCAGCTTCCCTGGGTGTTTAAGCAGGGAAACTAAACAGTGTGGCACTCCAGGTGCCTCTGCTGTGTTAACTAGCCACCTTTCAGCATCTGCTGGAGAGAACTGCCCAATGGAAATGGATCTGCGGGTGATGTGAGGTAGCACACCTCCGGTTAGACAGGTTGAAGCCCAGTCAGGGCGGTCCTCACCGGGAGTTTGGAAGTTGAGTCGCCGCAGTTCCACGGGATCGGTGGGGTGGTGGGAGGGCATCTCCTTGCTGTTGGGAAGGCTGCCTTTCCTGGCCTCGGCCTCGGCCCGTTTCCTGTAACAAAGGAGATGTGGTTACAATGGCTGACGCATCCAGCTCGTCTCTGGATGGGCGGTCATATGGTTCTCACAGGCACAGGCCAGTAACTGCTGACTGTCTTTTTTTTTTTCACATTCATGAAAGGTTCAGGAGTGTCACTGCAAAATAAACAGAACATGAACAGAACAGAAGGGAATTTTCTCTGAAGAATGTAGTCAGTCATGATTTACTGCACAGTGCTGGAACCACATGGTCACGTGAACTTGCATATTAATGTTTTATATTAATGTTTCATACGCCACATGTCATTCTCTACTCCTCATTATAAGTTATTTATTTTTTGTTAAATATGTGCAGTAATACAAATTCATAATTTATCATGGGGTTAATTGCTCGCAAACTGCAGGGGACTTACAGAGTCATCAGTGTTCTCATTATGACCTTTAATTAAACTAATACAGGCTTCGGGATACAGGACTCTGGAGCAGAGTGGGGAGAAACGGATGAGTCCTTTGCAGGGAGAGCTGGGGTCCTGAGGCCTAAGGCGGAAACGTTCGGAGAATCAGAGCATTCAGTGAAGGCGGGTGGGAGACGCTGGGCATCACCCTTGCCTGTTTGGATGATCATCACTGCAGGAGTTCCTCTAGAAGAGGTACTCATTACAGCAGGAACTCCTCTAGAGAAGTTACTCCTTACTGCAGGAGTTTTTTCCGCTACACACAGCGCATAAGGAAATCTGTATCTTCTGACTAACAACATACTCACTCCAAGCACCAAATGGTTATCACAGATGAAGGCATCTTCGTGGGGGTTTTTTTGTGGTTGGAAGCTGAGGCACATACATTACTATGCTTTTAAAATGGTTATTTCTTTCCTGACAGCAAAAGGTGACACTAGAAATGAAAAGGTTACATCTTCAAACAGAGCTTCGGGAGAAATGAGCCAGCAGATGTCTGAGCGGGGAGCCAGACTGAAGCGGCATTATGGGTACAGAAAGAAGCTTGCAATTGTTAAGTACGTCACACTTTTGCCCAAGCAACAGTGCTGACAGTACAGTCACACTACAGAGAGAGGCGTCGGCTTTGTGATGTGTCACAAATGGCCAGTGAGCATTTCAAATTCAGCTCAAGACTTCAGTGGCACTTTGTGAACACACACTGGAGCTGAAACACAAGGCGAGCCAAGGAAACACCAAGGGGAAATTCTTTTCTGATGTTTTAAACACCCGACTTAACTTATTTTTTGAATTATCGTTTTAAAACCACAGCCCTGACACTCTGCGACTCTAGACAGGCAGGAGTCATACTTTTCTTGTTATTCTCATGCGATTTGTTCAACAAGACAGTTGCCACCTCCCTTTCAGGGCTGAGGGAAAGCTAAAGTTGATTCCATGTATGGCTGCACACGACTGTGTTCAGTTCACCGTAAAAAGCTGTGTCTAACGGAGCAAATGGGCCCACAGCCCTCAGTTCAGAATTCAGTGAAGTCAGAATTCACTGCTCTTGATGAGATGAAATACTATACACACACTCACACATTATATTATATAATGAATGGATGAATTAATTTTTGTTCCCCCAGTTCTCTCTTCCTTACCTGTCTGGTTTGCTGCTCCGGGAAGCACAGAGGGAAGACAGAAAATCAGCATTAGATGAACGATTAGTACCAGCCTCCTCACTGAGCTTCACGTGTTCAGCACCTACTACAGCGGACAGGTGTTGCCATGGCCACTTGGCCACTATATCGGACAGGTGTTGCCACGCCCACTACAGCGGGAGGGTGTTGCCACGCCCACTACAGCAGGCGGGTGTTTCTCTCTGGGGTGTCTGGATATTTGCATCACTGTGTTGTGTGGCTTTATTTTTCTGTAAATATAAATGTTTAATTTTTTTCTCCCATGACAAACCACGCTGACACTGAAGTCGGCACTAGAGATTGCTTCCTGGATTTGTCAGCTTTGTTCTCGTCTTCCCTTATAATGACGCATCGTTCAATTATGTCACCCAGACTAGCAGTTAGTATTTTCACACACTACAATTTCTTGGCAGGTGGACTCATGGGAAGTCCTTTGTATTTGTGCAGGCTGTGACTAAGAATGCATAGATGGTTGGTCCTTTTCACATGAATTGAGAAAACTCGAATCTCGAAGAAAATCTCCACTTTATAGTAGCCGAGATATAACGGCCTCTTTTCATTACTTTTTTTAGGACTGAAAATATCATTATAGCGTAGAAGGGTTTTTGAGTCTCCCAGCAATTTTATATAAAATATTGAAATTCGTTTCTGAGGCACGGGTGGTATGAATGGGGAAGAGTTATCACTACCATTCTGAGGCATTATAAAATGTTCCAATATAGTCTATGTTTGGTTTTCTGATTCACATGAGAGAAGAACGATCAACTGCAGGTTTTCCACAGTGGTCAGGAACATGGGACGGGGGGGGGACCTGCTGGATGGGTTTGCAGTAGGAGCAAAAGAAAGGCAAGAAAGACACCATGACATTGAGGCTACGATTGGTGTTTCAATCTGTCATGAACGGAGACCCCTGAGGAAGCCGGAACATTCTGAAGCCTGATGTGATAGGTGGTTTCCTGATGTGATGGGTGGTTTCCTTAGCATCTGCATGTATTTTATTCACTTCGCAAGCTGAGCAAAGTACATATCTTAATAAATATACTCAACAGACCATCAACAGCGGAAAAGGCCATCAAAAAGGAAACCATCTATCCACATACACACTGTGAAAGGGGGGTTAAGGGTGACACAGACACACCCAAAAGTGGGGTACCTCAAACTTACTCTCTCACACGTACACACACACACACACACACACACACACACACACACACACACACAAAGCAGACCTTTTCATAGCTGTCAGACAGATTAGTGGGGACAGAATGCCTCGTGACCCTAGCCTGCATGTGTGTGTGTGTGTACGGACACGGTCAGGAATAGATGCAGACTGCACTAAGTGATCCTTAGGATACAAGTGCTTGTCAGTGGAGGCAGCGTATGGAGAAGAGACTGTAACATGGTGTTGAAAGGATTCTCTGCCTGCTCATATGCCCTGAGTTCACCACCCAACACTGCTAAATACAGAGCCTGGCTTGGTGTGAAGAGACTGTCCAGGAATTCCTTACAATGTTCATCCCGTTACGGTTGAAATTGGTTCAGTTCACTTCCAGGGTCTTTATCTAGAACATTCTGAAGCCAGCTGCCAGTGTCACAATAGTTATGACTGTTGAGAGGTTTCTAGAATATTCTTCTCCATTTATATTAGTTCATTTTACTTGCAGGATATTTATCTGGAACATGCTGAAGCCAACTGACTGACAATGTTTGTGATTGTTTAAAAAGTTTCTAGACTGTTCTTACCCACTGGGTAAGATTTATTAGGCTTTAAAATTTTGTTTTTCCAAACATTCTAAACTAATTTCATTGTATCTATGTATAGTGACAAGTATTGTGTCACATAGTGCTGGTGTATGCTGAAGTGTAGTTATTCAGAACAGATGGGCTAGAATCTCTCTCTTACCTCTTATACAGGAGGATTGCGATGACGATGCATATGATGAAGACCACGGCGAGCACGGGTCCCACCACCCAGATGAGACCCTCCTCCTCGACTATGGGCTGGGGGTCGTTGTCGGCGGACACCACGGTGTCGGAGTACGGACTGGTAGCGTACATGGTCTAGAGGAAGACGCAGAAATCAAAATCAACCTTCTATCTGGAACAATCCTGAACTGATGTTTCATGACTGATCAACATATGGATCCCCTAACCAGATTTATGAGCCAAATATAAACTAAATTCTTCTAATTTCAACCAATTTTATTATGAATGTTAGTACATAAACCCTAAAAGTGCCATGCTGAATCAGTTCGTATTTCTGAGTTAAAACAGATGTAATTATTTATAAAATGAAAGGCACTTCAGTTTAGCAAGACTCTAAGTCATATGGCCTCAGCTCACAGAAATGAAACCCAAGTCTGATTAATATGAAATCAGACTTGAGCAGAGTCGTAAGCCACGTCTAGCTGTGCTAGGGCTCAGTGGGTCGATTTATAGACACGCTGGTTTCCATTCTGCACACAATTAGGGCCTAATTTAGTCATCTTCCCCAACTCTGCAGCTCTGCTTTGGTGTAAAGAGATAAACAGAAACTTCAGAATGGGTATAGAGCTTCCGAGCTCAGTGCCAGGACTGCACACACACACACACACACACAGCCGCACACACCTCATTGTGGCCTAGTTAATGGACTTCCTAACATTATTCTACAATCAAAAACAGAAAATGGGAATTAAAGTAAAAGAATGAACAATTATGAGAAAAGCTCTCTCTCTCACCCTCTCTCTCTCTCTCTCACCCTCTCTCTCTCTCTCTCTGTTATCATCCTTTGCTACCTGCAGCTCCAGCAAAGCCTGTTAAAGACTAAATTAAAAAAAATCTGCTAGTTCAAGAGAGTTTGTATCTCTCTCTCTCCATATTCTCTCGGTCTCTCTCTCTCAGTCTCTCCCTTGTCTCTGCACACACATACTGCAGTGGGGTAGATAAGGCTCCCTGAGTATCTGGTGCTATTAAAGAGAAGGCAGTTATCTAGGCATTCCTGGGACTGACAGGCCTCTGAGGGCATGCCTGCCTGCCAGGCTGCCTCAGCTCATGAGAGAGACAGAGAGAGAGAGAGATGGAAAGACGGAGAGAGACAGGGAGAGAGACAGTGAGATACAGAGAAAGAGAGAGAGCAGTAGAGAGAGAGAGAGCAGGAGAGTTAGGCAGAGAGAGTGTGAGAGGCTTGAAATGACAGGAACAGAGAGGAAGTGAGAGAGAATGGGGTAGAGGAGAAGACAGAAAGAGAAAGAAATAGAGAAATGAGAGAGATAAAATGAGAGAGAGAGAGAGAGAGAGAGAGAGAGGTAGTTGAGAACTGGCATTGAACCCCATCCAAGTCTGTCTGGAATCCCCTGGTCAGAATCGAATGTGTGAATGTCAGTGTGGGTGGACCTCGAATGGGGAGGCACACCGATGTCTAGGACGCAGCTGGCGTCCCCTACAGGCTGGGAAGTCAAAGCAGGCAAGGAGGGGATGATGGAAGAGAAGAGAACTCACGCTGTCCGAGATCTCCAGGACGGCCAGGATGAAGAAGATGTACTCCTGACCGTTCTGGAGGTGCTTGTTCTGAAAGTCTCCGTACACCTTGTTGTCTCCCAGGGTAAACTCGGAGGGGAGCTCTCTGAAAAAGGCAGCGATGTAAGGCTGAGGCTCCACCTGCCTCCGGAAACGAAGTCCTCCACTCGTTCGGTTAATCTCCTTTAACAGCTACCAGAGAGAGAGAGAGAGAGAGAGAGAGAGAGAGAGAGGCAGAGAGAGTATGTAAACCTACTTACATTCACATATGCGTTGTTTTGCTATAAGAAAGCTATAATACAGCTATAACAGCAACATACTTAACAAGTTATAAACAACATGGTTCCACGCTTTCACAGAGCATGAAACTTTTACAAAGACAGGCATGTGCACACAAAAAACCACAGAGGTTATGTAGGAGGAAGGGAGGGAAAAGAAAAAGAAAACAAACAAACAATACAAAGAAGCACACAGAACTTGTGTGGATATGTGTGTGACTGTGTGTGTGTGTGTGTAGTGTAGGCGTGTGTGTGTGTTATATGATGTGGCTCGAAGGTGCAGGGACAGTGTGATAATGTCTTCCATCATCTTCTCTGTCTGACCCGTCAAAACGCGCTCAATCCCCGCCCTTGGGCCAACTTTGAAAATATTTGTGAGCACAAATATTGACAAGCAAGTAAATTGCATAAGTGTGTCCGTGTGTGTGTGTGTGTGTGTGTGTGTGTGTGTGTTCAGGCCCATGAAGGTGACTTGGTATTCTAGTTTTTAGCTTGACATGATGCAGCAGGAGTAATCACAGAGTACCGATATCCTTCTATGAATAATTTTCTTAAAGTGGCAGTTAGCCTGCTAGGGTTTAATGAAATACCAGTGATTCAGGATGACTTCAAGCACTTGTATCCACCTCAGCCGATCTTCAGGATCTTCACTGTGCATCAGGCGTTTAAACATCCTCTCCGTGCTACGTGCTAACAAGCCTATTCAGCTATTAATTCTACTCTAAGTGCCTCAAAGCGTTATGAGTGTCAAGAAGTGCCTCAAGATTCTGCCTCTCATAACAAGGAGAGGACATTTATCTTGAATATGCGCGCACACACACACACACACACACACACACACACACACCTGGCAGCCAAGGGTTCTGGCTCACAAACACAACACTCCTGTTTGATGATGCACTGTAAACCCATAGTGGACATTGGAGTAGCGGACAAAAGATCTTCTTTCATATTTTCCCATCATGCCTCAGGCTTCTGCACTACTTCAGTATGTTAAAGCATCACATATTTTTTCTGGCAAAAAATGTTATGACTTTACATTTTCTTGAGTCCACATTCCCTGAAACATTTTCTCTTTCTCTCTTTTTTTGTCCTCTCTCTCTCTCTCTCTCTCTCTCTCAATCTCTCTTGGTTAATCATCAGCATATGCACTTCAAAAGAAGAGGCAGAACATTATGGTGTTAGCGTTCGCGCTGTGGCCATTAGCCTATCAGAAGACATTTGCATATGAATGTGATGCTGTTCACTGTACTCCACAATGTGGGCAGCGGAGGCGAAATGACAGAACTACTGGCCTAAGAGGAATGAGCTCGCTCTCTCTCTCGCTCTCTCTCTCCCTCCCTCCCTCTCTCTCTCTCTCTCTCTCCCTCTCCCTCTCTCTCTCTCTCTCTCTCTTCGCCCCCTCTCTCTCTGTGTCTCATTCATCCCTTCCATCTCCTTTGTAATCTGTCCTTTTACTTTAGTTTGATTATTTTCTGATAAACACACACACACACACTTACTTGCATGCTTCTGCCACCTGTCTATTGGTTACCCCTCTATTTTCTCTGTCAGTATTGGAATTAAAGTGCTTTCAGAAGTGTGTGTGTGTGTGTGTGTGTGTGTGTGTATGTGTGTGTGTGTGTGTGTGTGCGTGCGCATGTACAATCACACTTCGCCCCCACAGAATTCAAGTCAGCCCATCTGGGATCATTAAGTCAGTGCTGATGAATAGACCCAAAGCAGGAGGGGAGGTCTGGAAACAGATAGACTTCTCGTGAGGAGAGGAGGTCTTGAAACAGAGAGACCTTTCGTGAGGAGGGGAGGTCTTGAAACAGAGACACTTCTTGTGAGGAGAGGAGGTCTGGAGACAGAGAGACAGGCATTACAACTCCATACAAGACATGGTCTGCAGGCTGCATGTGATCCTGGCAGCAGCATTTGATCTGAGCAGTCAGTGTGGGTGAGGGCAAGATTCACATGAACCGTGAGGTTACAGTGAAAACACATGTAAACGAAAATGCACTGAAGTGTGCAGTGGCCGGTTAAGTCCACTGAACAAAAAGAGAGAAAGAAAGAGAGAGGAAGAGGAAGAAAGGGAGTGAAAGGGAGAGAAGGAATGAAGGGGAGAGAGAGAGACAGAGGGGAAAAAAGGAGAGAAAAGAAGAGAGAGAGGTAGAGAAAGGAAAGAGGGAGAGAAAGAGGGAAAGAAGGAGAGAAAGAAACAGTAGCAGTAGTAGTATTTCTCATGGTTCAGTCTTGGATGTGTTTATTTTATTCCTGACATGGTCCACATGCATGTTACAGCTCCGGCTTGCATAACCAATAAAAGAAATTCATAATAATCTCAGAGTTCTGACCACAGCTAAATTTAGACAGTGAGAGTGGGGGAGGTTTACAACAGGCTGACAGTAGGGGGGAAGAAATCAGAGATTTAGAAAAAAGCAGAGTGAAGAAGGTGTTCCAAAGAGATGAGGGACGAGAACAAAGTGAGACAGCAGGAGGAGACGTGTATGAATGGATGTAGACTGATAAAGTGGAGGATGATGGTAGAGATTTTCCCAGAATCCCTATAGGAATAAAAAGATGGAGGGAGATAGAAGAGAGGAAGAGACTGTGGCCATATAGTGAGATAGAGGTGGATGATTTTTGCTATTACATCCTATTATAGATTGATATAGCATAAGCATATATACTGATTGTAGATTATAGATATAGCATAATCATATATACCTATTATAGATTCTATTATAGATTATACATATAGCATAATCATATATACCTATTATAGATTATAGATATAGCATAAGCATATATACCTATTATAGATTCTATTATAAATTATACATATAGCATAATCATATATACCTATTATAGATTATAGATATAGCATAAGCATATATACCTATTATAGATTCTATTATAAATTATACATATAGCATAATCATATATACCTATTATAGATTATAGATATAGCATAAGCATATATACCTATTATAGATTATACATATAGCATAATCATATATACCTATTATAGATTATAGATATAGCATAAGCATATATACCTATTATAAATACAGCATAATCATATATACCGTATTTACCTACTATAGATTATAGATATTGCATAATCATATATGCCTGTATAATCTTACAGGATGGAGAGGGAAGATGAAGGGTGGTGTAGATGAGCGGGACAGGAAGAAGCCATGTGGTAAAGACAGAGCTCCATAAACACCCTGGAACTGGACAAAAGTGTCCATGTGGTGAAGTGATAGACGAGTCACCAGGAGGAAGGACAGAAGAACAAGGCTGGAAATAACAGATCTCCAGCAAGAGTCCTGTTAATCACTGGCCACCCGTTACAGTTTAACACGTTTTGTATGTGAGTGTGTGCATTTCTGCATGCATGTGTGCACATTTGTGTGTGTGTGTTACTGCTGACCACCTGTATTATAATGAGCGTCCATCCTATTGTCCTTCCAAAAAGAGAGCAGCTTGTCGGAGTGTGCCGCCAACGGGGGGTTAAACAGCAAGACAGATGTGTGTGTGTGTGTGGGGGGGGGGGGGGGGGGGGGCCGAAAATTTTTTTTTTATTTTTTTCCCACAAAAAGGAGGGAAAGAAAAAATGGGGGGTAAAAAAAAAACGTTGGTTTGGGA
>JAOYMR010000005.1:15881254-15894474 GCA_025802075.1 Tenebrosternarchus preto
CCTCCCGCCCTCTCTCTCGCGCTCTCTCTCCCGCTCTCTCTCGCGCTTTCTCTCTCTCTCCCTCCCTCCCTCTCTCTCTCTCTCCCGCTCTCTCTCTCCCCCCCTCCCTCCCTTTTCTGCTCTCTTTTCTAAAGCCAGTCTGGCCGTTCTCCAGCGAGAGTGCAGCTGCTTGTCGTTTTGTCATCACTGGTCCACTCAAAGCTTTGATTCTGTGCTAAACTTGTTTTGGTGAAACTCTGAGATTAAAAACAACCCAAAACAAAACAAAAATCTAACAACCACCCACCCCCACTCCCCATGGTGTCCTGCGGTGACACCACCCCTGGGAAACAAGTGGGATGGCTTGTGTTCTTGGCGTCTCTGAGAGAACGCGAGAGGACGTGCAGGTGAGAACATTCATACCTCCTCTAGGTTCATCTCATCTGGACTTTCCCAAGGTTTGATGAACTTCCCTGAGTGTTGCTTCTTCAGAGGCACCACCACGATATAGTATCCCCTACAGAGAAAACAAAACACTCCAGTACCACAGATATAGTATCCCCTACAGAGAAAACAAAACATTCCAGTATCGCCCACAGATTCAGATTAGAATGTATACATATCTTTTCCCTGTTGTTTATCCTCAACAAGCACGTACAAAGGGGCATGTAGAAAACACTGTAGAAAGAGTGTAGGGGGCGTGTAGAAAAGATTTTTTCTACCAATTAAAGAACCTTACCGTTCCTCATGATTAGCCAATCAATATGCACAAACATCACTGGATTAAACCCGCCTCTGATACAAGACAAGTGTGGACCACAGGGTCTCCAAATGTCGTTGGCAACACAACCTGCATATTATGACCTAAGTTTCCCTTCCCCATAGGTGTTCGGTGGAAGAACATTTACTGCTTTTAGCATCTCAGCGACCCTCGTCTGGTGCCCAGGTGCATAAAGAGAGGGTGGGCTTTTGGCTCTGTGTGCTGACTGGCACAGATGAGAAGGGTTTACCCCGTATACAGGACAGGTGCAGAGGTGAAGGCCAAGGTGAGGGTAGGGAGTTGGGGCTGGACACAGCAGTGCTAGCGCTAGCCAGGACGCTGCAGTGGTGTGAAGAACCAGGCTGGTTGCTGACTAATTAGCTTAAACTCTGGCAGAGAAACACGAAAGGATGTCGAGATCAATGGGAGAGAAAAGATGAGAGGAGAAAGGAGAGAGAATGATGTAAGAAACTATGAAAGAGAGATGATAGAGAAAGAAAATAGAGACAGGAAAGAGATGAGAGGGAGGAGAGTAACTAAGAGAGCATGAGAGAGAGAGAGAGACAGAGTGAAAGAGAGAAATGGTTTGGAGTAGCACGCTGGAGACAGAGATGAAGATCTGCTTACTCTAACCGCCTCTTCAGATAAAGGCCGTGTGCCCCTCGGATGCTACTCACCTGACTCTCTCGGTGGTCTGCACCGATGGCAGGGCCACCGTCACCATGCCGTCGGTGTTTCCCTTGTCCATCACGTAGGGCTTGGTGCGCAGGACGTCCGGGGCGGTCATGGTGGAGACGCGGTGTTGAAGGCCACCGGCGCTGTTCCCGCGGTTTGTCAGAAGGAAGGAGTACTGTGTCTCCGGCTGGAGGTTGGTAATCAGCTTCTGGGTCAGCTTTCCGTCCACCTCCACGCTCTGCCCGTTATCGTACAGAATCTGCGGGGACAAAGTGTGCTAAGGGTACACAATTTGCACGCTGGCACACTAGCATGTCAGCTTACTGGTTAGCACATACACGTGCTACTTCTAGCCTATTTTATCTGTCAATATTGCGTCTAAAAACTTTTTTCCAGTTATGAGCAAAGCAATGTTACTTTTTGGGTACAGATAATATGTACCAGGTTTCTTTGATTTAATGCTATTCCACAAACTAGGTGTGACAATATAAAGTTCTTCAAACAAGTCCTTAGTTTTTGTTATTTCATGGTTCTTTGCCTAGTATTTAAGCAGTGTGGTGGTTCATTTTCAGTTTGGTATCGAGCTGAAACTGTGGTTTAGAGCTGGAGCTGAGAATTAGAGCTGAAGCTGTGGTGTGTTGAAACTGTGGTGTAGAGCTAAAGCAGTGGTTTAGAACTGAAGCTGTGGTTTAGACCTGAAGCCGTGGTTTAGACCTGAAGCCGTGGTTTAGAGCTGGCTTACAGTGAACGGCTGTGCGGGGTTGTAGTTCTCAGGAATTTCCCACATCAGCAGCACAGAGGTCTTCATGGCAGCTTTCACGTGAAAATTTTTTGCAAACACTGCTAAAAGAAAGGCGGAACAGGTGATTTAGACAATCACGGCCGATGCAAACACACTCTCTGCTGTCTGCTTCTCCTGGACAAACGTCAGACCCTTACCTTGCTCAACATTTTCCCCCTTTGCACAGCAGGGCTTACAGAGGGCTAGTAAAATACTCCCAGCTTACCTTTGAGCTGTAACCACTGGCTCACCGATTTCTACACTTCCTTTTGGAGATGCTGCCTATTTGCAGGACAAACCTAAGGACAGGGCTAACCCCTGTAGCTCTAGGGCCCCCCCCCATCCCTTGTGAAATGTGCCACTCTCTCTATCTGTGTACTTTGAGCGAAGGGTGGAAGAAGAGACCAGTTGCTTGGAGCAGGTTGGGAGGAGGTGGTGCTGGAGGGGCCAGGTCGGGCCTCCTACCTTGGTCCAGGGGTTGGGTTCTGAACTGGATGCTGGGGCTGTAGGGCCCCGGGCCCTTGCTGGTAAAGGCACACATTTTGATATCATAAGTGGTGTCGGCCTTCAGGCCGTCCAGGACCACGGTGGACTCAGGAGCCGTAATGAAGAGTTCCGAGGGACTCCTTGGGCTGTTGATGTCTTTGTACTGGAGGGCGTATTTGATAACGATGCCGTTCCTTTCTGCCAACAGCAGGGGGCGCCACCTGACCTGAATGGTGTTGGTGGTGGCGCTTTCCGCCACGATGCCTTGCGGGAAGCCAGAGGGCGTGTCCTCTTGGGTGACTACCTCCTTGACTGTCTCCTCGCCAAATCCCACCCTGTTGCGAGCCGAGAGACGGAACGTGTAGGACGCCCCTTTGTGGATCTCTTTGGTGGTGTAGTGGTTCTCGCGCTCGGGGAACTCGATGACCGTCAAAGGCTCCACGTCCTTGCGGCCGAAGCGGAGGCGGTAGCCCTGGAGTGGACCATGCGTGTTGGGTGGGGGGTGCCACTGGAGGAGGGCCGTTCCCATGTTGGTGGGGCTCACCATGAGGCGGGGTTTCTCGGGCACTGGAAAAATGACACGGCAGAGGCGAAATCGATCAGAGATGCATACGATACCTTGTCTGATGTGATGAGCTCTGTTGTTTTGCTTATGTTTTGCCGCTGTATACGTTTGGTCAAAGTTTGGCAAATGTAACAGTCTGTTGTGAAAAAAGGCAGCGAGTGCATGTCATGTTCATTAGCTATTAATCACCCTTGGATGAACAGCTGGGACAAATCTGGAATAAAAGCCCTTTTTTAGAAGTCTGAATGGCAGTGCCATTAACAGTACAACTGCAAAATGCCTGATGGAGCATTTCAAGCAATTCAACAGGAAAAACTAGGTTCTGAAGAATTCTATTCATTTGTTAAAGCCTTTTCAGCATTTCTCTGACATGCTCCTCCATTATTTCCTTAACCCCTGTGTGCAATTCAAAGTCAAACCGGTAAGAGAGCAGGACTTACAATTGCTGTCATAATTGGAAGGGCAATTACAGGCATTCATTCTGAAGAGCCTGGGGTGGGGGTGGGGTGTTGTGGAGACGATGACGACTTAGATCTACCCCCCCCGACACACCTCCTACCCACCCGCTTCTGAGGCTCAGATGGTGGGTGTGGGCCGACAGCACCCCCTACCTGCCCCGGTGGTGGTCACCAGCTTGGGTTTGCTGCGGGCTCCGTCACCCTTTGTGGTGTAGGCTGCCACAGTGACAGAGTAAGTGGTCTCTGCCTGCAGGTCTGTGAGGACCATTTCCTGAGGGCGAGAAACAAGTCGGTTTAACGCCTGAGGGGAGCAAGCAGAAGACTGAAGACACAACACAGATCTTACAACGATGATAGAGTGAACCACTCTACATGGAAAGTAATGTTTAGCAATTGAATAAACACACTTATAAGCCCCATGCTAAAAGACTATGCTAAAATAAACAAATTAACAACACAGGAAATTTATACTGCCTTTAAGTAAAAATTAGCCCTCTGTCCCAAGGTAAAAACTTTTCTAGATCAAATCAACTAAATATGTTGGGTAATTTGTGGGTGTACTGTGTTTACAGTTCTTTATACAACCACAACACATTGTTTTGTTCAGAATGCTAAAGCC
The DNA here is from genome assembly GCA_025802075.1 of Tenebrosternarchus preto. Taxonomy (NCBI): domain Eukaryota; kingdom Metazoa; phylum Chordata; class Actinopteri; order Gymnotiformes; family Apteronotidae; genus Tenebrosternarchus; species Tenebrosternarchus preto. The sequence continues at coordinate 15,885,578 of JAOYMR010000005.1, forward strand.
ATAAATCAGACCAGAGCACTTACATTAATCAGTACCACATTATCTTTGCTTCTACATGTCTTAGCTAGCTTTTGTCTGAATTATGGTAATGGTTAAGATACATACACACACACACACACACACACACACACACACACACTGAACTGCGTGGCAGTTTTTAAGCAGTGTGGGAGTAAATGTGATTTAGTTTTAGACACACTTTCATTTTTTACTCACATATTCAGTTGAATCATCATACTCCCACTGTTTAAGATGTGAGGGGTTTGGGAGCAAAGGGAGAAAGACAACACAGTCTAAGGTTAAAGACGTACTAGTGAGAGACAAGTCTTGGATGGGGGAGAGGGGGGATGCAGGAAAACAGGACTCATATACACACAATGTACGATAAAGCCCCTCTGTGTGTGGGAAGAACTACAGCTAAATGACAGTCTATACTGTGATGGACAGACCACATAAGGTTAGCATTAAGTTAGATGTTGTAAAAAGTACTTTAGCAAATGTATGTTCTCAGTCCCAGAAAACCTTTAGAAATATTGCTTCAGAGGGGGCTGTAACCACAAAGGATGAGAGTGTCACTATTCCCTTTTTCACATCTAGTCATGTAACACTGGCAAACAAAATTTGAACATGTTTTGTTTCAAAGCCTTAAACAGGAGGACCTTATATTATTCTACAGACAGTAATCTGAACTGGAATCTGTTTTTAGAATCTGAATTGGAATCTGTTTTTAGAATCTGAATTGGAATCTGTTTTTAGAATCTGAACTGGAATCTGTTTTTAGAATATGAATTGGAATCTGTTCTTAGAATCTGAATTGGAATCTGTTCTTAGAATTTTTCTACCACACAGTTTTTAAGTGACATGGCAATTACATTTTAATTTATGTATATATTAAATATTCATACACAAGACTGTTATTACACTAAAATATAAAAAATGTACAATGTATGACTTTTGCCTGTATCAGGCATCAGCAATATTGCCCTTTAGCAGCAGTCAGCCAGCACAGTGGGTCCTGTTTCCTTGATAGCACATTTCCTTTATACCATAAACACTATGGGAGATAGAGAAATTCTGAAAACTTATTTGGATTCAAAATCACTGCTGACCGGTATAATTACAGGCATGTCATGTGGGTAAATGTGGTAGGAAAATTCACGCTAAAGTATCTACTATTATTAACCATGTCTACTCAACATGAACAGTAGGAGGGCATTCCTGTTTCTGTATTTCAGGACGCTTTGCACAGCTGCAGACTGTCTGGAACTACCCTTATCCACCAGTGCTACCCGGTGGCAACGTCAGCTGACTCAAACAGCTGGGACTGCCTGCTCTGCTGTTGGTCCCGTCCCATATAGACGTGAAGCCCTACCTGAGCGTCGTCGATCAGGATGTCCTTGATGACAGGATGGCCCACAGGTTCCCCACCAAGCATCCTGACATAGTGCACCTGGTAGCCACGGATTTGTCCGTGCTGGCGGTTGGGTACGGGAGAGCGCCACACGACTTTAACGGACGAGGAGTTGATGGCCTCCACCTCAACTTTGCGAGGAGGCCCACTGGGCACTGAGGGAACCATACGGTGGAGAAAAAAAAAGAGTCAACATTACAGTGGCCCCCGACCCCCACCCCTGCCAGGACAAAGATCCGCAAGCAAAATGGCAGAGTGTCGAAAAATCTAGAAAAGGGTGGCATACTGTTAACAAGTACTGCATAACACTGATATTTCAACAATGGCAAGTAAGAAAAAATAATTTGGAGAAAAAAAAAAAAAAAAAAAACAACCCCCAAAAACAGGTCGCACAGGTGACCTTATTTTTTGCAAGACTGTAAAAAAAATGGATTTTGTGGATTCAAAATATGGTATAAAAATGTAACTGGTAAAATATGCAAAAAACTTAGCCAAAGAGAGTGCTTCAAAGGTTTGAAGAACCCAGAAAGATTTTGGCTAGGATGCATAAAAGCAAAAAACAAAAACTGAGATATCAGGAAAAAATGTTATATGGGCCATTGATGAAAAAAAAAAAGACTTCCTGCATTTCACTGTACTCCCACTGTCCGTCTACTTTGTTTTTCTCAAGTTAAAAAATGTTTTAAAAGGAGATCAGCAAAACAGTTTTTGTTCCAAAAAAGAAAAAAAAATTGTATGCTGAGCAAAAATGTAAAACGAGACAGTTGGGACTGTTGGAAGTTTCAGGCCTGGGGTGTGTGGAAAGACGTTTGCCATGTATTTGTTGAAATTCATGTAACAGCAAAAAGATAAAGATAAAAAAAAAAATCACCAAAAAAATACCTGTAGTGTTAAAATGTCAGTACAGCAAGCAAAGAATAAAAAATATCCAAGTTAATGGGATTAGTCTACAAATAAAAATGGCCAGATTGTGTTCAGCTGCCATAAACAATGGGAGAGACTAAGGGTAGATTACAGTTGGCTCAGGCAAGGGTCTGTCAAAAGCGGTGCTGTGGAGTCATTTGAGGGACTTGAGGGAGAGATTAACAAAGGGACCAAGCATTTTGGCAAGACATACCATCCTCCTCTGTACGGGTGAGCTGTGGCAAGCTTTCAGGCCCTGCTCCTACATCTGTATGGGCGGAGACTGTCACTTGGTATTCCGTCCATTTTTCCAAGTTTTCCAAGAGGTACTGGAAATTTTCCGGAGGTATTTCCGAGATTTGCTGCGATGAGGTGTCCTCTCCGTCCATGGCAGTGTACTGTATTGTATATTTGGTAATAATCCCGTTCTGGAGCTCCACTGGTGGTGGTTTCCAACTTACCAGAATGCTGGTGGAAGTGAGGCTTGAGCATGTAACTTCCTGAGGCGGTGCTGAGGGTTCTGATTGGTGGGTTGGTTTTGAAGGGAGCAGAAGTGCCATTCAGTTTGATTGATTCGTTTAATTGTTTTGATTTGATTATTTCCAGGTTGGGGTTCACAGGGGTTGTGGTAGCAGGATTTTTGTTTGTTTGTTTGTTTTTGTGGTTGAAATGGATGAGGATGATGATGATGATGATGATGATGATGATGACAGACAACAAAAACAAAAGAAAAAGGAAAACATAAAAGGACAAAAAATGAGGACGAATCATGTGGACCAAAATAAAACTCCAAGTAAAAGATTAAAAGTAAAAATTTCTAAAGAAATGGCAAATCATCTAAATGAAGTAACACATGTAAGAATGACAAAAATGTCAAAGTCTTTTTAATGGGTATCAACATAATAAACTCACAAACAGCATTTTCATGGGGAAACCAGAGTGGTAAAAAGAAATTTTAACAACATACAACCTATTGTAGTAAAGCTAACTATTTGCACACTATTCTGTTATCCCTGAAACATAATTTTAAATCCTTCAGCTTGTTTTGTTATTTAAAATCTAAAACTATTTCCGGCTAACTATATTTATCTGAATAAGTTGTAAAAAGTTACTCAGTGTGCCTGAAAATCAAGGTTTTTTTCCCCCCCCAAGCAGTTACCATCAATCCAAAAAAGTAAAGGTTGATGTGTCTGTTCTACCAGAATTGAAAAAGTTGCATTGCTCACCAACCTTTCCGATGCCTGTTGGTTTGAGGTAAAAGCCTGATCGATCCAAGAAAACATGACTGACGTTTAAAGTCCTAGACTTTGACATGCAGACAGACTCTTTCTTACTAACCCCTCCCCCGCCCTCCCAAAGCCAATCAAATGTCCTTCCCATTATCTGAGAGACTGAGGTGCTGGACTGGTACTTACCTCATCTACACCCTCGCGTTTCCTCCACAAGACCTCACATTTATCCAAACAGCCGTTAAATGTCAGAATATGGGATTGTAAGTGTGGAACTTACTTTTATTTCCCTTTTACAAAGTTTTACTGGCTTCTATTGGCAGGACTTACAGAGAGGTGCTCATTCCACAGCCTGAAGCTCAAATCGGAAAGTTTAAAGATAAATCTGCCAATCATACATTTATTCGTGACTCAATTTGAATAAAATAATGATAAATATGAGGTCTGTTGTGAATGGAAATCTACCTTTTCTTTAACTGTTCAAAGTTGCATTTGAGCTTTTGTACAGTGTTTCACCACTTCAGCTTTGGTTTCTGAGATTCTCAGCTTTGCTACGTCTTTGCGAAAAGCACAAATGCAAATCATGAGGACAGTCGGTTGATGAACAACGTCAAAAGACAAGGCACAGCACGGCAAGCCCTCCGATAATCAAACCAAACACAACGTGGACGAGACTAAAGATACCTGCACTTCAGGAGTATGCTGCCCTGTAAACATGTCTCTTTCGTTGACACATACTTAAGGTGGTGTTTAATTCAACAAGGGTGACCTTGTCGATTGACTTCGCGAATCACCACTGGGGAACAATACTCATGCTTCTTTGTATTTCCGAACAGGTCATGTGTTCAGTTTAGCCACTGAGACCCTGAACCTGGGCCCAAGATCTTTCAAGCTGTTCCATTTTCTGAAACCTCATGCGTTTTTGTTGTTTGTTTGTTTCCTCCTTATTCCATCATTTTCAAGGTCAGGAAACATCTGGGGGAAAGTCAGGTTTGGATGCATGAATGGTTCGAGAAAATGGAAGAGTTTCCGGAAAGGTCCCGCGGCTGCTGTCAGGCAGGGATGTTGAAGGAGGACTTACGTGTCTGTGGCGTCTCGGCCGAGATCTCGTTGGTGTAGGCCCCGACGCCATGCCTGCTTCGGGCAGCAAGCTGGAAGGTGTAAACGGTGAAGGGTCTCAGGTCCTTCAGGAGGTAGGTATTCGTGGGCTCAAAGCTCACGCGGTTCTGCGGGAACAAAGGCACTACATCTCTCAACACTACCGACACTAGGAACGCTGGTTTCTAGTCTGTTAACAGCTACTAAAGGACTGAAGAGAGAAGTGCAAAGATGAAGATAAAGCCTATAAAACCAATGGCTCTTTGAGCTGAACCTTTTTTTAAATAATATAGATTATTGGCAAAATCTACCCAGGTATCCTCTGTGTCTTCTGGTGGACATTCACATGATCCGTGGCTACCACATCATAGGCATTGCCTTCTTGTGTGGATCCATGCTAGATCCTAGCTTGCAGAACCTGCTGCTAAACACCACCCAGCTGGTCGTCATGACACCACCATCGCTCTCAGAGAGGCAGGGGGACAGCTCACCTCCTCCTTTTCGTCCTTCCTCTTGTAGAGCAGCTCGTACCCGGTGATCTGGCTGTCCTGGCCGCTCTGGGGCGGAGAGACCCACGACAGCAGTACACTTGTCTCTGATTTGGCCTCCGCTTTGAAATCCGTCGGCTGGGATGGGACTATGAATCGATGACAATGATTTGTTGTTTTTTTTTTTTTTTTTTTAAAAACTTCCAGCTGTATTACATGTATAATAGCCATGTGTAACAGCCACCAAACAAATAACACTAACCAAAGCACACAGGTAAGTGAAATAGACCTTGAGTTATTCTCCAACAGTAAATAACGGCCCTGCTTTCCATCAGGGTTTTCACCACTAAAAGGAAGCTAAAATAATTAGACTTTGGGGAGCCCAGAGACATTACTGTTATTTACTCTGCTGGTCAAAGATGGAAAGACTTATTATAAAAGAGAGAGGGAGCGGGAGAGAGAAAGAGAGAAGAAGAGAAAAAATTGTAAACATGCTTAAATGTTGATTCAGGCTGCAAGGCATTGCTGTGATTACGCTGTTACAAGACCTATAATTCTGAAGTGTCAGCGGTACAACAAGCGGCTAATAACTCAGATGGTGCAAACCCTGTGAGTCGCTTACCCCCAGTCTTGGCTATGATCTGGAGGTCAGAGGAGAGAGGCCCGTCACCTACAGAGGTGTAAGCCAACACTTTGATGTAGTAGGTCTTATTGGGCGTTAGCCCCTGAATGGTGAGGAAGTTAGCGCTGCGGACGATCTGTTTTTCCCACTGGTTGACATGCTGCGTTGGGTCCAAGGTGTAGTAGACCCTGTAACCCATGATCTGTCCGTTGGCCTCCTCTGGTTCTTCCCAGTGGATGATGGCCGTAGTGGCGCTTAACATCCGACCCCTGACCTGGCGAGGGGCCGTGCTGGGCGCCTGCTCTGCCGTTTTGGCCTCGATGGCTTCACTCGGTGGGCCGCGGCCGATGTTGTTAACGGCGACCACGCGGAACTCGTAGTCTGAGTATGGGCTCAGGCCTCCGACACTGTAGCGGGTGGTGGCCACACTGTCGATCTCCTTGTAGGAGTCCTCGGAATATTTGGACTTGTGCTGGATGATGTAATAAGAAACCGGCTCCGGGTTCCCAGAATCCCATGTGAGGGTGATGCTGGTCGCCGTGCGTTCCGTTACCACAGGAACACCTGGCGCTTTGGGTAAAGCTATGATGGAAATAAAAAAGATTGTTAATTTACCTCATTTGATTTAAAAAAAAAAATCTACTAATAAGTCGACTTTAATTAACTACTTATGATTAATTCATTGATTAGTAAATTAATTAGAAATGGTAAATTAACAGAGTAATTAAGAGGTAATTATCAATAGGTCTTTGTCAGTGTGCTACATTTTTGAGTGCAGTTGATTCTTGGGTTTGAGCTCATGAAATCTGAAAGAAAAAATTATTCTAAACTAAAATTCTGAAAGCTGATTTACTTAAATTAATAACCATTTTAAATTACATTTGAATAGCAAATTGAGCAAAAGGAATGCCCCTGGCAGCAATCTGTAGGGCATTTAGAGCCAAGCACACACAGTTATTAGCATTCATGAACTATGTATTAGTGGCTCAGGGACCTCTAGCTGAAGGTTGTCATGGCAGCTTGCTATGCTACGCCACAGGCAGAACAGAAGCGTGCCAACGGAACACCGTTCCCAGCTAATGGAACACAGCGAAACACAGTGAAGTGTGGGTGTAGCCCAGGCACAACAAGAGGCGGCTGGGCGGGTGTGGGTGGTGTAAGGTTGGTGCGTTCTGACTCATGAGCGGCTTTAATTCTGGATGTCTGGTGTCATAAGAGTCATGTGGTTTCTTGAGAGACCTTCTCCTATTAACAAGAAAAGGCTGCCAAGCTGGGAAAGATTAGGAATAAATTCTATTTGTTGTGTCTGGCAACAAGGTTTTGTGTGTGTGTGTGTGTGTGTGTGTGTGTAATTTTTTACATGGATTCAAATACATTTAACTTCATACTGGAAGACATGTGGATGGTCTCCCTCCCAGAATACACTGTTGAATTTGACTACATGATAAGTGATTGATTACATTTTCCTGAAGCCTCACAGCTTCACTGCACAGACTAAACAGCTCAGCTCAGACTTGGTGCTTTGTGCTGAGCCTCTGACTGGAATGACAACCACTGGCTTATCGTCAGCTTCTGAGATTCTGCCCATAGTTTGACTTTGTTTTGTCTTTTACGGGGATAAACTCATGGCCATTTTAGTCCGTCTGGCTTTAGTCTTTGTTAGCGCGTGCCCTCGCTGCGCTAGTGCGTGGTCCAGCGGCACTCACCCTTCACCGTGATCTGCGCCACCGCCTCTATGACGCCCAGCGTCGACATGGCAACACAGGTGTAGTTGGCCGACTGCCGCACGTCGGTGAGCTCGAGCACGTTGCGTCCGATGGGCATGTCATCCTCGGGGGTCAGGTCCTCTGCCCCCAGCATCCACTTGACGTAGGGCATTGGCGAGCCCACCGCCACGCACGTGATGTTCACGCTGCCCCCTGGCATGATCTCACTGTCCGTGGGCGGAATGGAGAACCGCGGAGGCACACGGCGCACTGCAAGAGACCCACAGAAACCCGCTAGCCCATCTCACACGCCCATGGAGTACCTGATCACAGAACAGCTCAAACGCCAATCATTACACTTAATGCACACAACCATTATACGGTTGGAAAGTTTGCTTGGAATTATTATTTAGTGACTATCATTATTATTACAGATTTTATTTTTTAAGTCAAACTTGGCTTTAGAAACACTCTGATGGAAAAGTAAAATAATAGAATGGACAGTCGAACATCAACATGAACGCACGCGTGCACACACACACACACACACACACACACACGCACGCACGCGCACACAAATCCGTTCAGTTCTAACAGCCCAACAGTGGCACAGGCAGCGAACCACATGACCACATACGGAATGTCATGCATAAAATGCATCATCCAGTCCACATAAAAGGGGCGGGGCTTGGGGGTGGGGGCAGGGTTTGGGGTGTGTGAACCAGATGACCGACAGCATGCACGAGCCACCGCATGCTTGTCCTACGATGTGAAGGAATGTGTTGCCACGTAGCACATGACACAGCCCCCAGGGGGCGCTGGCAGGAACACACAGCCCGAGGTCCGCGAGTCGCCCACGACCAAAGGCCTCAAGAACAATGATACAGTGAATGTTGTGAGGTTTCAGATAGAACGGAAATGACTGTGGTGTAAGTGTATGTACATATGTACATATGCAGTCATGCTCAGTTCAGATCAGGAATGGAAAGACTGCATGGTGGGGACTGAGTGGTGTGGAGTTGAGGACTGTTACTCCACATGAGTGACATGCAAACCAATACATGGATGAAAGAGAGAATAGCAGGGGATAACAGAGAGAGGAGAGAGAGAGAGAGCTGGAGAAGAGAAAAGAGTTGGCGGAGGAGACAGAGAGAGACATGAGGGGAGGAAGAGACCAGTTGATTTTGGAGAGTGAATCATGTCAGGAAAATAAATACCAACAAACATCGTGTGTAGAGAAGTGGAGCAGGACTGATGGCATCATGTTACAGGAAGTAAAGAGGGACAATCTATTTAAAATGAGTGCCAGACAGGATAAAGACAAAGAGAGAGAGAGAGAGAGAGAGAGAGAGAGAGAGAGAGAGAGAGAGAGAGAGAGAGAGGGAGGGAGGGAGGGGGGGAGAGTGGGATCGCGAGATAGTGGGATAGGAGTGGAGACAG
>JAOYMR010000005.1:15897548-15910751 GCA_025802075.1 Tenebrosternarchus preto
TCAGCTGTATATGGTTACAGGTAAACTACCACTCTTCACTGTAGCTCAGCTGTATATGGTTACAGGTAAACTACCACTCTTCACTGTAGCTCAGCTGTATATGGTTACAGGTAAACTACCACACTTCACTGTAGCTCAAGGTCCAGGAACTAAGCATGACATCACATTTTAATGTACCTTGAAACATGTTTTCAGGTGCCAGAAAAGAGAAGATGCACGATAACAAGCTCAGACTGATCCTGCGTGCTGTAGGGGAAGTGACCCAAAATCTTCTACGAATGTAAGCGCCATGTCAGTTAGCAGCACTCTAGGTAATCAGGTCATTAACGTAGGAGAGTTAACAGGAACATTCAACACATCGACCAAAGACCAGTTCAGATAAGTGCAGGTGAGAAACCAGGCAAGGAGGGTGAGTTTGCAACAAACTGCATACTTACAAAAGTCTCTCCGCAAATGGTTTTCTTGGACTGGGGGAGCCATGAGTTACACTGCCAACTTCGACGAAAGCATTTCTATTCATGTTCTAGTTACACTGCTTGAAGTAAGTCCTCCAGTTCTGCTCAAGCTAGTACATGTTCTCTTTCCATTATATAGAATGGAATAAAGTTCATTCCTAGATTAGTTGCCGTGTGTTAGGGGGTCAGGGGTCGTACCTCGGACGTAGAGGTTGGCGGGCGTAGAGTATCGCGTGCCATCGTTGTTAGTGGCAACACATTCGTACTTGCCCTGGTCCGACTCCTCACTCTGTTCGATCTGCAGGGCTCCTGTACAGCAGGGGAGAACATGCAGGGAACACACACGTCAGTACCCACAGCACACAGACGTACCGCCACACCAAACACTTTTCCTTCTTCGTTCTTTTCCCTCAGTGTTTTCACACAGTTTCTGAAACAGGGGGCACTGTTCTTTCTCACTCCCTCTCACTGTCATGTCCTGTTTTGAATCCTGGAGGGATGGTCTAACACAATATAATGGCTGCTCTGATAAATTTCCTATGCAAGAATATTGAAAGTATAACAAAAGAATATTACAGAATAAAAGAATCTCAGCTAAAGGTGACAGAATGACTAACTACTCTTCTGAGATCTGCTTCTCTGTGAAGCTCCTCGAGAGGGTGGATGAACACATTAGTTCAGCCAACCTGCTGAGGTCTGCTGGGTTCGGGTGGAACTGTGCAGCTGATCAAAACAAACAAACAAACAAACAAACACCTTCTCGGGTGTTCACACTATAAATTAGTGTTTGTTCTGTAATTTCTAATGCAACGTTCAGTTCTGCAGGTACTGTGAATAACAAAATCATAATAATGAAAATGTCCTCACAACTACGGGAGTGGCGGTGTGTGTGTGTGTGTGTACTTTGGTAAGGACCCTAGGTTTTTCTGAGACGCTTCTGCCATGTGTCCTGTGTGATGACACTGTTCATACAGCGCAGATGCTTTGTACGAAACACCATACAAATCACACTAATGCTAAATGGAGGACATTCAGTCTACATGTTGCAGGGTTTCTAAAGGCTCTTTAAGTCTGGATCAAGGAGACTTTAATTGTTTACATGGCAGCTGTTGCATGTACAGTGAAGAGAGTTTTTCAGAGTGGGAGGGAGAGACTACAGCCCTGCAATATACAACACCCAACAGGACCCGACAGGACCCGACAGGACCCAGCAGGACCTGGCAGGACCCGGCAGGACCCGGCAGGACCCGACAGGACCCGACAGTACTGATCAGTATGGGGATGGATGAGTCTGCTTCAAACGGCATGGTTCGAACAGAAAAAGGTAAATCAAACAGTTTACAGGGTACAAAAGCAGCATAACCAGGGAGGACAGTTGAACAGAAATCTTTGGGTTATGAAATTTTCTGCGTACTCAATTCCAAATCGATTAATCAATAAGATGGCTCATGACTTCAAATGGTAGAATTAAAAATGCAGTGCTTGCAAAAAGAAAAAAAAGGAAAAAAAAAGGGAAAAAAAGAAAAAGAAAGTTGAAAAAAAATATTTTTATTGATTTATTTATATGTAAATTGCTGCTTGGACTTAAAAAATTGTTAGAAGACTCATTAGCATCTTGAGCATTACATCACCCTCTGTCATAAAATATTTGACATGCAAATCTTCAAAGAGCAAGAAATGTATGTCAGTACAACTTACAACCTTTTTGACAACCCTTAGCTGAAAAATAAAACGCAGTTGCATTAGAGGTCAAAATTCAAAATGTTTTTTTTTGCCGACAAGAAAGCAACCAACCACTGCCATAGCTTGTTTAAAGCCACAATTGACACCCATAAAAATCCACCAATGGGATCAGCAGTGTGGTGTCACATGACCCAGGGAAAAACTTCATGTGCATCAAACCACGCCTCCACCTCCTGAGTTGCTCAATTAAAAAAAAAAAAAAAAGAAAAAAAAAAAAAAACCACAAAATGGCACCTCAGTTTCCTCTGCCAGACCTTCAGGAGCATTTTCCCCCAAACCCTGAAGAATGAAAAAATAAAAATGTCAAAAAGTAAAACAGCCTTCAACCCAAGAAAACCAAGAAGGAAAAATAGGTGGTAGAAGGAAAAAAGCACCGTAGAAACTTTATCAAAAAAGTAGTTGTTTGGGCTTTTTTTGGATAAGGGTATAGGTAGAGGAAAGTAAACAGAGAAAATCACTGAGAATTTAAAAAGACAGAAAGATGTTTTTTTTTTTGGGAGGGTAGGAGAGGGGGATGGTGGGAAAAATCGCCCATGGCAGAGGACAGGAGGCGAGTTGTCTTCAGAGTGCCCGCGTGAGTCCATCATCGAGGGGCACAAGTGAGGTGATCAAGAACAGCTAAGGGGGAAAAATGTTTGGTTGTTTTAGTTGGACAAAAAGAGGGACGAATGAGTCGCTATGGCCAAAGAACAAAAATGAAACCAAAAATAAAACAAACAAACAAACGAACGAAATTAAACCCCTAAATGAAAGAAAGGCAGGTCAAAAATAAGAACCAGAGGCAACACAAAGAGCAGGTGATATGCTTCTGTGTTACAGTAAAGCATATCGCAACTTATGCACTGGTAACAGAAGAAAGGGGGCAAACTCAATCGAGGGTAGAAAGCGAACACACAGTAAAGATGAGTTCAGATGGCGGGAACAGAGGAGGAGGAGGAGGAGGAGGTGGAGGAGGAGGTGGAAAAGGGTCAAAGGGCAAAGGGGAGTTGGAGATGGAGAGGTCCGAGTCGATAGATGAAACAAAGATGGTGGTGGGTGGAGATGAGAGGACAGCAAGAATGAATGTAGTTTTTCATTCTGTGAACTTCAGTTCAGCACTCTTACCTCTTATTGGAGTACCACCTGGGTGGATAATATGAATGCAAATAAGATTAGAAAGAAGAAGCGTTAGTACCAGAGGGAAGGGGCCTTGGGCTTTGGGAGAAGAATCAAATTAGCTTTGCTTTAACAGAGTACGTAAGAAATTAAAGTACTGGAGGAGAAGATGTATTAAAGACAGAGGGACAGAGAGAGGAAGTGAGTGAGGGAGAGAGAGAGAGAGAGAGAGAGAGAGAGAGAGGATCTGAGAATTTCCTCTACTGGCAAAAACACGACTCAGCATTTCTAGGTTATTATTGGAAGCAGTTTGGAAAGTCAGAGAGCAACTTGTACACTGATTAACCACAAGAAAAATGCCATTTTTAAATCTGACATGGCTTTACTGTGACCCTTTAGAAGTGGGTAAGGAGAGACGTGGTGTGGTGAAACAGATGCGCCAGGTTTGAACCTCAGCTATACAGGTTAAGGCTGCTGTGTGGGACAGAGCATCACAGTGCCTTTTAGAGGGAAAGGGGGTGGACTGGAGGGCTGGCTGAGTGAGTGGGCAGTGGAAGTGGCAACTTCCACACAGGGAGGGGAAAAGTCTGTGTTTTGTGTGTGTGTGTGTGTGTGTGTGTGTCAGTGGCTACCCTAACTGTTAGTATAAATTCATGCCATGCATTTTAATAACAGCTTGAGAAACACGGAACATTAGTGGGAGTGGTGTGTGCTTCAGAGCCAAGCACTTACCAAAGGACTCTGGAGATTAAAAAATACAGAGAGAAGAAAGACAGCATAGAAAATATGATTATATTCCTTCTGTTTTGTTTTGTTTTCTTTTTTGGTACAGAGTTCATTCTTAAAACTCTACTGCATAGGAGAACAGGAAGTGCAAATAAAAGTAACAGGGGTCATAAGGTCACACACTGCTGCTGACAACAAGAGAAAGGAAGTTAAACGAGACAACTACAGACAAGACAAGCATAGAAGCACCAGGAATTCTGGGAGGACAAGTAATCACACAGCTCAAGCTAACAGGTGCGTCATTTAAACAAAGTAAGACCTGCTCCATAGCAAACTCTCTACTAGCAAAATCTTGTAGCTATTCGAGCTACACAGAAATTGTTAGTATAGTGTTCTAAGTATCTTGAGTACAAATAGGAAGTTGGTGGAGGGAGCAGGGAGGATAATAGGTAGACTTGAGCAAAAGAAGCAAAAGCTGAAACCTACGATGGGGAAAAAAACGCAGGGACGTGGATCCGACGAGAGTCAGGAGGGGGGGGGGGGGGGTCCAGAACGCACCACTGTGGCTGTGGAAATCTCGCAAAATATACCACTGTCCGTTTGCCCGCAACTGAACCATTTACCACAAAAATGGTCATTCATTACAAAATAATATTTTAAATAAGGTTTATATGTAGCGTGTGTATGAGGATGTAATACGTTTCAAACAGGATTCTGCTGTGATTTTTCTTTGAATTTTTCTTTGATTTTTCACAGGTGGACTCAGTCATTGGTTACATGTAATAATGAAATCCTAGGTGGACTCAGTCATTGGTTACATGTAATAATGAAATCCTAGGTGGACTCAGTCATTGGTTATTCGTATTACTGAACTCACAAAAGGACTCAGTCATTGGTTACATGTAATAATGAAATCATTTATGTACTCTGTTTACTCATATTGCTGAACTCACAGATGGACTCAGTCATTGGCTACATGTAATACTGAAATCATAGGTGGACTCAGTCATTGGTTACATGTAATAATGAAATCCTAGGTGGACTCAGTCATTGGTTACATGTAATAATGAAATCCTAGGTGGACTCAGTCATTGGTTATTCGTATTACTGAACTCACAAAAGGACTCAGTCATTGGTTACATGTAATAATGAAATCATTTATGTACTCTGTTTACTCATATTGCTGAACTCACAGATGGACTCAGTCATTGGCTACATGTAATACTGAAATCATAGGTGGACTCAGTCATTGGTTGTTCGTATTATTGAGCGAAATAAGAGGAGAAAAAAAATGGACCAGGAAGAGGATGGTGGGGGAGAGGGAGTTCCTTTGTTTTAAATAAAACCCAGTTTTAAAAATTAGTCTTTTACGAGAAAAAGATACAAAATAACAAGGGCAAAAAGGAGAAGCATGGTTCTGTTACCTATTGTCAGTAAGCAGTAAAATGTAAAAAAACAAACAAACAAAAAAAATAAATATTCAATCAATTAAAAGTTTTTTTAAAAAGTAAAAACTGCGAACAATGCAGTCACAGCAGTGAATCATGGGTAAAAACATAAACACTTAAACAGAACACACGACACCTGAATTGAATTAAGACAAAGAGAGCACACAGCAGCACACTGTAACAGACACACACACACACACACACACACACACACACACACATACACAACATAGAAAGGGCTGAAAAGAACCCAGTGCTACACCCCCCCCCCCCACCACATCCCTGTAAACCACATGAGAAAAAGTATAAAGAGAAAGTATAAAGACATTACAAAAATAAAAGGAAAAAACAACGCAGGGAATATTGAGAAAGCAAAAGTAGAATCTCTCATTCTCTTTCTCCGTCTCCAGAGCTGGGCGGAGACGCCATACCTGATCGGAGCTGTTTGATCCTCCCGTTGTTATTGCTGGTGTTGACGGGGAGGAAGTCCTTGAACCAGGAGATGTCTGGGTCGGGGTTGCCGCTGGCAGCACACAACATGGTTGCCGTGCGTGTTCTCTCCACCACCTTCAGCTGGGGACCCATGTCTATGGTGGGAAAGCCAGGGGGCAGCTGGTCCTCTGTAACACAGCCATACCAACAAAGATGTCACACACTCCTAGGTGTACACGCGCTCATTCATCTGTTCAGGAGAGTTCAGGGGAAGGACTGCAGGATTGCAATATGTGTGTGTGTGTGTGTGTGTATGTGTATCTTGTTGTGCTCCCACATAGTGTGTGCAGGTTCAGTTTCTGCCCTGTGAGATGTGGCATCAGATAAGTGGAACAGCAGCACAGCAAACATCTCAAAGTGAGTGAACACACACACACACACACACATCTCTAGCTAAACAGAACAATCAAATACAGATAAATGCCTGACAGGTTCCAGGGCCTCTGTAGAGTTCACAACATCAACACCTTACACACACACACACACACACACACACACACACACACCTGCAGCACCAACACACTCTGTACCACAATAATAAACCCTCCCACACACACACACACACCTCTGCACCACAATAGACGACTAAGTACCACAATAACAAACCCACCCACACAGAACATTCCACATGTAAACTTTCCCCATCCTACGGCAGCTAGAATGTCTTAAATGTAAACAAAACGTGGTTGGCATAGTGATTTGCAGGGTTGTGTACCCTTACCATCCTTCTCTGTTTCGATATGGGTTAATTAAATATCTTTTGCTACGTTCTCTCTCTCTCTCTCTCTCTCTCTATCTCTCTCTCTCTCTCTGTCTCCCCTTACCACTCTCGCCCCAGCTCTCTTGCTCTCCTTTTGGAAACGTTCCGATCATTAATTTTGCATGAACCATGTTGGTGCAGAGCCAGCAGGTACGTCACTGCTGTGCCCCGATCGTCATGGTGCCACTCCAGTCGCCGGGCGCGGTGGAACCCCTGCCCAGCCCCTCGCACAGGAATTCATTACCACCAAAGAACTTAAAACTCTTAAAGTGCAGGTAGAGTGTAAAAGCTCCATTAGGTGAGTTCACTGTGGATGATTTATGGAAAACAACTGCTCAGAGTTGCTTAAGGTACTTTGTCGTAAACTTGTGGTTCTAATGCATGACTGTATTATGCAGTGGTAACTCAAGGAACTCCAGTTATACAACTGGAGGGGGGGATTTTATCTAAGTAATTTGCGAGTCTATAGAAAATTTAGGTTTGTAAAACAGTCATCAAAGACCATCAGTTATGTACCTCAGATCATCTAGAGCTGCACACCCCACTGCGAGCTGCAGGATTATAATCTGAACATGACTCTAACCTGTTTCTACTGGACTCTCCTAATCTGTAGGTGCTGGACCTTAATATATAAAGCTTGACCTGGATTACCCAGCTTCATTTACATTTATGGCATTTGGCTGACGCTTTTATCCAAAGCGACTTAGAACTGTGACTGGATACATCTTGAGCAATTGAGGGTTAAGGTTCTTGCTCAGGGGCCCAACAGTGGCAAGTTGGCAGAGGTAGGGATTCTGATTACTAGTCAAGTGCCTTAAAACGAGATACCTTTGTGTTGAAGCTCTGAGAAGATGAGGGAATGAAACCTGTTTTCCAATGATGCAGTAAATCCCATTTAAAAGAGCTGCCACATGTGTGTATGTAACCGTCTGCCTGGAAATCTGAGCTACTTAATTTTAATGCCTTTGGTGTCTAGTTTGGATATGATCCTTGTTTATTCCTTGTGAGGAATTTAATCAGTTAATCATAGTTATTACATATTACCACAGGGATGAAAAGTGACAATTTACTTAATTGTTTTTGGTTTTATCACACAGTGACAGAGCTTCTGTGGATTTTGCTTCTTCCCAACGATTCTGAGGTGAACCAGCCTCATAATTGAGGATTTGCAGAAGCTTATAAAAGCTTTCAAAGTCTGACTGCTCAGTCGTTTTTTTTTTTTTTTTCCCCTCAGTTGTTTTTGTCTCTTCTCAGTCGTGTTGTTTCTGATTCTATTGCCGTGAGGTTTCAGGAAATCACCGCCGAGATTAGAATGACCTGTGACATGCAAACAGATTCATGTTTCAAAGTTCTGAGATTGATGCGATTCCCAGGATCTGCTGGAGTAACTCTAGCTTAAGGGTCACAGCCCCAAGTGGCCACTAACACCACTGGAACGACTTCGGTGTGAACTTTCCACTCTCTCTCCTTTCAGTCCCTGGTGTTTCTGAAGCTTCTCATATTCCTTTAGATGTGTTCATCACTCAGGACAGCAAGTGCTACATTCAGCACCACTGCTGTTTTCTGCATCTCGTCCACCACCGTGACGTCTGGTTGGTTTGCTACTACTTTATCTGTCTGGAGCTGAAGGTCCCAGAGGATCTCAGCCTCGTTGTTTTCCACCACTCTCTGCATGGTTACTCTCTTTTAGACCTGGTGTTCAGTCCACATGTTCCTCTACGTGGACCCTGCCACTCAGTCGTGTCTCTCTGTAAGCTTTCCCTGCCATGATCGTTCATTCTGCTACCATGTACTGAATTACTTCAATGTACTGAATTGTTTCAATGGTCTGCATCTTTGGTTCAACCCTGCTTCAAATGATATGATTGATATTGCATTTGGAGGACTGTAATCACGGAGTGTCACCATCACTGTTCGGCCCCTATAAGCATTGGGTGCTTCCTTCTCCCTCCCTTCTGCAAATGACAAAAAAGGTTTGGATAAAAATGACTAGGTTCATAAAACACACGAGTTTGTGCTTTTTCAAAAACCCTTGGTTTCGTTTGGTTTTTTTTTTTTTTTGAGAAGCTGAAATCTCCGTTCTACACGCGACTGCTTCAGACACGAACCTCCACAAGCCTGAGCTGCTCGATGTGAATCGTGGGAACCGGAGTCCCTCCGGACTATCTGAAAGGCAGAAAGTGAGGTGATCGTTCCTGCCAACTTGCACTGTATGAATGTCACTGTCTGGAGATGCTAGGATCTATATGTACTCAATTACCATCTTAGGTTTCAAATCAATCACCTCACCTGCAAACGGAGGATCGGCAAGATATAAAATGCCAACAGGAAAAGAGTAAAACAGATGAAAAGATCCAAAACATGATTTTTTTTTGGGTACAACACTAAACTTGTTGGTTGTCCTACCCAGAGAAATGGGAGGTAAAACTCGTTTCTCTGTAGTTATGATGCCATCCCATAATTCTTTAATGAATCATGAGTTCAACTGTGTTTGAGATAAGTGAGCAGTATTGGTTTGAGAATGGAAGGTTTTCTTTAGATATGTTTTTTGTACATTTGGGGTGTGTGGGTGTGTGTTGGTTTGGAGATCCTCCAGAGCCTGTTCAAGGTCACAGTCACAATAAGGACGGTTTTCTAAATCAGGTCAAATTCCAGCTGATTCCCCCGCTGCAGGCTGCACCATGTCCCTCGAGCCATTGCCAATAGTAATGTGTTGCCAATAGTAACTGAACGTGCCAATCCACGGAGGTTGGGAAACGTGAAAGCATCGAGGCATTGTTGAAATTCCAAATGCATGAACAACAGCCATCAGACTGAACTCTGACGTTCTGTTTAGTGCAAACCTTTTGACGCAATCTGTAAGCACCAAGAACAACTCAGGCCCATTTTACACATGATAGCTACATCCAATCAGAGCCCTCGATTCTTACTGACCAATTCCTCTATGATTTGAATCCAATAAATTGATTCTTCTGTGGTTCGATTCTAATGGACTGGTCCGTGTTAATGAAGGCCATCATATCTTCTTCAGTCTCGGTGACTAGTTTTCTATGACTAGTTCTCGATGCTCATTATATCGGTTGTTCCACATGATTGAGAGTCTGTGATTATCTAGTCTGTCAACAACTGAAAGAACAAATCCTGACAGAGCTTCAACGAAGAAAAAATAATTAGGACCATGCAGAGCCACTCGGAACAAGTTTTGCTTCTACTTTGCCCACGTGACTCATCAGGAGGATGTTACTGGATGCGGAAGCAGCAGAGTTGGGGGTTCACAGGAACAATGCACAGGAGCGACTCACAGAAACGACTCGCAGTAACGATTCACAGAAAAGATGCTCAGGAGAGAACAGGAACGATTCGCGCAAATTCTTTGCACAAATGATTTTCAAAAATAATTGATTCTCAGTAGTGATTCATAGCAAAGATTCATAGACATGAATCGCAGGAACGATTCGCCACATGGCACTTTGGCCTCTCGTGGACAAGTCAGAAGAATCGCTGCACTCTCTGCCATCACAGAGACAAACACACACGTGCACACACACACACACACACACACACACACATGCACAAAGATTAATCACCATTACATTTATAAAACACCATGCAAATGGTTGCTCAGTGCTGCACCTTCGGTGATTAGGCAGGAAGACAGGACGGCTAAACAGGACAGCTAGACAGGATGGCTAGACAGGTCTTGTATCAGTGGCGTTGTCCACGAGACGTCCCACATGGCCAACGCTTCCAAACATTTGCATAACAACACATGTTCTCAACACTGTTGAGGGTCTTTGAAAGTGAGGGGTTGCTAAAAAAACTAAACAAAACATAACTGTATTGCTGAAGTAAACAGCACATCGGTGGAGAGGTGAGAGGAGGTGGGTGGTGTCAGGAGTGGGAGGAGACGGGTGGTGTCGGGGGTGGGAGCATGGTGAGCTTATCGCATTCAACATTTGCAGTTCCACTAATAAGACGGACGGTTGGAGTCACAGCTGAATAAATTACTCAGAGCTAATGCACTCCTGCTCTGAGCTCAGACTCCTGGCTGCAGTAAAATTACGGCAGAAAATAAAAAACACACTCCAGCCAGAGAAAGTGTGTGAGAGAGAGCATCAGAAGAGCCGACAGAGAACGTTAGATTACCTTAATCCCTACAGGTTGTAGTTCGTCCGGTTTTAAATGCGAAGTGCACATTTAAATACCTGGCATACCTCTAATATCAAGGACAAAAACTGATAAAAAAAAAAAAAGCACTTAATTCTCCTCTCCGTCCCATGGCACATTCACCATGTACTAAATCACCTGCTGGATGATAATGGCGTAGCTGTCCTGTGAAGAAAACGCTGAGTGGTAGTGATACGGCCAAAACTGTCCCCAAGTGACAATTTACACACATTACCCACGCTCAGGTCATCAGGCATCGGATGGATGTTCTGCCCAATGTGGTGTTGAGAAAAAAAAATGAAAAGAAAAGGGGAAAAAAAAGGCCCTCATGTCTCTACCAAAGGCCCCTAGCAATCAATATCTAAGAGGATGGTGTTAAATTTGAGCATGCACCATTTCCTGTCTGTGTGATTGGTACTAATCACTGTAATCTAGAGCAGACACACAGCTCAGCATCTCCTCAGAGAAGCAAGAGGGCAGCTCAGAAAATGGCAGCGTATTTCAAACAGATAAGCGCAGTGTTAATTTATAAGGGTCACAAGTGACAATTTGGCATTTTTCTCCTTTTTTTTGGACTCCTGAGGTAAAACAGTAGAGAGACCCCATCTCCACCCCTCCAGACCCTCCCACACCCCGCAGTACAACCCGTTAATAATAGCTAACTGTACAGGAGTGATACTCTCCTTGGGAAGATGGTTTAATTAAATGAAAGATAATTGGTCCCCCCATGAACTAAGCTAACACTCAAACATGATTAGTTACTGTTTACTCCGTTTAACTTCTCCGCTTTTGTTTAACTGTGGATGTGCGGGGCCTGTGGAGGGAGCTGGAGGGAGCTAATTCTGTTATCCTGGCAGGGGCCTGTTCATTAGCCCAGCGCTAGCGTTAGCACACACAGGAAGTGGTGCATCTTAGCCTTCTGACAGCGTTGTATTCCATGTGGGCAGATAGCAACTGTGTGAGTGAGCTAGGAACACTAGACTGACAAGAAGGGACTGATTCTTTCAGCTGTTTGGCTGGTGTAAACTTGACAGACGGGTATATTTTGGGAGAGAAAAAAAAAAGTTTTAGTAACTTTCTTTTTGTGTCCAGCATTGTCACAACAGCAATAAATTAAGTTATAAGTGATAACCGTACTGTCTGCCTGTAAACGTATTTAACATTTATAAATAAATACATTTAACAATTATTTCTTCAGAAGGACTTTGGCCTTTCACATCCAAGCTGTGCCGAGTTTAAAAGCGGGTGCTCTTTTCTATTATTTCTCTCGGCTGTAATACCACACAAAGACTGAACTAATGCGGGTCTTCTTCTGTCTGTCTGTCTCTCAGCACAGCAAGACATTTCACCCGCAGGATGAGGTTATTCTACCCACAGAATCCCCCTGGGGCCACAATACGATACATTTGTTGGACGCTTTTTAAGCGGATACAATCTCCTTAGAGAGGCTGTCACAGGTCAGTTGCCACGGCGGCGGGCCACACGTGCAGCAGTGCATTGTGGTCTGGGAATCCCTCCCACAGAAAAATGGAGGATTACCGTTGAGCTCGAACAGTGGGAAGCTCTTGGAAGATGACAGCTATCCGTCTTAAATTCTCCGCTGGCTTTTGCGCTTTTGTGGGCCGCACCCGGAACAATCCGTAGCCCGCTAAGGGCCTTCCTGGGGCCGGAACAAAAGACCCAGGAAGACGCTCTCCTGGGACAGGGAGGGACAGGGACCCCCCACACGGCCATAGCCTCACAGGTTCACCTCACCGTCCCAGCACCAGAGAAAGCAGCCAACGGCCGACCAGCCAAAGAGGTTAACAAACGCCCTCTGGTCACATTCTCTCTCGGTCTCTCTCCCTCTCTCTCTCCATCCATCTCTGTCTCCCCACTTCTGTCTGTCTCTGTCCTTAATGGCCCTTCTTTCTCTCTCTCTTCTTTCTCCATCACTTTCCCTCCCTCTTCCTCTATGCCCCATTTTCTCTGTCTTTATAAAACACTCATTTGACAGGGTCCTGCTGAGCTGTGTGTGTGTGTGTGTGTGTGTGTGTGTGTGTGTTTTAATTGAGCCTGCACTAATGAAGACTGTTCCTGGACAATGGGGAGGTTGCAAAGTCAGGCGTGTGCTTCTGAGGGGAGGAAAAAAAAGTCAAAAGAGTGAAAGAAAAGGAAAAAAAAGGTGTACGTGCTGAGAGAGAGAGATAGAGAGATAGAGAGAGAGAGATAGAGAGAGATATAGAGAGAGATATAGAGAGAGAGATAGAGAGAGATAGAGAGAGAGAGAGAGATAGAGAGAGATAGAGAGAGAGAGAGAGATAGAGAGATATATATA
>JAOYMR010000005.1:15910851-15921255 GCA_025802075.1 Tenebrosternarchus preto
TATATATAGAGAGAGAGAGAGAGAGAGAGAGAGAGAGCATGACAGACCTCCGAGGCAGTGACCCCTGAGCCAGTGGAGTGGACAGGGTCCTGGCGAATGAAAAATGGCAGCAAGCTCCTGATGAATCACATGGCCCAGAGCTCTGGACCCTGCTAATGACCTACCACACACCAGGGCAGAGGCTGGTGCAATACGCGTTCGCCCGACCGACACACCACCACCACCACCACCGCAGCCAACGCCCTTCCCACCACGCTCCACCCCCAGCTCGTTTGCTCCTAGCACATGTTCAAAAATCCATTTTTTAAAGTTTAATTAGTGCTGTATTCTGTCCAGTTTCACTGCATTCATCAGATTTTCTTTCATAGTGTTTCTTTCATATACTTCGCCTCTGTAGTTTAATCTTTGTATTTTAATTTTCAATGGTTCAGTACTCTATAAACTTTTAAAATATTATTATTAACAACAAAAATAATAATAATATACAGTTTCTTTTGTCACACACAGGCTTCTCCTACAGCTCTCTCTCTCTCTCTCTCTCTCTCTCTCTCTCTCTCTCTCTCCCATCACAACAAGGGTAAGAACAAAACCGTGCCCAAGGTAATTCTGCACAATGAGCGTATTATAACGCTGTAGGAAACAGGCTTCTGCTACCATGTCCCAGAAGTTTGGTAATGAGTAAATTAATACACTGCTCCCTTGTGATTGGCCCCCCCTTTTTGTGACCCCCCCCTTTGTGCCCACACACCCTGTCCCTACGATGTGTTCAATTATGTTTTCTTAGGCGTGGGAGATAGTGATTTGTTAATTACGCTTTTGTTGTCCTTCGAACAAAATTACTTAACCAAATGCAAGAGCTCTTGATTAACAATGCAGCCAGCTCTGTGCCAAAAACATGACGGCATTCTCTCTCTCTCTCTCTCTCTCTCTCTCTCTCTCTCTCTCTCTCTCTCTCTCTCCCATTCTCTTTCTCTCATTTTTCTCTCCCCATCACCAGACTGCTTCTCTCATTCCACTGTTCCTTCTCCATCCCCCATGTTGTTGATGCTGTTCCCGCTTCATTTCCTCAGGTCTCTCCTGCTCTGTGACTGAGGAGGAATCTTTCACATGCTGCTGTATGAGAACTGACAGGTAGATAATCTGGGCCTCTTTATCTGCATGGGGGGATCCTGCTCGTAATCTCCTCAATCACCAATGAGTTACAGTGGGAAGCTCGACAGGCCCTCAGAGGAAAAGCACGCGTCCTCCTCTGTTTGTTTATATTGTGGCTTTGTTTGCTAATACGTTTACTCAAGCTGTGCTTAACCCCTTGCCTGGGTCAGGCATCACACCGCCTGGTGCTCTGGACATGGGAGTTATGATTAACACTACGCACAGAGAGCAAAAGCGGGCGGGGTTAGGTCTGATCTAACGAGCCTGCTCGTTAACGAGTTCGCCGGTCTTCCATTGTCTTCATATTCACCTGCGGAAATGAAGTGCGCTCTTAACTGCTTCCCATAACCATTAAACTGTAACATACCCGAGGGAGGGGGTGTCACAAGCAGGTGGAGGTTCTTGCAGCCTCAGGCCTGGGAACACCAGGATCTACACTGCACAACTCTGACACTACAGCTTTTTCAGCTCTGACACCACCCATCACTCAGTTATTGGCCCATAATCAAGGCCCTTCACAGGCGGAGGGGGTGTGCACGAGCGGGGAAACGTGCTGAGGGACGCGGGGTGGTGGTGTCACTGAGAGGGATGGAGCCTGGTTGGTAAACCCACAAGGGGGTGGAGATGGATGTGGAGCCACCCCGACGGCAGTGGGTAATGTCTGCCAGGAGAGACCCAGGAGAGACCAACCCAGGAGACCAAGAGACCGTCAGAGCTAGTGACGCCACTAAATGTGCCACTGACCCCATCAAAACTGTCCTGATAAGTGTGTGAAGCTGTTGAAGCCACAGGGTTCAGACTGTACGAGTGAGACACTCAGTATAGTAATATGAACACACACACACCCACACACATTCCTGGTAGAAAGCTGGGAAAGAAAACCTATCACTCAAGCTAAGGTTTCCTCTAGGCCCTGCAGCTCAAGAGCAAAGTAGAAACAGGGCCCAACAGGACTGAGCGCCTGAAGAGTTCTGGAACATTCTTCACCCCGCGCCTGGCACCTGATCCCCGGTTCCACGCCGGATCAGGTGGCGTCTCGTGTGTCGCCTCGGGATGTGGAACACGTTGGATGCCATTCGTAGGTCCGGGCAATGTGACCCTTGACCCAGCCAAAAGAGAAAAGGAGCTGAGTCAGGAACAGTGCCTGAAATCATGGTTCTGGGATGACTTCAGTAGAACACTAGCCACTTCAGTAGAACTACTTTCAGTAGAACACTAGCCACTTCAGTAGAACCACTTCAGTAGAACACTAGCCACTTCAGTAGAACCACTTCAGCAGAACCACTTCAGTAGAACACTAGCCACAAGCAGTACACTAAACACTTTCAGCAAAAGTATTACAGTATCCCATTTTAATCATCACAGAACACTAACTACTTTCAGTAGGACACTAATCTGTTTTAAACCTGGATGCTGAAGAACTGCCGAAAAATGAAGTGTGAAATGTTAAAATGAACAGTTAAAATGAACAGTTAAACTGCATAGTGCTGGAACACAGCAGAACAGCGCAGGAACACAGCATTTACTGCATGATCACAGAGACACAAGCTGATGGAACGGCAGTTCTGAAGGGCGAACAGGAGACTCATTTCCAGCTGCTGGGCCGAGTCTCAGAGCTGCAGTAGTGCACTGTGGGAAGAGTCTGCTACAGTAAAGATCCAAACACACTGCTCAAGCAGCAAATTCTTCTCTGCTCTGATGAGCTCCATGATTCAGCTTGCATTCAGAAGACAGAAGTTAGCTTTGGTAAGGAATACAGAGAGAGAAAGAGCGAGCAAAAGAGAGAGAGAGACAGAGAGAGAGAGAGAGAGAGAGAGAGAGAGAGAGAGAGAAAGAGCACAAACTCAATATCTTCTCTGATAAACAGCACTTGTTCCACTGAGATTCCTAAGTGTCTGAGCCAGTTCCTATTTACCCATCGGTGTCTACAGAAAGCAGAATGACCTCCAGCTCCGACTCTTCCACAGCGGGTCTCCGTACCAGGTAAAGACCCGACCGAGTTTGCATGTGTTCACCCCAAATTGTGTATGAGTGTGAAGTGTGTAAGAACGTTGTCCTGAATGCCATGACGAACGGAGGGGTCTTTTCCTCCGCCAGGCAGCATGAGGAGGACCGAGCTGAAGTGGGCGGACACGCTTCCTGGAGTTCGTCTTGTGCCAGGCAAATCCAGATTCCCACGTGAGTGTAGGCCCAGCGTTCCAGCAGAGCTGTCCTGTCACCGAGCTGGTCCTAATGAGGGCTCCCCAGAAACACTGCACATCCCACACACTCCCCACTTTAGCACCTGCCCAACTCCACACGGCCCCACTCATCTTACAGCGGGCCTGCTGATTGGCTGATGAGTCCAACAAGGCGTGGCTTATTAAGCCGTGCTGTCAAATGCCAACAATTTCCACTCTTCTCTTGCTCTAAATGTGCATGCGCTGGTATACTGGCCAATGCTTGGTATTAGACGGTACAAGTAAAAAAAAAAATGCTGACCATTGTGTTTCTGGCTGTAGGAATGTGAAGAAATAACTTTAAAATAACTGCTAGTGTTATTTACATCTTTAAAATAACTGCTCTCCTTATGTAAGTCAGGTGTAATGTTATGTAAGTGTAGCCAAAAATTATGGCTGCAGAACCACCAGACTATTAATGGTGGTTGGCATTTATTTTTATTATCGGCAACAGGTATAGGCCAGTAATTTTAATGAATTCGTGGTGCATAATTTGATCTTCCATTGGCACATCTATCTCTTACTGAAGCTTGGGTTTGACCCAGGCCTACACCAGCCCTTCCATCCACAAGACACTGTAGCAAATCAGTAATTCAATAAGGCTCTGCATATCTGCAAAACCCGCTTTGAACGGAAGTTGGAAAAGCATCGAGCTGGACTACGGCTCACCTCTAGCGCCCCCTGGGGTCTCAGAGAGCACGTGTTGCATATCTGTGTCTGTTTATTAATGAGATCAGTGCAGCAGAGCTGACAAGGAGTCCATGAGTCGTGTTACAAAATATGCATGGGAAATGTTTCAGGCAGGGAGAAAGAGAGAGAGGGGGAGTAAATGAATGAGAGAGAGAGAATGAGAAAGAAAAACAGGAAGAAAATCAGTGCAAGAGAGAGAGAGAGAGAGTGTGTGTGTGTGAGTGTGTGTGTGTGTGTGTACAGCAGGGTGAGTAATGACTTGTTCTTCTCCTCTCCCACAAGATTCTTGTTTCCTTTCCAAACCCCCTCTAAGGATTTGTAATTAATTGAACACTTCTTATTTGCTCTTAAAACAGCCTGGGTTAATGCGCAGATTAAGAGAGTCCATTGTGGACTCAATCAATTGGCCGTTGGCTGCTTTATTTTCGGAGTCCACCTTCCCTGGCTGGGTCACTGCTCGCTCAGGAATAGCATCCCGAACAGCCGTGGGAGAATCTGCTGACGAAAGCAGACTGCCCAGTTCCAGCTAACGGCATTCCAGAACCTCTGCAGGATCCAGCTTCTCTCTTAGCTGGCAGGCCGAGACGACTGGGCCCTGAATGTCTGTTTTCCTCTCATCACAAAATAGCAACCGAATGGATGTTCTAATGTCGAGCCCTATGTAAGTAACGTTCGTTTAGGTATCGTTCATTTAGGTGTACAGCGCTTTTCACAGGTGTTAGTCACAAAGCGCTTCACAAAACAATTAAAACATGCACTACACACACTACTACTGTTAAAATATAGCTAATATAAAGTAAATACCATACATTAATAAAAAAAAAACACACTAAGATGAAAACGTAGATTAGCTAAATAAAAACGTCAGTTAAAAACCGTCTCTCTTACACGTGTGATTTTGCAGTGCCCTATATGTGAGAATCTTAAACTGGGTTGTATACTGTTTGGGGACCAGTACAGAAGAGACATACGCACCCAGCTAACGTGAGACGATCTGTCCATCTGTGTAACGTAGCGAGAGAATCTAGCAGCAGCTAGAATTGAACGTACAAAGGGATGAAAATGAGGCTCGGCAGTAGTTGATAAGAGATGAAATAAAAGCGTGTGGAATCTCAACTACTGTATTTGAAGTATTATTAAAATATTCCTTAGGTAAAGAAAAAGATCTGATCATCTAACATGCGTGTCAAAAAGGGGCCCTGATATTTTACAAAAAGATGATAAACAGTATTAATACTCTTTATAACCTGACACAAGGGAAGCTAATATAAAGACTACTACATGAGGGCCCTAAAACCAAGCCTTGTGGGACACCACAAGACAAGGGAGCAGAGTTACACATGAGTCAAAATCTCGGATTGAAACATGAAAGCGGGTTGTGAAAGTAGGTGGGTGATTTCCCTGTGTGGCCCCAGGCTGACGAGCTGAGCACAGAGCTAATGCTGGGTTAAACGGGTGTGAGGACTCAGTAAGCCAGCAGAGCGGAGCACAGAGAGGCATCAAATGGTTCTCACCACCATCATGACAGAGTCACAGATGGGGATGTCACCATGGGACGAGGCGATAAACGCATGCACTCGCACGCTTCCCTGCCTCTCTCTCCCCTCTCTCTCCTCTTCTCTCTCCCCCTCTCTCTCTCCCCTCCTCTCTCTGTCCTCCTCTCTCTCTCACCCCCCTCTCTCCCTCTGATCTTACAGGCCTGTTTCACTCTTTCCATCCATTTCCCTCCATCTTTCTTCACCATTTCTTTCTCTCCCAAGTCTCTCCTCATCTTTCTCTTTCTCTCCTCTCTCCCTGCGTCTCTTTCTGCCCATCTCTCCCTTTTCCCCTCTGCCTGTCTGTATTAGTCTGTGACAGTAACCTGTCGTGCTCCTCACAATCTAAAGCTTTGCTGCATTCGTCATATAAACGTCAGATTAGCGACAAGATCCCCTGTACACATGTGTGTGTGTGTGTGTGTGTGTGTGTGTGTGTGTCCACATCATAGGGGCTTAGATTAAATAAGCAGATAAAGAGGAATAAACAGAAAGGGATAAACACTGAGTTGAAGCCAGCAGAGGAGTGCAGTGAGACAGACAGAGGAGTGCAGTGAGACAGACAGAGTAGTGCAGTGAGACAGACAGAGTGCAGTCAGACAGAGACAAAGAAGTGCGGTGAGACAGACAGAGGAAGCAAATCACCAAGCTGATCAGGACACTGTAGGACTGAAGTGGAGAAACCTGTTTTAGATCAACCCTCAGTGAGAGAGAGAGAGAGAGAGAGAGAAAGAGTGATAGAATGCCTATTTTTTCAAATAATGGCCTGCTGTCTTCACATTATTTCCAGCTATAACAGCTTATCAAATGCAGCAACTGTTCACAAAATTTTAATATCTGGAACGGAGAGTCATAACAATACAGACAGTCATAATAAAAATTATATAACTGCTAATAACGCTAACAGTGATGAACTCGACTTTTCACTCTGCAACTCTCCATCTCTCCATTTCTCCACTTCCTCCCAACTCTCTCTCTCTCTCTCTCTGTCTCTCTCCCCCTCTCTCCAGCTGCCTGAGAACCTTGTCTAGATGCTGTATTAGCTGCTCGTCTTTGGGATGTGCTGTGTGGCGTGTCTATGATGTAACAAGCGTGGAGGCGTGTCTGTGAAGTAGCAGATGTGGGGGAGAAGGGGTGTGTCTATGATGTAATGAGCATGTGGGTGTGGCTGTAATGTAGAGCGTGTGGGGGCGTGTCAGATATAGCAGGCGTGGGGGTGTGTCTGATGTAAGGAATGTGGGGGGAGTGTCTGTGATGTAGTGAGCCTGGGGGTGGGCATCTGATCCAATGAGTGTGAGAGGGAGGGGCATAAGCACACATTCTCCTCCATCCAATCATTTTTTTCTCCTTTGTGACCAAGTAAGTGAATGCAAAAATAAATAAATAAATAGAGGAGGTTTCAGTGCTATTTTAAACTCCTTGCTATTCACTTTGAAGTGTTTCTGTGTGTGGGCTACAACACTCCCTCCCCCCCCCTGCTCCTCCACCCCCCAGCACGGGGGCTCCAGGAAACGAGCTTGTGCTCCTGTGGTGATGCTGGAGACCAACGACTGCTCTTAACGATGTGGAGTTGTGTGGTTGGCTCAGATTCTTGGTGCAGCGCACGGGGCTTGTGTGTGTGGAACACCTCCAAACTCAAAGAGCACCACCACACTACACCTGCCTGCACTCCCACCTCTCACTGCTCTTAGAGTCATCTGGCCAAAGGGAAGGAGGATGGTGTTTAGACTATTATACACACACACACACACCACATACACACACACACACACACACACACACACACCCCTGACCATAGACATGACATGTAGGGTTACCCAAATCTAAACCCTAAATTCCCTCCCTACAAACAAAAGCAACAAAAACAAGACTGCATATTTACGAGCGTTGGGCGGGGAAAACGTCCCGTCACGCTGACCTTCAATAGGCTGCTCGTCTCCAGTGCTCCCGCAAACCCCGCCCCTTTTCCGGATTCAAGGTCCACGCCTCCCTGGTGGTGGTGCGGGGAGGCGTCCCGGTAGCAAGCAGGCGTCCTCTAACTGCAACACCGCTGATTAATAATTAAGAGTGGATGAGCACAGAGGAGCCTGGAGGACATCGGTGGAGAGAGGGTGGATTACTCACGCCTGAGCTCCAGCGTTCAGACTGGGTGGATGCTCTGTCCCAGGATAACGCAGACCGGCGAGGTTACAGCACCCCCAATCCATTACACAAAGGAAAGTTTAAATAAAAAAAAAATATATGTATATATTTAGTGTGACTCAGCTCAGCTGCACTGTTGTAATGCTGCTCTATTGCAACGGTGCAGGATGAGATCATGGGTTATTTCCAGCTGCACTGCTGGGGGTGGAGGGGGGTGAGTTGCTGCTGATTTTTACAGAGTGGAGTAAGAGCAGGTGTTGGGGTGAGTCTGTCCATCAGGCAGAAAAGGGACACACACACACACACACACACACACACACACACACACACCACCTAATCATACACTTTCCTTCCCAACGATATACTTATTCTAATTAAAACTGGAAAGAAACAGCCAGAAAGCTGATCTGAGATCAGTGGTTGGTACTTTGAGAAGCTCGACACACTCAGGCTGGCCATTAGAACCTTCTGGGTGGAAGAACACTGTGAGTAAGACCCAGTGATAGCGTGACCCATGGGCTGGGCTGGCTCTTCACACACCTAATGGTCCACCTCCACCTCAGACCCCAGCGAGGGACTCCATCTCTACCTCAAAAGGCATCAATATTTCTGTGGCTAAAACGTGGATGTCTGCCTCACCTCCAGGAAGGTCCCAGCACTGCAGGCTTCAGCTCCGCCCTGCGCAGATGCCCTGAGGTCATAATAAAGGCGATGTAACTGCCTACAATGGCACAAATCAGGGCTGTTCAGTCAGGAACACGGGACTGGACTCTCACCGTCCTGCAGGAGCTCCATGAGACTGGAGTCTCACAGTCCTGCTCAGGAGTGCTTTAAAGCCACTGTGCATGGTGGCAGTAAAGAGAAGCAGCTTTTACGTCTCATTTCTCCGAGAACACGGACATGTGATTCCCTCTTCTCGTTCACAGACTGCACTCCGCAAACGAGGTCAGGCAGGGGACGTCTTACAACTCTATTAAAAACAAAGCGCTTGAACGCCATTAAGAACAAAGTGTTTGCTGCGTAAATGCAGGAGTGAGGAGTTAAAAAAAAAGCTGACCTGTACTTTACTTGATAGTGATAAAAAGAGAACAGTGTGTGCCTGGTGAAGACAGTGAGACAGTACGCCGCTAGTTGTACTCGTACTCAGCCAGCGTACTGTGCTGCCTGTCTGTCTCTGAGCTGTCTCTTTCTCTGAACTGTCTCTCTCTCCAAGCTGACTTACACTTCGAGCTGGCACTCTCTGAGCTGCCTCTCACTCAAAGCTGGCTGACTGTCCGTGCAATGCGTCTTTCTGAGCTGTCTCTCTCTTTGAGCCGTCTCGCTCTCTGAGCCGTCTCTCTCTCTGAGCCGTCTCTCTCTCTGAGCCGTCTCTCTCTCTGAGCCGTCTCGCTCTCTGAGTTGTCTGTGAAGGAAGCAGTTTCTGTATGTGCTGATGCACAGCACAGTACTGAATCCATCATGTTAGCATTGTAATGGCAACAGTGCTGCAGTAACCTCTTATTTATCATCTAAAACATGCACTGTATACACACACACACACACACACACACATTCATTTCCCCAATTAATTGCAGTCAGGGGTAATTTGAGGGACGCCGAGATCTATAAAGTCCAAGTGCATTTGGTCCAATCATTTTAATTATGGCAATTATCTGGTCATTATCGGTTACTGTGTGTCTGTAGGCCAGGCTGCAGAGGCTGTAGAAACTCCGTCCGAAAACACCCAACTGCCTTCGAGAGCCGTGGAAAAGTATCACCATGTGGGAGTGTGTCCTCCGGCCCGGAGCAGAGGAGCGTAGAGGACGCGGCCAGACCCGCTGGGCCGGACCTGCTGACGCCAGCACAGAACCCACATCCACCCAACCTCCATGTGCAAGGGATCCACCCTGGGGGGCAAATGAGCTGGCAGGGCTCAGAACCAGGGGCACCACACGCTCTGCCCCGCCCCTCAACGGGTAAGGCTGGGTCTCCCTGGCCCCGCTGTTCTCTCCACTGATTTGTCTGCCGAAAACTGCAGACATGGCAGCCAATCACCCCCCGTGTCTAGACAGGAAGAAGCTGGGGGCGAGAGAACGCAAGTAGAGCGTCGGGGTCTCCGTGAGCCCCTCGGATCGTCTCGTCTCCGTGAGCACCTCTCGGCTGCTCCGGGAGACGATCGACGCTGTAGCATCGCCATCAGCCACAGCTACCAAACGAAAAAGCCAGAACCCACCATGCTTCCTGTGTGCAGTCTCAGGTTACGACTTTCTCTCCAAGCGTGGGAAGAGCGGAAAACCACCCTACAGGAAGACTGACAAGAATATTACATGACATCATTCTACCAAAGTTTTATTTCCAAACTCAAATCTTTCCAAAAATATTGAGTTTGTCTCTTTAACTGATCCAAGATTTATACTGATGACGGCTTTGACCTGACAAAACGCAGACCTCGTTAGAGTCAGCTGAGCACAAAATGAATTTAACACACTCTGTAGAATTTTTGTTTTTTTTTCTCTTTTTTTAATATAAAAAAAAAAACATCTTCAGTTTTGAAGCTGGCTTTATTTGGATCACAGCCTTCACTGCTTTGATATTCCAGAGGTTCAAAGACACCAGAGAGACACTAATCTCCTGTTAATCTTAATATTAGCTTCAGCTGCAGCGACCAATTAAACGGGGAGGCGGTG
>JAOYMR010000005.1:15929989-15941418 GCA_025802075.1 Tenebrosternarchus preto
TGACCCAGGATGGATTCTGCACCTAAAAAAGACACATACACACACACACACACACCCACACACACACACACACACACCCCATGACAGGTGAACTTCCACAGTCTAATATGGGCTGAGACTATGCCACACTGATTGCCTGACATGTGTGTGCGTGCACGTGTGTGTGTGTGTGTGTGTGTGTGTGCACGCACGTGTGTGTGTGTGTGTGTGTGTGCACGTACGTGTGTGTGTGTGTGTGTGTGTGTGCGCGCACGCGTGTCTCGTCTCTCCACCCCTGCTGCGCTGCTGTCTGAGCGAGATGATGGGTAATTGATACGTCGTGGGTTTGTTTGCTCAAGAGTCAGCCATTCCGGCTCTAGCAGCTCTACTGCGTAGGCCGTGACAGACTGCAGTCGCACATGCTGCCATCGGTAGCGGAGGGGGCCGCAGGAAACTGCACAATGGGAGATGATTGAGGCGTGACTGGAGGAAAATGGTGTTTTCATAGAGCCTACAGCAGCCGTTTTCAGCTCTGCGCCAGTGCCATCAATCAGGGAAAGAACAGAGTGAGAAACACAATCACCAAGCAAATTAACAACAGCCACCCAATTACATACAGCACTACGATATAGCATTTACTGTTTCTTCCTCGATAAAAACTCTTTTATGGAAAATATGCACCTTTTTTTCCATTTGGTGCAGTGGATGGTTGCAGCTGGAAGTGTGAAGTGTAATTCAAATATGCGGCTTTGTACCAGTAACCGACGGCGACCATATGGAGAGAGTGAGGCATTAAGGAGAGAGTGAGGCAGTAAGAGTGAGGCAGTATGACTTGGTCTTTCATGGGGTGAAAGGACAGCACTGTCACGGTAGTGGACTCAGAAAGCCTGGTACTTTCCGAGATTAACACACGAGTAGAATCTGCTGATGTAAAACGGTGTGCTCCACCCGTGCCTGTGGAAGAGAGGTTCTCGTTCTGGTCCGTTTGGTTTAGGAGTCGTTATTGCAAGCATTCTAAAGCGGAGTGGGCATCAGCACGGTTCATTCATTTTGATTCACGGGATTTCATTATGACTCAATGTCGATTCTACTTCAGTTCAATTTAGGATATATATTAAAAAAAAAAAAGAAACTATAATGACAGCATTGCTTATAATAGAGATGTTCTGAGAATTAACACTGCACTTGAAACTAGAAACTAGCAGAGGCTGGTGAGCTTGGCACACAGCTAACATACTCCAGAGGTTCTGAGAACACTTGTACAAACCAGCATGGCAGCTGTGAACAATTCTACAAAACAACATGACAAATGAACACTGGCTTATTTGGGTTGTCAGTTATTCTATAGATGTTCGAAAGCCATCAGCCTGCGTTCGAATGCTGGTGTTTGATTTCTTGGAAAGAACCTTTAGGATATACTTTAGCACATATAGATCCCACTATAGTTCTGATCTATAAATGGTGTCACCACGGCGACCAGGGGATTATTGTGGAATTGGAGGAATTTGCAGACGACAGTTCAGTGTTGGTGCATTAGCTTACACACACACACACTTATACAGACTCTCTCCCTATATCACTTTACTTCAAAGCACATTTGTCTCCGTCTGCAAATAACTTGAATGTTAGTAGGATTCCTTACTGATGGTGAACACCAATCTGGATGAGATCAGCACAGTGTAAAAGCAGACATCAAAGATTGGCCTGTCACCAAACTCTGAACTAATGGTATTTATAGTCAGGAGAAATCTCCACTGAAGGTGTACAGCTATGACAAGAGCACAGAAATTGCACCTTTTTTTCTGAAGAGTTAAGAAGGGAGAAAGAACAAGATGGAGATTTTTTTTTTAAATCTGGTGATGGAAAAAAATAAAGAAAGTCTTAGGACAAAAGTCAGAGAAAGAAAGAGAGAGAGAGTGAGAGAGAGTGTGAGAGAGAGAGAGAGTGTGTGAGTGAGAGAGAGAGAGAGAGAGTGAGAGAGAGAGACTGAGAAAAAGATGTACAGAGAGACTAAGGGGGAGGAAGGGAGAAAATAAAGAGGAAGACAGACGGGAAAGGAAGAAGAAAAACTGCTCAGTGGTAGAGTGAAAGACAGGAGAGAAACAGAAAGATGGAGGGAGAGAGAGAGTGAGTCACTTCTTTCTTATTCATTATTAATATTTATTACTTTTATTAGCATTTTGTTACGTATGACCATCATCTTCATGTTTAGATGTACACGTGCGTGTGTTTGGATGTACGCGTGTGCTTGGATGTACGCGTGTGCGTGTGCTTGGATGCGTGTGCGTGTGTTTGGATGCGTGTTGTGGGCCATTATGTAACAATGGCAATGTTCACCAAGTTAATGAAAAGGGAAACTGTGCTTTGGACGCGTCCGTCCTTCCATTTTGAACTGCACACGGACCAGTGGTGTGTTACCAATGTGGGACCGGCTGAAAATGCCTGGATATAGAAACATGGCAAATGCTAGACTAATACTGACATATACCCAATAACACTGGAGCCACGCTTATACTGAGACAGCAGTGAATCTAGACTATTGCATAAAAATACCAAAAAGACTTATGGTGAGAAATACCAGATAGCAGTAACGTTAAATGCAAAGCATTATGGGAGATCAACACGGAATGAGCTTCACACTCCAGGCATCATCTAAAAAAAGGCCTGGAGAGGACCCCCTCTACTTTTACATTAGTCAAGGAAATCACTTTTACTGTCTTTTTCTCTAAATCAGTATTTCACAAGCACACACAGACACACAGTATTTCTGGATCTTATTAGCTGAAGTGGATTGCCCTGAGGAGTTCTTAACTTGTCTACCACCTACTTACTACAGCGCCTGAGCAAAATTAGGACTGCTTGCTAAAACTGTGTGTGTGTGTGTGTGTGTGTGTGTGAGAGAGAGAGAGAACACTCATATGCACATATGTGTTTTCCAAATTAAGCTGCAATGTTTAGTTAACTGTCTGTGAATAAGAGAGCATGAATTATACAGGGCCTGCATCAACCTGGACAGATGTTAGGATATAATGTTAAACCTGAGCCTATGAAACATGAAGGAGACCATGAAGCTTCAGTTTCTGACCAGAAAACTGCACTAAGCGATACTAACCCTTCCCTTCTCTTCCCTTTTACATTCTCTCTGATCGATGGATTCAATTTCTTCTCCATGGAAGCACCTGTAGGTTTCCGTTTCTGTGGAA
Source organism: Tenebrosternarchus preto (assembly GCA_025802075.1). Taxonomy (NCBI): domain Eukaryota; kingdom Metazoa; phylum Chordata; class Actinopteri; order Gymnotiformes; family Apteronotidae; genus Tenebrosternarchus; species Tenebrosternarchus preto. Next base: position 15,933,172 of record JAOYMR010000005.1, read on the forward strand.
GTGCATAATTCATCTGAACTTTGTGCATGGCATCCTGATGAGATGAAAGTAGATGCACAGCACTCATATAACACACAAATATTTATTAGACACTTCTCACATCCAGATGTCCAGAGTCGAATAGATGTTTGCATGTGTAGGAGGGTTATAGGGCAGGAGTTGTAGGAGTCGTAGCTGTTGTAACCTGTCTACTCTTTTTTATCCTGATGAATTTCCTACTTCTTATGAAACCACTGAGTTTTGAAAATATCACCAGCTTTGGCTGGTCTACCCCAGCCAGGCGAATAAAACATATTTTCATGATCTCGGTTTTCGGACAAAACTGCTGTAGCTGGATTTGTGTAACGGTGGCGTTAAGAGCCAAAAAGCAGCTTACACACTTGGACACGCTGTGAGCGAAGAGTGAAAACACACTAATGCACACGCGCAATGCAGGATCCCCACGCGCCTGTACACTCAGGAAAAGGATTTGTTTTTAACTTCTAAAAATGGCTGAGCACCTTAAACTTTGGAATAACTGCACTTATAATAATTACTGATCTTTTTGGTAAGTCATTCCATTAACACAAGGCATCCCAAATACTTCATTTTTAAATGAAAACATGCTTTCAAATACATTAAAAGGTTTTATGGGAGTTAATAAATGAAGAAATGACAGGTGAACCTACATCTCACGATGTCTCCTGACATCTCACAGTCTCCTGACATGTCTCACGATATGTCTCAGTGTGTCCCACAGCATGTGTGTTTCATGACGCATCTCACAGTCTAATGACATGTCTCACAGTGTTTCACAGGGTGTCTCATAGCATGTCTCCCAGCATGTCTCAGTGTGTCTCCCAGCATGTCTCGCGGCGTGTCTAACAGCGTGTCTCGCAGCAGGGGAGGGAAGGCAGGAGTCAAAGCGAGGCAGGCAGAGGAGTGGCATCCGCGCCTCCTGCTGTGCGTTGGAACGGAAGCGTTCGGTTGTCGTTAGCACAGGCCGACAGGGAGACACCGTGGCCCTCGATGCCTCTTAATTAGCAGATCCAAGCTGGAGCAAAGCTTTCCTGATGAGGTTTAAATCCTGACGTTCCACGTCATCAATGTTCCAAATGACTCCCGGCTTCAGTCCTGCACACAGCAGCTGTCAGGCCCGATCCGGCCTTCACCTATTCTTTTATTTTGATTATTTCTTTTTTTCTTCTCTTTAAGACGGGCTAAAACTGACATTTATTTTAACAGACTAGTGGAAACGGAAATTTGGTTGCTATGCACATCTCCTAATTCAGTGGGAGACCTTGGCTGGGGCGAGAAGTTATTGAGTTATGATAACACTATTCACTCTTGCGGCAAAAAATTAAAAAAATGCACTCAGCAAATCAGGAGCTTTTTCAGTCAAAACAGATACACGAATAAAGAAAATATAACATGTGAAAACGAACCTAGTCACTACCACTGTAACACGATAACAGCAGCATTAGAGAGCACAGTCACCATCCGGTGCTGGGCAGTTATTCTTTTATCTCCACACAGAGCCTTTACTTCAATCCCCCCACACAGTGCAGACAGGGGGCGCTGGTGAGGGGGGGAAGGCACATTTTGCTCTTGGCACATTAGGGGCCAGAACACAATTACTTGCGGGCAGCACTTCAAACAGTCCTGCAGCCGTGCAGGACACAGAGCAGGACCAGGGATGACCCACAGGCTCTCACTCTCTCAGCCTGTCAGGCTTCAAACAGAATTCAGAATCGTTCAGCACATACCTCAAAGTGGCACACACACACACACTCATACACAGATACACACACTTAATCTCATATACACACTACCCCTGTGACTTATTCATACTTTGAACTTCTTGTGTTCAAAAAGTAGTTCATAAGTGGTCCACTGATTCACACACACACACACACACACACACACACACACACACACACACACACACACTCATGAAGGAAGGATGAAGTATATACCAGTTAACAGTACAGATGCCTTTAGTTCCTGGTTTTGTCCTGCCCACATACAGGGGCAGAAATATCCCAAACCTTCTGTACTCCCTAACCAACGCATGACAACCTGGAGTCACACAACTATCTGTCCAAATTTCTCTGTAATGCTGGTCGTTCTTATGCAGCAGCATAAGCGAATCAGAAAGTGTGGGCTTGTGGGATGGTTCTGGGGTGGACTGGGGGCGTGGTCATATGCAGTAGGCGGGACAAGAGATGGTGGCAGCCAATCAGCCAGCATTCTATTCAACTCGCACCACCTCACCTGATGATACACTCAAATCATGCATTATTCACTACACACTATTTACTTGACAGCACGTTTTTGTATTTTATTTATTTATTTTTGTAGGGTGGTAAACTTCTCAAATCAAACATGGCTCCCAGCATGTCTCAGTGTGTCTCCCAGCATGTCTCAGTGTGTCTCCCATTTGCATTTGAATTTTAGAAGAACATATGCCGAGTTTGGCATGTTGTGTCATTTGGCCATTGTTTTTGATGCTCATGTCTTCTGGTGTTTCTAGTTTAGCCACCTGGGCTGGAGCCGCTGGGTTTCCTCTGCGGATACTATCTGTGGATACTATGGTTCAAGACACACCCAGGTCTGCTGGTGGCAGGTGTGGTTCGAAACACAGCTCAGGTTTGCTGTCTGGGTGGGGTGGGGGGTTTTGCAATTCAAAACACAACCCCAGATCTGCTGTGGTTCGAGACGCAGCCCACGGACTCCGGCGGCCGAAAATTTGCGCGCGCACACACACTCCGTGACCACCGCCTTCCTCTGAGGAGAAACAGCACACCCCAACACCAGCCTCCCAACACCATCCCTGCTCCTCACGCGCGCTCGTGTGCGGCTGCTAAAAGACTTGCGGGGGATTTGGGGCTCGGTAAACACCACCGACAATAACATCGGCTCGCGTGCTATTGTGCCCCTGCTACTGTTTGCTTGTTTGCTTGTTTTCCTTGAAGGAAAAGATAAGAAAGTCTAATTGCCGAGTCTTTCTCTGCTAGCTGCTCTCTCTGCAACATGAGGGAGTGTGTGAAAGTTAATTATCTGATAGGATACACAGAGGCAGAGGAACAGGAACACAATTGTGGGTTCATGCGCACAGACAATCACTATCAGAATATATGTAAACAATGTGATTTGTTACATAGAAACTTCTAAAAGTAGTTCATTGTGTTCTTACTCTATGGCCAGCAGGTTTTATGAATGAAATGGGCTGTACAGGAAGGCATTGAAAAGATCTCACGCACATATTTTACCACAAACAAAACTGTGACACACACACAGACCCACACACACTCACATCTCATTTTGGCTTATGTTCCTGTTGAATTGCAGCATGGAGAAAATATGCACACACACACACACACACACACACACACACACACACAGCAGAGGGCTGTGAAGGAGTGGGAGATGGCAGGTGAGAGAGTGACCTTTTCCAGAACACTAATTTAATGGCGGCAGAGAGAAACTACTCTTCTGATAGGACAGTTGCTCTCAGAGCTGTAGCTGTGTGTGTGCATGCATGCGTGTGGTTAAACCACATCTACAACTGTGAACAACTTCTAGAACATGACTTGTAAGAGTGAACCTCTCAGGTTTGAAGCCATGACTATACCACAATCACCATAATTTACTGATTCCTGCTCCACTCTTTCACTACACATATTTAACACAGCCTCACTCTCACTCTTCATCTTCATAAGTAATGCACTTCTATTTTTTTTCAGTTCCTTATTTTATTTTCAGCTTCTTTTCTACAAATTCATATATTTTCTATTATTCTTGTCTTAGCTGAGGAAATGCTGAGTCAGAATTTCAGTGTTAAGTGTAACTGTTTGCTGAGAATACGGCAGTAAAACCCTTCAGTTCTTGATCCTGATCACTAATCCCTACAGCAAGTAGGACTTTACTGCCAGTGTGTGTGTGTGTGTGTGTGTGTGTGTGTGTGTGTGTGTGTGTGTGTGTGTGTGTGTGTGTCTTAATCTCCCAGTCTAAGGGGGGCTTCTGTCATAATCAATCTCTCATGTGTAATTGACCTACAGTGTTGAGCTAAAGACAGCCTGCAACCCCAACACACACACACACACACACAAAGCCCACTGATGACCTTCCAAAAAAAAAAAACGCAGTACACACATAAATAAGCACACACACACACACACATACACACACACACACTTTGATTCATGTCCTATCTCAAAATAACTTACTTAAAACAACCAAACCTAATTAATTACAGTACATCTGCATTGAGAGAGAGAGATAGAGAGAGAGAGAGATAGAGAGAGAGAGATAGAGAGATAGAGAGAGAGAGAGATAGAGAGAGAGTCACACACATAAGAACTAGAAAATAACATTGAACCTCAGGGGGTCTCATTAAAATAAAATGAGGGAAAAGTGGTTTGATCAATCTAAACACTCATAAAGATTACACTACAATGTTATAGTGTGTGTGTGTGTGTGTATGTGTGTGTGTGTGTGTGTGTTGCTTCTTTGTAATACAGAATTGTTATCTAAACGACTGATGCCAGAATTACTGGAATATACAGAACTAAAGTAGGCAGTTATTTTAGTTCCTTTAAAGTTGCTGTATGCATTCAGTCAGTGTTTAGATACAGACATGCACTTCACACAGGGTTACGTTACATTACTTACACAAACTTGCTCTTAACCACATTAACCAAACACACGTTTCTAACATTCTACGTCAAGCAAATGAGAACCCAGTCTGGAGAACCCAGTCTGGAGGACCCTGTCAGAGCCCTCCTTACTGTCCTGTTTTCAGCAGAGCTACAAGACTGCGTCTCACCAGCTCGGGGGCTTTGGGTTTGTGTGTTTAAAGAGGCGACAGTGGCCTTGTGCGCCGTGAGGAGAAAAAACAACCCTGTTCACTTCACAAATATTTACACCAGATTGAAAAAAAGAGAGAAACAAAGAGAGAAAGAGAGAGAGAGAAAGAGAACGAGAGAGAGAGAAAGAGAACGAGAGAAAGAGGTCCACTCATCCCTGCCTCGCAGTGTTTGTAAAATAAACTGTTTTATCAAACAGCTGCATGCATGTGTTTCCATCAAAATGCATTAATGGACTGAGTAAACACAAGGTGAACGAAACCTCTGTGTGCTTTTATTGGAGAATAGATTCCATATATTGACTGCCACAGTCTGGACAATGATATTATACAGAGAGAAATTCAGCTTTGTGGTATAGTAGAAAAAACTGGAGAGAGTGAAAGAGAGAACAGCTTAACCGAGCAACAGAGCAGTGTGTGTGTGTGTGTGTGTGTGTGTGTACACTGTTGCTGGGAGACTGGATGACTGTGGGGCGGGGGGTCATGGGGTTAAAGACTGATATGTCCTATCCATTCTGTTACACTGGGGAAAAACTTTATGAATATTCCACAAAAGATCTGCATACAGCCCACCTGCCTAAACTCACTCTGCCCCCCCCCCCCACTCTATCTCTGTATCTCTCACTCTCTCTCTCTCTCTGTTAGTCTCTCTCTCTCTCTCTGTTAGTCTCTCTCTCTCTCACCCTCACTTGCTGAGTCTCTGTCTCTCTGTCTCTCTGTCAGAAGCAAAACAGCAAGCTCTCATGCCAAAGTCCATCACTCTGAGAACGATCGTCTAGGGAGGAGTTGAGGCTAAATCTGGTACTACACACACACTTCCTAACACACACACACACACACACACACACACACTTCCTAACACACTAACACACATCCTATCACACTCAATAATATGCTAACACACACAAATTAACACACCTATATATGTTTTTACACTCACATAAAACATAAAAAAAAAAGAATTATGTGTGACAAAGAAATGATCAATAAAATAAAACCTGAGAAAGACGAGGGTAGAGGAGTGTTTTGCAAGGGGCTGGATCTCCAAGAAGAGCCCTGTAATCTACGTCTCCTTCATCTGGGTTGCATACGGCAGGATCCCAGCCCACACCACCACGTGGTGTTTGTGTTGGGTGAGTGCGTGTGTCGTCTCCCCGGTGGATGGAGATGTGTTATGTCTGCTGAAGTGTGGGTGGAACACATTCACTGAAACACCAGTTCAGTCTGTCAGGGGGAAGCTCAGAGCCGCGCCACCCTCCCGACTGCTCAGCCGCACGTGACGGCGTCCTGATGGCCTCCCAGCGGGGCAGGACGTCGGGACATGGGCGGGGTAATGTCCCGTCCTGCGAAACACAGATGTCTTGCACAGAGAGAAGCGACGTGCAAATTCGGGCGGCGTGTCCCAGAAGCAAGTCCTGGCCGAGCGACCTCAGAACACGAGTGTCACTTCTCTCCTGAGAGACGGCGGACACACTGCACTGCTGTTGTACTGGTAACGGTACTGGAGTTTGCTAACCACAGCCCTGCCACCCGTCTTCACATCCACGCACTCTTCTATTCCAGCATGGCGAGAGTCTTAATTAACACACAAGGGGCCTTGCCTCGTTAAGACTGTCCTTAATTAGACTTCACCTCGTTAATGCTGCCTGTAATTAGCTGTAAATGAGAAGCAGTAACGGAGCTGGGAGCAGGCGGCTCGTGATGAGGTCATGGGGTGGGGGAGGGGTGTTTAGGTAACACTTGGGGACTAGAAGGCATGACGGACACTGGAAGCACACAGACACACACACACACACACACACACACACACACAAAGTAAAAAAAAAATTTGCAGCTGCTCTCCAATGCATACGTCCACAGGTAGCAGTGTGTGTGTGTGTGTGGACATGCCACCATGACATCCCCTCCAAAAGTACACCCACAATTTCTTCTCCATTCCTCTGCATCAGCATCCATATATTCATGCATGTCTCTCTCCAATGTCACACTGGGAACACAGCTCCACCCTCAACTTCATACAGCTCCACCCTAAAATTCATACAGCCCCTTCCTTCACTTCATAAGCTCCTCCCCTAATTCCCTGCAGCTCCATCCCAGTACATGCAGCTCCACCCACAACTCCATACAGCCCCTTCCCTATTATCTGCAGCTCCACCCTCAACTCCTTACAGCACCACCCTCACTTCTCTGTGCAGGTGGGCATTAAAACCAGTGATCTGCACAGAGGGTGTTTGTCAGTGAGAACTGAGAAACTGGGATTGGATTTTCACAGACAGTTGGACTGCTTGGAGTTTAACTGGGTTGTGTTGAAATGAAAATAAAAGAACGATTGTATATGAAAAATAATACATAATTCAAATAACATTTCTTCATATTATTATTATTACAATTAGCTTTAATGCTAGTAGCAGTAAAAGTTAAAGTGTGCTATGGTAAGAGTGTTGAAAAGTTCAGGGAAGGTCCATTTTCAGAGAAAATCCACTTCTCAAGAGCTCTGAGCGCTAACGGGCAGCCATTTTGTGCTTGTGGTCGGAGCTGATCTGCATAGGGAGCAGATATGACTCGTTCTAGAGACCACACCATAATACCCCGCACCATAATACCCCGCACCATGATACCCCACACCATGATACCCCAGCGTATCCAAAACACGACTTTGAGCATAGCAGGGAAAACAAACTCCCTTTCTCTCCTCCTCAACATTGCAGGATGAGATGAAGGACCAAGAAAATGTGAGAAAAGAAGAACGAGAGAAAGACAGAGGGACAGAGGGAGAGAGAGAGAGAGAGAGAGAGAGAGAGAAAGAGAAGGAGAGAGAAACCAAGAGGAGGAATGAAGAATTGGCTTCCATTTCTTTTCTCTGCTCATTTTCTCTTCCTGTGTCGGTCTGCCGTTTTTTCTTCGCCTACGGTCCTCACTGTTAGACCCCTGCCATCCATCACACCAGCATCCAGCAGGAGCCTCCACCCTTCCCTCACACCAGCATCCAGCAGGAGCCTCCACCCTTCCCTCCATCCCTCCCTCCCTCTCTCTGCCATTATAGTGTTTGTTTTCACATCATCGCCAGCGCCAGATTGCATTCTGCCATCCATCACCGGTTCCCTCTATTCTTCTATCTGCCTCCTGTCCTTTCTTCCTCTCCCTCTCTCTCTCTCTTCCTCTCTCTCTCTCTCGTCTTGCCTCAGACTGCGAGAAAAGGATAGTGAGCCAGTAGAGATTTTTGTACACGCAGGTATGAGTGTGGAAAGATGCACACCTTCATAACTGTGCATGTATGTGTACACACACACACACACACACACACACACACACACACACACACACACACACACACAACCAACAAACAAATCACACACATTTGGGTATCGAGTACAGAGACTCTGACAGATGGTGGGAGAGGA
>JAOYMR010000005.1:15975829-15988329 GCA_025802075.1 Tenebrosternarchus preto
TGTGTGTGTGTGTGTGTGTGTGAGAGAGAGAGAGAGAGAGAGAGAGAGAGAGAGAGAGAGAGAGAGAGAGAGAGAGTTAGTTATGGAGGGAGAGGGGAGAGAAAGAGAGAGACAACTGCAGCCTTCTGGCAGTTGAACGTGGAACACTTTGACCTCTTGCCCTTCAGTTGACCTCCAACCTCTGGAGTTGTTTTTTTTTTTTTTACTTAGCTGCTGCTGTTCTGACCAAGTTCCTGCTTCATTTGTCCAGCTTGTATGTATGCATGGTTCAAATGACTCAATATTTAGTATTATACACACACACACACACACACACACAATCATACACAAACCCAGAGAGGGAGAGAGCTGGTCTAATTCTGTTCAGTCTCTCTGCTTTCCTTTTGTCCTCTTTTTTCTCAGTTTATGTGATTAATTATTCTAGCATGTAAAAAGGTCACTGGTAATGATCCTTCAGAGTGAGTATGTACAGGATGGAGGAAAATGTGGAGGAATGGAGAGCGTGAGAGAGACTGAACTCATCTCTGCTGTACCAGTACAGACATAGTGGCACAGATCAAAACTGCTTCCTAATTTAAAAGAACAAATAAATAAAAAATCTAGAATTTTTCTTAAAGATTAAAAATGAACATGGTATCATTTATGTTCCTTGTCATCTTCTCTTCTGAAGAGTAAGAGAGAGAAGAAAGAGAAGAACGAGTGTGAGAGACAGAGATGTGAAGGAGAACCTACTTGAGTATGAAACTACTAACCCCCTTACAGCTATTCGTCATCCACAGATGCTAAAGGGCTAAAGCTAACCTGCTAAAGCTAACCTGCTAAAGCTAACTTAGCTGCTACAGGTAACTTTGGTCCTCGTCTGAGGCTCAGTGCCTGTATTGCAGCGTGGAAACTTCTGGATTCAGTCCTACTGGAAACAACATTCTCGCACACAAACAGGGAGGCTGAGGCCATTCTGCTGAATCATATAGATGTGTAAAACAAAACAAAACAAAAAAGAGATGTTGGGCATGGATGCCGCACACATCTGCCCTGATTAGACACCCACTTAACGCAAATTTTTAGTGATCACCCCACACTGAAAATCAGATTTCAGATTCAGGTAACCAAACTTTCTTCCATATGCCTCTGTTCAGCATCTGTGCTGGAGGAGAGAAAACTCGACTTTTATGCCTGATGACCAAACGGCGCAGAGGTGACCTCTGGTTCCAGACTCTCTCTCCCTCTCCCCCACTATCTCTCTACCTCTCTCTCCCTCTCCCCCACTATCTCTCTACCTCTCTCTCTCTCTCTCCCCCACTATCTCTCTACCTCTCTCTCCCTCTCCCCTACCATCTCTCTACCTCTCTCTCCCTCTCCTCCACTATCTCTCTACCTCTCTCTCCTCCACCATCTCTCTACCTCTCTCTCCCTCTCCTCCACTATCTCTCTACCTCTCTCTCCTCCTCCCACCACTTTCTCCTCATCTTTCTCTCTCTCCTTCTCTCAGAGAGTGAAAGATGGAGACAGAAAGAATAATGAGCTGCTATCTGTTCATGCTCTTTTAGCCCGTTCATTCTTCAGCTGTTGATACACCCACACATACCCACAGTTCAACAGCCACAGTTCAACACTTTTTTCTCTCTGCGATCGTCACGCTCTCCCTCGTTTTTCTTAATCTTTGTCCGTCTTCTGCCTTTCCAGCCGTTTTCGTTTTGTATGACGTCTTTGAAACGACGTCTCCTCTCCTCTTTACCTGTCTCCTGATCTCTACTGTCCTCTCTGTGTCCTCACCACCCCTCACTTTATCTGAGAGCGTTCAGGCATGGCCTCTTTTTGACAAGTTCCCATCAAGTCAGGAGCAATTAGCCCCCCCCACACACACACCTGTTGGAGAGTAACAGTGGGCATCTGTCTCCTACCAGCTACTGACAGATAGACTGATACATGGACAGACAGGGTGATGGATTTTATAAACAGATGGATATATAGATATTCAAACTGCATCATTATGTTCTGTGTGTGTGTGTTAGTTTGTGTGTGGGAGCAGTGTGTGCATACATATGTATATAAGCATTGTGTGTGTGCGCATGCATGTGTGTGTGTGTGTGTATGTAGACTCTTGCTGTGAAGCAGTTTGCTGTCCCATATGTCTCCATAGGAAAGGAAAAAAACAACAACACTGATGAACAGGCTGACAGTATACACCCAGTTTGCATCCTCCTGCTCATTACCCAATCCTGACATGGCTTTGTTTGATTGGCACTGCCATCAGCCAGTGCTGATGCAGATAGGGATAACTGCTACTGTCATCTCCTACTCTCAAATGAGCTGGAAGGTCTGGAGCTGCCAGATCCATTTCACAAACCAGGACAACAACTGGAAAGCATAATGCTGCACACACACACACACACACACACACACACACACACACACACACACACACACACACACACACACACACAGCATAAGCCATCTGGTTGTCACTGTCCAATACACTCTCCTGGAAGTTTAGAACACAGCCTACGAGTCTCTCTCTTCCTCTGTTATTTCCGAGCTTTTAAAGAGAACATTAAATTGAATTTTATAATCACTTCATATAGATACTGACTGATATAACACATTATGTAGGTACTATCGTAACATTGTAGTGTAGTATTTTATTAAGAATTATTAACCTTTTTTATATGTTTTATAGCCGAGTCAAATCCACTAGTGCAAAAGATACAAAAGATAATCACCTCTCTCATAAAACCATAACTAGATCCTGTCTCTCTCTCTCTCTCTCTCACAAAACCATACCTAGATACTCCTCTTGCCCTCCTCTCTATATGCTGCTATATCCCTCTCTATATGCCTCTCTACCACTCTCCCATTTCTCCTTCTGTCTTCCTGCCTCTTTCTTCCTCTCTCACCACGGTTCAATTCAGCTTCATTTCATTTCATAATGCTTTACAGACATGACTGTCACTACACAACTCTGACAAAGCAACCTAATTAAGTTCAGTTCAGCTTTAACGACGTGGACATACATAGATGCACAACTACAAGAGCTTCACTCGGAAAATCCTCCAGCTCTGCCCATTTTCCAACCCTTTAAAGGTTTGTTCGCGTACAAAAGACTGACGCAGACAGGAATAACGCGACATAATTCGGATCAGTCAAGGGAAGGCTGGATCTCGTGAAACGGGAGGGAACGTCCGGAACATCTCCCAGCGTTCAGAGAGTTTTAATGTTGCTCTTTGATTTCACCACAGTACAGTGAGAACCAGGAAGTCCAACAGCAGCAACTGTGGTCGAGTTAGTGGGGATTTTGAGTTAGTGGGGATTTTGAGTTAGTGGGGATTTTGAGTTAGTGGGGATTTTGAGTCTGAATCCAGTCCGGAGCTTATTTTGAACGGTTCTGCACATCTCCACCAAAAATAAATAGGCTCCAGAACCCAAAACATTCATTCCCAGGTGGAACCAAAGAATTGGTTTTTCTGTTCAAACGTGACGACATTTGACTTGCCTATAAAGGTTAAAATATAAATTGCAGGTCCATTTTTTATATACATACATAAATACTGAAATATTAAACTGGCTGATAATTTCCTTTACTACTAGTTTACATGTGAAAACATTTTACATTGTCTTCTACATCTTCACATCACCAGTGGTTGATCCATATTTGCTTTTTGGATAAAAACAACTGTACAAATCCATGACCACCATCATGTTACTTCTGTTTACTTCTGCTGTGTGTTGTCTAAAGCTCTCCGTTCATGACGCTCCCTTGATTCTATTAAAAACTGGTCTAATCTGGTTTAATGCAGGCTGGTTCTCTGAATAGCACCAAGATTCTAAGAAGGCAGAACAGAATCAGTTCAAGAAACAGTTATTTTGGGTGAATAGGGCTCTCTCTTTATCACACACACGCACACACACACACGCCTCTGTTAGCTGGTTTTAACACCTGTCCGTGTAATGACCACTATGTGCCCTGGGGCAGGTCTGGGGTGGGTCTGGGGCAGGTCTGGGGCAGGTCTGAGGTGAGTCTGCAGCTGCTCTGGAGTGTCTGTGTTGCAGGCCGTTCCCGTCACACTGCTGAAGCAGCATGGCAGTCTGAAGTTCTCACCACAGCCATTACAACAGAAATGGTGAACACTGACCTCAGATCAGCGGACAAAGACAAGTAGCGACATCCCCATCCACAACCTCTATTGTATTTCCCTCTCTCATCCCCACCCCCTTCCCTCTCCACCTCTCTCTCTCCCTCCCTCTTTCTGGCCGTGTGTGTGTGTGTGTGTGTGTGCGCACTTGCACCCTGGGGTGTGCTTGGGTTCAGCTGTCCGTGCCTCTTCTGGTTCTGAACCGGTCCGAGTTGCTCATCACTACCTCTTTTAGTGGTCTTGGCTCCCTCTGTGGAGGAAGCTAGTCTAATGAAATACTGCCTGTGTGAAAAAGCCCTCTATCCCTCATACACACACACACACACACACACACACACACACAAACAGTCATTCAAAGGCTTGCAGAGGTTATAGATAGGTTTTATGGCAGGACAGTGTCAGCTACAGTGTTAGCTGTAGTGCTGACTCCAGGATTGGCTACAGTGCTAACTATATTCTCAGCCACAGTATTAGCGACAGCTACAGCTCTAGCTACAATATTATCAACAGCATCAGCTTCAGCTTTAGCTACAGCATTAGTTCTCTACAGGCTATACTGCTTGGAATAGCCAGGAAGAAAGCCACTACAATAGAGGGACCAGTGGGCTGTTTAGCCCTAACCACAAACAAAGAAACATCTAGGGAGCTGTGCTTGCTGTGTTTGCTACAACACAAGAAACATCGCATGCCCATGCGTGTGTGACCAAACCCTCTCTATTTCCCAACCCCAGATCACAAGTGACCACACACCTCAATGGACTCCATGTTGGGAAACCACAATTCACAGCATTCGACACTAAGCCACGGTAAAACTGATAAATTGACAAGTGTCCTTCTCTTCACTGAATTTAAAGATGATTTTACCAGGGAAGTGATACATGGCTATTCAGCGCAGTAAATAAGACTGTAGCTGTTACACTGGCAGGAGCCTTTGGCCTGCTTCCTTTATGTGGGTTTGTGGTTTTATCAGTTGGTCTGAACCAAGACAGTTGCTATCAGACACACACACACACACACGCACACACAGACAGACAGACATACACTGACTGACAGACACACACAGACTGACAGACAGACACACATACACTGACTGACAGCATGACAGCTTCCCTCTTACACCACCATCCCAAAAAAACATTAAGAACTTACACACACACACACACGCACACACTTTTTTCTTGTATTTTCGGCTCAGTGAGGTCCAGTTCAGTGGAAGTAAGCCATGCTGAAAGCCTTGCTTTAGAAATTCAGATCTGCTCGGCCTTACAGTGAACAGAGCCGCCGGGTTTTAATTTTTTGGGGTCTTTTTTTTTTTTGGTGAAATTCTCTGTGGCCTGAGGCCACAACCCCTTCTTTCTCACAATTTTTTAGAATATGTTCTCTTTCAACATCTCTGCCTTTTCTGTCTCTCTCTCTCTTTCTCTCTCTATCTTCTCTTTCCTTTCTCTTCCTTTCACATCCTCTCTCTCTCCCTCTCCCCACTCTCACCCTCTCTCTCTCTTTCTCTCCCTATCTTCTCTTTCTCTTTCCTTTCTCTTCCTTTCACATCCTCTCTCTCTCCCTCTCCCCCTCTCTCATACCCCCCTCCACCTCCCTTCCTCTCCATGTGAGAGACACTGGGCAGGGATGTTGTGCTTTCTTCCACATGAGTAAGTCTACAGCGCTTTAGCTGTATCGACCACTGGCACCACATTTAAGAACATATAATTACAGAAAATATATGAAATAACATATGAGCTATTGGCTTGGCTCCAACCGTTCTGGGATGAACATGCTTCAATGAGTGACATTCATCTCTTGCTCACAGAACCAAGAGATGCACTAACCCCCAGCACTGTGGTGCCTGGGATTGATCTCAAACACGTTCGGATCCACAGGGAGACACAAACGAGCCTCTCCCACATAGCCAGAGCCTCCGTGGCTCGCTCAAATCTCCCCACAGGTCAGAACCGATGCTCAGAGACGGCCTGCCCCCACGCTACCTGCACCCTGATTAACTGTCCTGCACTCCGATTGGTCAGCACACATTCTAAAGGTGCTCAGCCTTTCATCCAAGAGTTTAACACTCATTTATTACATCGTTATTACACATCTGGCACATTTTCAATTGCCAGTAACAGAACCCTCCTGCATTTATTTTAATCATAGCAATTTGTAAAATGACAAACATAGATGTCACAAAGTCCATGAATCACCGGCAATTTAAATGTCAACAACCACACACAGGCACTTCACACACCTCTGATAGCGAATTAAAAACAAAGAGTCGTACACTCCTGCAGACACTAAAAACAGGTCACATGGGTTCAGTGGATGAGCGCTGAGAGGAACAAGCCTGACGAGTTACCATGATGAACTCTGATCCTCCATTAACCACATGCTCACAATGTTCTCACTACTGTGGCAGGGACAGACTTTGACCTTAAATACAAATGGGATGAGCAGATTCATTTGGCCCTCGTTATGAGAACTGACTTTTTGTGCAAGTCAGACGGGGAGAGATGGATGGATGGATGGACAGATAAAAAAGAAGCAGCATGTTTAGCTAGATTATCTCATCGGATATCATCAGCTACGATGTCACACAGGACCCTCAAACTCCTAGGTCTCTGGTAGAGGACCTCCTGGTAGTGTGTGTACGACACACACACACCCAAACATGAGGAACAGTAGCCCACCCAAGCATAACACACACACACACACACACACACACACTAACAGCATGACATCATTCCATTAAAGATTACTTAACTAGAAAAAAAAATAACAACAACAGAGAAGACTAGAGTCAGTAATGCAAAGCAGTTTAGCCCCTTGTATCCCTGCTGAGTAAAGCTTTCAGCTTCCACCTTCTGGACACTTTATTTCAGGAAACAAAGAACAAGTTGCAAGTTGTTCTGAGCAGTCATTCGGCCCTCCGTACTCTTTGTAGAATAGTTACATTTCTAGGCAGAAAAAAAAAACAGACCTAAGAACCTAATTTTGCTTGGAAAGAGGAGGTGCAAAGATCCAGAGGAAGAGAACGAGAGAGAGAGAGAGAGAGAGAGAGAGAGAGAGAGAGAGAGAGAGGGTATAAGGAGTAGTTTGATCATTATCTATTCAACAGACATCATCTCACATGACATTTCACAAATTAACCTCTTTATTTTATTTCAATGGACCTCTGGGTCCTTATTTAAACATCTCTGTGCTCTAATCACTTCCTTCCTTACATTACACTGGCCACACCCCCATCTGCTCTACATTATTAATCACTGTATTCTCGATACAACTCAAGGCTATGACATACACACACACACACACACACACACACACACACACATCATGTAGATTATGTATGGAATAAAAACTTCCACTCTTCCACTCTTTTTACTGTTATGAGTTAGTCAACATCAGTCTGTGTGTTCCAGGTTTTCTGATCTCATGCCTATTTATCCAAGTCAGTTCTATAAAAAGCACCTTTAGCTGACAGCATTGTGTAAATGAATAAATAATTGAAAGAATAGGTGGACGAACAGCCTGATAAATGGATGAACAAATGGGTTGAGTTACTGATGTATAAACACTAATTAATACACTTAAGCTTCATAAGAAAGGCCAGACTGATCTGAGATCAGTGTAGACACGCATCTGTGTCACTGTGCTACACTGTTACTGCAGTGGTTTAGTGCTTATACCTCACTGAGCCAGAGACCGTACACAAGTGTCCTAGTATGAGCTGACCGTGTATGTGTGTGTGTGTGTGTGTGTGTGGTTCTGTATGTGTGTGTGTTTCAAGGACAGCACATACATATCTGGCAGCAGTATCAACTCGGCCCGCCCCATCTCTACTAGGTATGACAGTCGTTTAGACGGAACCTCTACCTGCCCTGAGACACACCACATTCTGAATCCTTTCACAGACCTATTCAGTATTTGATTCACTGAATTTCACTAGAATGATGCATAAGTGATTCACTGATTCACTGTAAGAAAAGAACTAGTGGTATCTTGTCTGATCCTTCACCGAGTCTATGCCCTGTCTGATTCAGTGAACTCTGGTTAGAGGTGATTCAGTTCTTGCTGTGTGCTGGAGAGGGAACAGGTGTTGAGTAAAGTGGTCTCAGCCTGTCGTGTGAGGGCGGGATAAGGCCCTCCAACATCTGTCCATGGAGAGGAGGGAGAGATTTATTCAGCTATAACCTTTTTATAGGCTGCAGACCACGAGAGCACCTCCTCAACAGTTCAGGGAGTGGTGTTCTCTCCCCTCCTCAGGAGGACATTTGAGAGGATATTTAAACCCGGCTGAAGTTTCTTCTTTTGTGGTTCTTTAGATCTCAGGTCGAGTGGAATACCTCAATTTGGGGATGTTTTTGTAGTACTTTTACCATCCCTGAAAAGACCTTGTTACATGGTGATGATGTGTGTGTGTGTGTATGTTTCAGTGAGGAGATACAGGCAGAGAGAGATGTAATAAAAGAGAGACAGACAGAAAGAGGGAGGGTGGAGGAGGGTGGAGGAGGCTGGATGAATATTGCTGTGTGTTCGTCTTCTCAGTAGTATAATGTGACTCATTGCTCTCACTGGACACTCACTACGGTAGCTGAGATGCTTCATGAATAAACAAATTCATGCTAATGAGCTGGGCTTCACCTTGTTTGTGTGAACAAGTGCATTCCCCATGTAATACACACACACACACACACACACACACACACACACACACACACATACACACACACACACACACCCCGTAGGAAACATTTATCTGTGCTAGTCTGAATCCAAATATCCATGTCGGGTTAAACAGCCATTTTTCTGCACATTATTGCAGATCATTGAGGGCTCAGTAAACTCATGCACTGGTGATTGATAAAGAGCAGTGTGAGAAACACACTCTCACAAACACCAGATGGTGTAGAGCTACTTTCTTCTAATACAGCTAATGTGTTGGTGACCTTTGGTTTGTTTTGTGTGTGTGTGTGTGTGTGTGTGTGTATGAGACAGAAAAAGCGAGAGAGAATTATTATGTAGTTCTAGGTGACTGCATGTTCTGTATAATTTGCTGAATCAAAGTATTATTTGTCTTTTAATGCTTTTGTTGTGCATGTTTGCATCATGCCTATGTATCCATGGATACAGGTACACATCAGGAATTACTTATCAAGTCTACATTACTCAAGTCTACATTGCCATGACAATTAGCACCTGCATATCTGTGCATACATGCGTTTTTGAGCTGATATTTGTTTTATTTGATATTTTATTTGTTTTATTTGTATTCCAGCTCTGTTTTCCAGATCTGTTTGTAATATTTGGAGTACAAAATTATTATAATTTCTGGTTTGAGATACAGTCTGAACAGTATAAGCAATTAAAAATGTGTCTGCTAATGAGATGAATGCTAACTGTGACTATTTTCATATAAACATAACTGCTCAGCCAGCTGCCTCTTGCTTGCAAAAAAAAAGTGTTTGCTGTGTTTGTGTGGTGTTCGATTTCAGGATCGTGAACATAATAAAAAGACTGGGGGCATTTTGCCTGTGTTGTTGTTGCAATCTCTCTCCCCCTCCCTGCCTGCAATGGAAATTAATTCAGTAAAAAGCTTATTTGGCAGCACAGATGCCATAAACTGCTCACATGGGCTTTTCGCTCACAATTTCACCGTGTTTAATAGTGTTCAAGAATCAATGTGTCACACATCTGCCCTGACTGACTGCATTCCATACAATTACATGGAGCGAAGGTGGACGGGGAGACACTGAGGCAGATGGCAGATACAGAGCATGACAAGAGAGGGAGTGAGGTACTAACCAGAAAGTGCTCACACTAACCAGAAGGTGCTAACATACACATACACTAACCACATTCTAGCACACATGCTAACCAGAAAGTGCTAATAAATACAAATGCTAACCAGAAGGTGCTAACAAATACAAATGCTAACCAGAAAGTGCTCATAAATACAAATGCTAACCAGAAAGTGCTCACACACGTACACACACACTAACCAGAAGGTGCTAACAAACACAGACTAACCAGGTGCTAGCACATACGCTAACCAGAAAGCGCTAATAAATACAAACGCTAACTAGGAGGTGCTAACAAATACAAATGCTAACCGGAAGGTGCTAACAAATATAAAGGAAGTGCTAAACAGAAAGTGCTAATACACATACACATGCTAACCAGGAAGTGCTAAGAAATACACATGCTAACCAGAAAGATACGAGAGTATGTGCAAAGAAAGAGTATAAGAGTGAAAGAAGGGAGAATCAATCATGAAGTGAAACGTACACATGGTCAGGGTTAGTACAGTCGGAACGGTCAGGACTCAGGGTTAGTACAGTCAGAACGGTCAGGACTCAGGGTTAGTACAGTCGGAACGGTCAGGACTCAGGGTTAGTACAGTCAGAACGGTCAGGACTCAGGGTTAGTACAGTCGGAACGGTCAGGACTCAGGGTTAGTACAGTCGGAACGGTCAGGACTCAGGGTTAGTACAGTCGGAATGATTGGACATGTGCCATAACCATCAGTGAGAAATCAGAGATCCAGGCTCCTGGCTCATATTTCCCACATCTTATAGCAGTGACATGGGTGCCAGCGTGAAATGCCATCCTTTCATAAGCAAAGGAAACGGCGTCCATGTTCCTTTCCTGTTTACAGAGGAGCCATAAAGCCACACTCTGGAGAGTCAGAGACCACCTCACCCTTGCCGTACATCAGGAAGCGTCGTGCACAAACCTGAAGCAGACCTGATCCACCTTCTCCATCTGCCCCACCTGGACTAGCCCATGAAGGGCCTGATGAGTACTCAGTGAGTGTATGGTGTGCAAGATTTAGAAAAAGCTTATGTGTATCCACGGGACACAACCAGACACTGCGTTGAGGCAAACACACACACACACACACCAAAAATGCCTGAAATGTTCAACAAACAAACAAGCAAAAAAGACATAGATACAACATTTTGGCAGACAGACACTGGATTATATAAGACATGACATTTTATGTATTTGTCAGTAGTTCATTCTTCTATGGACATGTCTCACTGTAGGAGGCATAAAAACTGTGTGGTGGAAAGTAACATCATTTCCTGCAAATGTAATTTATCTTGCATCAAAGTTTAGTGGAGCCATATTAAGCAGACTACTTCAAAAGAGCCGAAAATGAAATGGCTCTTTAAATACTCAGTGGTAGAGAAGTTGCGAGTGTAAAGTACTTTTACTGGCTTGATAGAACAGGCGATCGGTTAGCTAAACACGTGTTCTGCAGACAATGCCAGCTCATGCTTCTTTAGCAGGACCAAGCTGTAGTTTACTGCTGCAAAAAAAGACTTAAAAGACACACTTATTGACTTATATACATGCAAAATCTAACATGCACATATGGACAACACAGCTATGTTAGTGGATGTTAGTACGTTTCTAACCTCAAGTAAGATTAAGACGAGCCATTTACAGCCGTCTCGTCTTTATCGTAACATTAGTCGGCTCTACAGCCAAAGCACGATTCAAAGCCTTATACAAGTCTCTATTCCTCCCAAAGTTAACACTTTTTAAAACATCAGTGTTTGTTTGTTTGTTCGTTCTGCAAAGAATGTTGGCAAGCTGCAAAAACACTGAAGTCCTTCTGTTATGACATTTGGATGAGATTCTATATTTTGCTCTGTTGCCACTATACAAGGGCGCACATTTATTCTTGAGATCTCTCCCTGCTCTCTGACAAAAAGTTCTAGAATTCAGAGCCCATTGTCCTCAGTTCTAGAAGTGTAGTTAAGCAGATTCCCTGCTTTACAGCAGCTCTGGCGTGTAGCCTGCCAGTATGGTGATGAATCCATTGTGCTTGCCCCCGTAATTACCCTTTCCTCCCCCCCTCCTTCTCCCACACCCTGCCACAGAAGAAGTCTCCCACTCCAGCCCACGCCCGCTGCAACCGTCTGGATTTATTCATGAAATTAGGGAGGTGCAATTAAAAAGGCCTGGTGAGGAGGTGATTACTACCATTTGCATAGAACACAGGAACTGTTTAGCGTTTTACATCCGTGTCTCATTGTTCTCCAGCGTAGATGACTGACACCAAGCCCTGTGATTGGAAACACAGCATCAGTAATAAAGAGGCACAGGAAAGCAGGGCTAAAGTTAGCGTTGAGGTAAACTATGGTTTTCTGACACCATATTAAAAAAAGCAGGTTTGGATGAAAACTTGCTTTCAACGAATTTGCTCAAATTGTTGGGGGGGGGGTGTAAGGTGAATATGACTAAGCTGTAGAAATGTAAAAGTAGAAATGTAAATCCTAGTTGCAGGTTTCAGTGTGAAGAGATTTCAGCACAGGAAGAGAAGTTGTAAATATTCATCAGCGACAGTGGAGCTCTGGTGTGAGTCATCCT
>JAOYMR010000005.1:15994634-16005319 GCA_025802075.1 Tenebrosternarchus preto
CCCCCCCCCCCCCCCCCCCCCCCCCCCCCCCCCCCCCCCCCCCCCCCCCCCCCCCCCCCCCCCCCCCCCCCACAGCGAGTGTTGGATCGAGACGTCTGATCCAGATCCAAAGCTTTGTGGAACGGTTTCTTTGTGCGGATCAGGCATTACTGTGTCAGTCGACGATGGATTTATGATCACGAACACATGCAAATAGGAAGTGCTGTGAGAGATGAACATTTAAAAAGAAGTATGGTTTTCCTTCTGGTGTTGGAGTGTCTGGTGTTTAATGAGTTTGATGAGACACACATTTGCGCACACACAGACACACACACTCACACACACACACACACGGGGCTCTATCCTAGCGATGTATCTGAAAATAGGTTGAACTGCTTAAGAGTAATGTACGTTTTTAAAAAGATTCTAGAATGTTGATAGCATTAACACTCAGAAAGACAGACACAAGAAAAAAAGAAATAAGTAGTGATGGAGAGAAAGCAGAAGAGAGAGAGAGTGAGAGAAAGATGAAGAGAGAGAGACAGAGAGAGAGAGACAGAGTGAGAGAAAGACGAAGAGAGAGAGACAGAGAGAGAGAGAAAGACAAAGAGAGAGAGAGACAGAGTGAGAGAAAGACAAAGAGAGAGAGAGAGACAGAGTGAGAGAAAGACAAAGAGAGAGAGAGAGACAGAGTGAGAGGAAGACGAAGAGAGAGAGAGAGAGACAGAGTGAGAGGAAGACGAAGAGGTTGGGGTGGTAACAGAAGTAATAAAAAAAGGCTTTGACAACAGAGGTGTGTGCACTATGAGCACTGGGGGCATTAGGCTCTGCGCTGCCTGAGGAGAGAGTAGGAGAGAGACACAGAGAGAGAGACAGAGAGAGAGAGACAGAAAGAGCAGAAGTGAGTGAGTGAGACAGAAAGGGGAACACAGGAATATAGATGGTTTAGGGTCCTGTTTTGGCCATGTGCTAGTGAATTAATATTCTCTTCCTGACTTTATCTTACTCATACACACACACACACACACACACACACACACATACACACAGTGCAGCACAGCTCACTTGATTTTCTTCTTATGGCACATGGCCCATCTAATTAATTTACTGAGGTAGTGGGCAGCCTGCTGTTAATGAGTAGATATATATATGTGTGTGTGTGTAGGTGTGTGTGTGTGTGCGCAGAGATTAAGTAGTTGGATGGTTGTTGTCTATTTTTGCACCACCACCTCTCTGACTCAGCTATTTCTGCTATGACATCAGGAAGAGATGGATTTCCACAAGCACCACCTTCTTTTGGGCATTCACAATTTTACCTGTGTGTGTGTGTGCGTGCATTATACAGGGTAGACCTTGTGTGTGTCTGTGTGTGTGCATATTATACATGGCAGACCGTGTGTGTGTTTGTTCATGCGTGTGTGTTATACAGGGCAGACCTTGTGTGTGTCTGTGTGTGTGTGTTCATGCGTGTGTGTTATACAGGGCAGACCTTGCCCAGGGCCATGACAGTCAGTCTGATGCAGTATGTGAGAAGTTACACCACACGTTTGGATTCACTGACCCCCTCCATCTGCCAAAGACTTTACCCCATCATCTCCACCACCCCTTCCAACACTCACCGACCTCCACCCACCACCTCCAACAGCCAGCGAGCCCCGCCCAACCCCTGCAACCAAAAGTACATGGACGCCCCAGCCCTGCATCACCAGTTGTTACCACGGAAACCGTGGGCTAAGCTAACAGCACTCGCAGTATACTTTGCCCATCTCGAAGACCTGAGGCGGCGGTGGTGGTGTTCACCTGTCACACTTGGGTCTTGACACGTGTTGTACACCGGTCACATGATGTTAGCTGCTGTACACAAACAGGATATGACGCCTGGTTCCAGCTTCTAGAATCACATCGAGTTCAGCAGGATTCGAGAATCTCATGAGTGGCTGTGTCTGTTTACCTGAGCCTGCATGCTTATACATTTTTTTCTAAATAAATAAATAAATCTAAACTGATGACAGAACAGCTGTTTCTCTCTTCCTAAAACCTTGCAAAGTAAATCAATTAATAAACAAACAACAAATTGTTTGTGTCCGGTGAATGCGGTAGACATCTGTGTCGCAGACGTACTTTTAATGAGGTATCAGGCTGGGAAGCCGTCCTGGTGGTGTGTGTGTGTGTGTGTGTGTGTGTGTGTGTGTGTTTGCTTAGGAGAATCATAAACAATGCACAGGTGCATCTAAATGACCTTTGAAGTGCTACTTGAGCTAGTTGAGCTAGTGAACAGGGTGATCAGCTACTGAACAGGGTGATCAGCTAGTGAACAGGGTGATCAGCTAGTGAACAGGGTGATTAGCTAGTGAACAGGGTGATTAGCTAGCCTGGCCTTTCCTCTCAACCTGGTAAAAATTGACTAGGCATATCTCCTTTGTTTGTGTTGACTGTGCTGCTGGTTTGGATATATCTTGTTCCATGTGTATCTTGAGTATCGTGCACTGAGAGCTGCCGGAACTTAACCCAAGCACTGAAGCTCTCCAGCACTGCGGCCACTGAGCCAGTCTGACTCAGCTCAGTGGGGTATCTCCTTTACTGACACCCCCAACCCCCCACCCTGACTCCCCCGGCTCCCTGGGGTTACCCGTTCATTCCAGAGGCTTTTTGAAGTGCTCTGTTCGCCTGGTTCACACGGCACAGTGGCAGGAGAAGAAAGACAGGTCACATGAACACAGAGCTCGGCTTGCTGGGTCATTGACTGGATTGCCTCATTTCGTGATGTCAGGGGAAGCCATCAGTCTGTATCGGATAGTTAGGGGTAAGTCATGGGGTAGAATATGTGTAGGGAAGGTCTGCGTGTGGTCAGGGGTAGGCGTAAGGTGTATGGGTGGTTAGTCGGGGGGAATATTATTGGGGGGGGGGATATGGCTGGTTAAATCTAGAGGTACAGGGATATAGGTGTAGTATTGGGTGGAGTTGGGTGGAGTATGAGGAAAAAAAGGTAAGAGTGGATTAAGTGGAGGTAGATCTGCATGGTTCATGTTAGGTGAACATTAGGTTAAGATTAGATTAATGTTAGCTTATAGCTTGTGTACGCTGGGGGCTGCTATAGGCGGATTAATAAAATCATCAATATAATGACTTCCCTTTCAATATACAAACACTCCGAGCTCCTCGACTAAAGAGGTGAGCGAGCGCTGGACCAATCAGACGGCTCCGGCCTCTCGCCTGCCCGCCGATGGAGCCCCGTTTCATTAAAGGCTATTGAAGTCAGATGTGATTACACTTAACGGTGCGGTGAGTCGGTCCTCGCGCAGGCTCAGGCCTCCATCCATCGATGACCAGCAGGACAATCGGAGGGCATCTGCATACGAATGTGTGCACACCTCAGAGACGAGGCTCCGAGCAGAGCGCGCACACCGGTGACACGCGCCGGAGAGGCTTTTGTGATTTGAATAAATGGGGAAAGAAGATTGGGGGGGGGGGGTCTTTAACGTAATGGACTCAGCAGGATTCTGAGGGCACCCAATATTTGGGAAATGAGTTTTGGTATTTTCCAATCAGAGCTCGCTGGAGTGGTATATACAGCGAGGTATTTACAGTGGTGGAATAATATGCTCTCTCTCTCTCTCCCTCTCTTTCTCTCTATCCATGTGAATTAATCACTCTGACAATACTGACAAATCTCAGAAGCGAAAGATAAAAAAAAGAAAGAAAATGTACAGGAGAGAGAGAGAGAGTGGAGAGGAATGTAGAACGAGAACGTGTGTGTGTGTGTGTGTGGGAGAGAAAGACAGCTGCACAGTACAATTAGTGAAATACAGACAAAGAATGACAGAGAGGGCGGAGTATCTAGAAAGGGAGAGTATCTAGAAAGAGAAAAGACTGAAGAAATTGCCAGGGCTAAGAGACAGACAGACCCAGACAGACACACAGACACCCAGACACCAGAACTCTCCATCTGCAGCAGACACATTCACGCTCAGCTCCCTTGAGCTCCAAAAACAAACCACAGACGCCAAGGCTAGCAGTGTGGTCCGGGTATTACACTTTATCTGGATGGATTATGAGCTTTGATTTGTACGTGGTTCTTTGGATACACACCGTGGAAGAATGTGCTAAATATTAGACTTCAACAAATTAATAAACAACCAAATAAATCAACCAGGTTATGATGTTTGAAACCACCAAGGCAAAAGTCAACGTTTTGAGGCAAACCTAACTATACCCTTCATCACATTATTTGAGCAAAGCTGAGGTTTGCTGTACTTTTCTTTGTGGTTCAGGCAGCCTTGGCCGTAACTGTACCTCCAGCACACGGATGGTGTGTTATTATTTGTTTACTGGTTATTTTGTGTAAGATTTCAGAACCTTCGATCCGTCCTGCATTCTAGAACGTCGTGGAGGCCGTTTGTGTGTCGCACGGCTGTGACTGCTCGGAAGGTTCTAGAATCCTCCGCTACGGTCTGGAAGTGGTCCGAGCCACTTCTAGACAGAGGGCTGGGGTCGCCCCAGACTGCACGGACCTGACGGGCCGTTTGGGCAGACACGGCCGACCACCACCCTGCTCTTCAATCTATCTGCTGTTCCTCACCTGCAATTCATCCCTCTCTTATCTCGTGCTCCAGACCGGAGGGGAGCGGGGGAAATGCCAGATAAACTTGACAGATCGACTGCCTCGATAGCTACCGTATCTTATAAACAAGCCTGGATTAATACGATAATCCTGAAATGAGAGCTTAGGTGAAGCAGAGTGTTATAAGCATGTCAGCTGGGATTAAAGGGGTTGGCGCTCTCTCGCCCTCTTCATCTCTCTCTCTCTCTCTCTCTCTCTCTCTCTCTCTCTCTCTCTCTCTCTGTCAGGTCGGACAGCTCCCTGACACATTCAAAATCAGTGATCACAGTTAGAGAAACAGGCCAAGCCACTGCTGGTGCGCGCGCACACACACACACACACACACACACACACGTGCACAAGGTTGACACAGAAGAAAGCAGAGAGAAGTTTCTGGAGCCACTTTATAACAGAGCAGCACTACACCCATCCACCACATCCACCACACTCACGCAGCTCCACTCCCCAGCAGGGGGCAGCTAGAGCAGCACGGGGGCAGGAGGGCAGCTGGGGCAGCGTCCTGTACGTGACGGGGGGGATTCAGGTGAAGGCAGGGACGAGCCCCAGCTTTTAACTGAACTTACTCTGAAACTGCTGTTTATTCTGTGTGCCATTGTAATTACCCTCCATTAGAATGCAAATTATGTCAATTACAGAAATATGCTAATCATTCAGAAAAACGACGGGCAGAATATGAGAGCTAGAGAGAGTGATGGCGAAAGTGATAATGAGAGCAAGAGAGAGAGAGAGAGAGACAGAGTGAGAGAGAGAGAGAGAGAGAGACAGAGTGAGAGAGAGAGAGAGAGAGAGAGAGAGAGCACAAATACGGTATTTTTGAGACAATAAATATAGGCAAAGTATTATTTCTTAGATCGTGTGCCAGGAGGGAGTGGGGGAGGCAGGCAAGGTAAGGGCAGAGTGTTTATGTGGACATACCATCCTCACCATCCTCACCCTGTGCTTGTGAACACTACCCAGTTTTCAACATAGCTAGGGTTACCCCAGTAACCCCTTTCATCACCAGGTGTGTGTGTGTGTGTGTGTGTGTGTGTGTTGTGTATGGATATTGCAACATAATGTCCTGCTACCTTTTTTTTAAGGTTATTCACAAGAGACCCTCCTACCAGTCACTGAGTGGAAAGCACAGTCATAATAAATGAAATATAGATGTCTAACACTGGTCAAGAGTTCCACGGTGATGTGATGTTTGGGTCAGGGAACAGTTCCATGTCACAGGGAGCGAGTGGAGCAAATGTGACTGGATACGGTGGAAAGAAGGTTTAACTGAACCACATGTCATCATGGATTTGTGCTTACTTGACATGTTGGGACAGAATGTCTGGTGTGTGTGTGTGTGTGTGTGTGTGTGTGTGTGTCAGTATTTAAAGATTTATGCATGTGCACATTGTATCTTTGCATGTAGGGCAGTGTAATTATGAATATGTATGAACATTTGCCTGTTTGAATTTGCATACATTAGAAAACCATGAGAATGACTCATGCAACACCTCCACACACAGGAACTTCACTTCAAATTCCCATCATAAGACGCGCGGCCCGTCCCTTCCTGACCCTAATCAACACGACACGGAGCGGGCAGGACGCGAGGCAGGACACGAGGGCAGGACGCGAGTCCTCCGCGTACATCACCCTTACGCCTGCTACAGAATGGCGCCATCAGCACCAGCATTAACTCATGCCAGTCTGCGCCCAGCAAAGTCCTCTCTGCATCCATCACTCTCGCCAAGGTTGACGTCCGTGTTTACACGCGGTTAGTTTATCACCGCAGAAACTGAGCCCGTTGACCTGTTAAATGGGCAGAGATAATACTGACCCTAACACAGGCTCCTGCACACGTAATTACTGAGATTGTCCGGATCAATCAACATTGACCTGCCATTTTTTTTTTTCTCCCTCAATGTTCCTTCAGACAAACACGTAAAAACTTGTTGACTAACAGACCAGCACAAAGTCTTGGTAGCTTTAATGGCCGGCTTGGCCTTGCAGCACAAAATGCAAGCACTTAGATATGCAAATGCACCTGGCAAGATGGTTGTTGAAGATGGTTGGTAACTGGGGAAGCTGGCAACTGGTGGATCAAATCAGATCAAAACAATCTTTCAAAAACTCATTTGCAACTCTTTCCATCTTTTAAATATTATTTATTTATGTATTTTGCTCTTCGTTATTACAGTTGTTACTGCCCCATTCACTGAGAAACACAGGGCAGAAATGTGCATGTGTGTATGTGGGTGTGTCCGTGTTCCTGAGATTGACACCGATTCTCACAAGCATGTGACAACATGAGAAATAGCTGTAGCCATCTACTCTAGATCCTGCGCTGGGATATCCATTAATCAATCAAGCCGTGGCCAAAGAAAATAAATACTTTTTTCTGCATAAACAACCTCGGCTGACTCTGAGGCGATTTTGAAACGTTTTGAGGCAGGGTTGTTGACTTCAACGGAATCACTTTCAGTCCACACGTGATAAATCTCGCAAAAACTGAGCTTGCCGCTGCCAAACCTATCTATTTTCTATCACTCCCAGCTATATTTCAGTTAATATTTTATCTTTTGACCCTCCCCCCCCACCCCCGACACAATGACACAAGATGCCCAAAGCAATGATAAGGACTCAGAACATTCACACTTCTTCTCCCAAACACTGCCTTTCCTCTCCTCTCCCTCACCTAGCCAGAAACAACACTGCCCAGATATCTACAGCCGAAGAGCAATTACTCTGAGACGATAATTAACTTGTAGTGGCTGACGGCCTTTTGACAATCCATCACTCCTTGGGCAGCATTTGCCGGCACTGCAGACACACAGGCTGCGCACTTTACACCCATCTGATGGAACTGGAGAACCTGAGGAGAGTGAATTCTGGCGTGGACAGACCGTGGACCAGCAGTCATCACCATCACGTCGGATCTCCAGCTCAGAGCAAAGAGGACAGAGCAGGTGACTATCTGACCGCCACCCACGCCAGGTCACATGCACCGCTTTTAAAAGAATGATGTCATTCTGTTAAATCTCCATGGTTACCATCTTCACATATAAACAGCAGTTTAGCAGAATGTCCTGCTATTCCGGACCCAGCCTGCTGACATTCCCGGTCAAGCCTGCCTGCTCTGGAACACGGAGTCCCACCACCACCACCCCCACCCCCCCCAAAGCCCTGTGGATCCGTGTCCCAGCCTCCCTTTAATATCGGCGCGGTTCTGCTTTTCCCGTTATTGATAGTGGGAGGGGAACATGCTCGGATACTTGCTAGCGTCCTCCGCTAGGAATCAGTAGCGAAGACAATAACACGCTCTGGCAGTCTCGTGGAAACCAGACTAATTACACTCGCAGTACGGTTTCACAAAGGAACCCGCCCACATGCACATGCGTGGCCACACACACACACACACACACGTGTTTGACAAAGTATTGAATGTATTGATTAACAAGTAGTGCTGAGGAGCGAGTTTGGAATAATTATGCTAGCAGCTCCTCTACTTCTCAGGCCTGTTTATCTGTTCATTTTTAATTGCTACTCGGACGCTGTTCACTTTGACATGAAAGACTTCTGAACTGGAACTGGAGGTTTCAGTGGAAATCTTTACTTCAAGGAGGTGCAAACATCAAATCTCCAAAGTAGATAAGCTTCTCGTTAGCCATTAGCTTTAGCGCATCCCAGGCCTTATCGTTCGTGGAGAAGACGACGAGCTACGAAGGAGAAGCAGGGAGAGATTAGACGAGACGGCCATTATAGTCCTGAGGCTTTGTGATTGCGTGTGTGTGTGTGTGTGTGTTGGGGGGGGGGTTAACCTCATTTTCCCTGTCAGATACTGAACTGACTGCTGATGAAAGAGTCTCTTTATTAGCTGTTTGAGGGGTGCAGTGTGAGGCCATGAAGAAATTTACAAAAACTACAGAGAGGGGACACACTCTGATATTTGAACTGATATGTGAAGTGTAAGGCCATTGTTTCTGCTACACACACACACACACACACACGTTTAAAACTACAGATCATTCATTCCAGTGTTGGGTAAGTGGTTTGTAATCTTTAATTATTTAAAACATAACTAACACATCACAAATACAAAATAAGGACAGTTCTGTCCCCAGGTTCCCAGTCACTAGTATGAATGCCTCTCCTTCCTCAAAAACTCTAATTTTGCTGGTCCACGGTGAGCTTTAAGACCTTACAACATCATTAAATCTCCCTCATTACAGTCCCGCAGGAGTGCGAGACCATCCACTGGCAAGTGAACAGGCAGGACTGGGACCAGGACACTGCCATTCAATCACCCTCTGCTTGCAACTTCAGCAAAGGCTGACAGGCGCCATTAAAACTCCCAGCAACGCACGCAGTCCTCAGAAAGACTTCAAGCCACGCCCCCTGGTGCTTGTCGCTAGGGTGAACTTCATGACCAGAAGGCTGAAGATGAACAGCCAATAAGAAGCTACACTCTTCCCTTTATCCATGGAGATCTGGCCTCGCTAAACAAACCAAAAAAAACCCCAAAACCTTAATACTAAGACACTGATAACAGTCGTGCCCATTTAAGCCCATCAAAACACTACATGCTTATTCAACCCTTACACAATGAACAAATAAATAAAGTAAAATAATCACCAAAGCCAGGTAACTAGCTAGGTAAAGCTAGGTAACTATGAAACCTATTGTGCCATTTCATTTTAAACTAAAAAGATTGTGATCAAACAAAACGTTCCAGTTTTTGGTAAAAGCAAGTCGCTGGCGCTATGAATCCCATTTTGGATGGAATAAATCCAGCATGAATGCTTCCGTCGTGTAGTGACAGGCACCCAGGAGGCCTGGGCTCTGTCCATCACTCACCGGCGCCCCCTGCTGTGCCGTGCGGCACCACGCGGCTCGAGGAGCGTCTGCACGCCCTGCGTCACTGCAGCTCTGCCAGATGGAGCTGCTTCCAGAAGGACTCGCCGCACTTTAGTCAGCGTTAAACCTGGATTAAACATCTGGATTAAACACCTGGATTGGAAACCAATTCTGTTCTTATGTGCCTGGAGGAAGACGGAAGGAAGGCCGGCCCATCCATCAGCCTGGCAGGCAGGGCTGAGTCCGCAGGCCGGAGATGGCTGGCGTGGAAAGCCATTAGACAGGCAAACGTTTCATTAAGTGGTCGAGAAAATGGGGAATGGGGCTTAGAAACTGGGTGAACACACACACATACCCACACACACGTGCGCACACACATCTCCCATCACACCATGATTCTACACAATAACTGGCCAACTCTTTAGGTGCTTAAGGTGACAGGAATTAGCCAAGCTCTGTTTACTGCATACTGCTAGCAGAAATCACTTTACACACAGTGTATCTTTTCAACTTGGTTTTCATTCACACTGCAGAATTCTATCCAATTTCCTCTGATAGTCTTAGATCTCAGAGAACAATGGAAGCAATCAAACAGGAAAACACTGCAGAGACTAAAAACCCAGCAGACCAAATTAACAGGCTTTATCCAGGAAGGGGGGAGCCTTCAATAAAACCAGATGAGCACTACATCTTAGCCCAGAAGACCTTGCAGATTGCACTGATAAGCAGGGTTAAAACCCCAGACTGAGCTTAAAGTGTGTGGACTGTGTTCAGGTTGGGAAATACTCAGGATCCCATGAACAGCTAGGAATCAGCCACTTCTGCCTAGCTGGGAGTTCAAGTGAGGTACACCGACTCTCTCTTTCTCTCTCTGACACACACACACACACACACACACACACACACACACACACACACACACACACACACAAGCTTCAGACCCTGTCGCTTCTAACGGTTTATCAATATTACAACATCAGTCCTTAGAAGGTACGAACAAACACGGAGATGAAGTGATTCAACTGCATGTACTAGTTGTTTTGCACCAGTGCCTTCATGATCCAGTGTGAGGGGGGCGGGAACCAGACCCATCAGAATGAGAGAACGAAATCTGAGAAACTATTAGAGAAAACTTGCACACGTGTTTTTCAGAATGCTTGGCTGACCAGTTTCATATATATAAGGCCATCCAGGATGGTGATTCTATATTGTATATACACTGCAATACTAATCCCCTCTCTATGGTATATACACC
>JAOYMR010000005.1:16070252-16076522 GCA_025802075.1 Tenebrosternarchus preto
ACACACACACAAACACACAGAACACGGGCATAATGACAACCCCCTTGAACCCACTCCTGGGCACTGAAAAGAATTTGCCAATACAGAACGGGATAACACAATGACTGAACGGCTCTGCGTGTGTGTGTGTGTGTGTGTGTGTGTGAGTATCATGGTTTCATTCTGTTTGTTTGCCCACGTCTTTCAAGGTAATTACAGTATTCAATCATTTGTAAATACAACCATCCTCTAATAACACCAGCTAGTAATGACTAAATGAAATGCACACACTCCAATCAATGCTTTATTGACATTCATATTAAACATCTGTGATTAATCATCATTGTATATTCGTGCCATTATGTTTTACTGGGCCTGGCCTTGGTCTCTCTCGTACAGTTAATAAATCTGGCAGGGAAACCCCCTATAACTGAGATGTTCCATCTCTCTCTCCGGTGGAGTCCGGTCTAGGGGGCCCTTACCGGGCCCAGCGCGCACGGTGTCGCTTGGGAACCTCTCGCCTTAATGGCGGCCTCGTCGTTGGCCGCGTTCTTGACCCAGAGCCCTGGCCCACGGCGCCGAGCATCGGGCCGGACCGTCCGTCAATGTTCCTCCCATAAATGCCATGGTTACGAGTGGAGCTCATTAGCAAACGCAAAGCTGAAAAACTGTCAGAAATCAATTTCCATTATAGAGACCTCGGTTTACAGTTTTTGCTGCAAGTGTGTGAGTGTGTTTGTGTGTGTGTGTGTGTGTGGGGGGGGGGGGGTGAAGAGTATATGATCTTAATGGATGGAGGTGGAAAGGTGAGATGAGAAGGAATATGGAGAAAGAGGAAGAGGAAAAGAGGTAGAATGACAGATTGATAGAAAGAGACAGGATAGAATGACGGAGGAGGGCTGTTATCATTACAGGCTTTATTTATTCACTAAGGCAGAGTTTATGACCCTTATTATTAGATGCAAGAGCTCCATGCAGAGGCTGCACTTAAGTGCTTCATCATAAACAATTTATAAGAATCACATAAACCATACACGACAGGTTTAGGACATCTTCATAAAGCATTCATAAAGCCTAAACCATTAGATATGTCCAACAAAGGGACATCAAAAATACATTATGACCTTTTGTGTTCATAAAACAATACATTAATGCGAAGTGTACTTCAGGACTGGCTTTGGCCAGATTCTTCACAGCAGGCTTTTAGTCACGTCCTGCTACTGTTCTGTTAGGTGAACAGAAATGACCACCGTGATCACATTTCACCTCTTACAGCCCAAGGAACACCAGTCTACCCAGACTTGGACTCTTTGTTGCTGTAACCACATTATTTTTATCTTTCAGGGCAACATATTTGACAATAATTACTAAATAATGCTGGTTAGGATCAATTAATAGCGATTAACAATCCTGAGTTAATTATCCTACATTAATCCAATAGAGCTACAATTCAGCAAAGATCCCTGTTATACAGTACTAACCACCACATAGAGACCAGACGTGCTCCCTAACACGTGTGTGTGTGGTCAGACTGCACTGTGGGTTTGTGGGTTTTCTTTCATGTGTGTGTGATCAGACTGCACTGTGGGTTTGTGTGTCCTCGTGTGTGCGTGTGTTTGTATGGTGTGTGTGTGCGTGTGTTTGTATGGTGTGTGCGCGTGTGTTTGTATGGTGTGTGCACGTGTGTTTGTATGGTGTGTGTGCGCGTGTGTTTGTATGGTGTGTGCGCGCGTCTGTTTGTATGGCGTGTGCGCGTTTGTTTGTATGGCGTGTGCGCGTGTGTTTGTATGGTGTGTGTGCATGTGTTTGTGTGCACATGCTCATCTTGGTCTTCATCAGGGCTCAAACACTGTATTCCTATGAGGAAATAAACTGTTGTGATCTGACAGAAACACTGTTTTTAATAAGCACACATCCAGTTTGCATGAGCAGATTGCATTAATGTCTCTCTGTGCAAGGCTCTGCTACATTACCTGTTTTCAATGCAGTAATTAAATAGTCTTAGACAGTGACAAGTTTGTTTTTTCCCCAGCCTGTGCAGACAAATCCCAGTCCAGCACCAATTTAAGCCACTCTGCATATTCACAGATCATAGGTCCAAAACAGGAATGTCGAATCGCAAGCGCAGTGCCTGTTCCGATCCTCGCAAAGAGCCTGATGGAGCTGATCCACAACAACAGCCCCGAGCTGGCAAACCCCCTCCAGCAGACGATGCTGATCTGGTCTTGAGGCTCTGGAGGTGTTCTATGTTTTGCTGGTGTTCCAGCTTTGAGCTCACCTGGAGCAGGTGAAGGAGGGCTGCCGCATGCCGATTAGCCGTGTCGTGGGTTGTGGAGGCTCTGAGGCAACACCTCCTGGCAGGGCTGGCTAGGACTGGCTTAAACTGGCTCATACTGGTTTAAAGTCTCCGCAGTCTCCCCAACGGAAAAACAAAAGGCTAAAGTAATGGTCATTGTCAAACGCTAAAAAGACTGATTTACACTCTCTCGTACACACTCCAAATAAAATGCTAAAATGCTCTTCTCTGTGTGTGGATGAATGTCTGCCCTGGTGAGTGGGAGTCTGTACAGTGAGCGCTCTGGGCTGAGACAGTGCCCCCGGCCCCAGGGCTCTCAACTCCACTGGAAGGCAAAATGTGGAGTTGCACAGAGCCACTCCTCTCTTTTGGCATTATGTGTATGTGGCGTTTGGTCTCTCCGTCTCTCTCTCTCTCTCCGCCTCTCTCTCCGTCACTGAGACATATCCCTTGGCTCCACTCAGTGACATGAAGAGAGCACGCTTGGCCCGGGATCTCATCAGTCATTGGCTGTTTGTCCCAAGAGCTCCGCAGGGATTGGTAGCCACAAGGTTGGACCCGGTCGATAGATAGCTCTGCCACTTTGGACCAATTACGACCACTGCTGCTATTCTGGAGAACACACAGAGGATCACTAGAGTTTAAAGAACTGAAGTAGATTAGAGTACACCCTCTTTCCTCTTTCTGTTTCTCTAATCCTTGCCCATCTCGCTCTCCCTTCTCTCTCTCTTTATGGAAAAAGAAAATTGGAAAGTGCTACCCAGTAGAAGCAGGTGGCTAATAGACAGTCCTGAGTTTCATGGTAGTTAAAAACAAACGTTTAGTGCTGAACTGAGCTGAATAAGTGTTGCATGATGCTGGGTGCCGGAAATCAAACAGACTTGCTGAGCTGTTATCGCTGCTCATTTTAATTGCACTAAAATGCATCCCCCTGAATAATGACACTCCTGTCAGAGTCCAACCAAGAGGGAATTGAACAGAGGAATTGTACATCCTACCTCGAACTCCGCTTACTGCTCTGCATATTTATCCAACACACACATATGCACGTGTGTGTGTGTGTGTGTGTGTATTGCAGTAAAATATGTACAGATATGTAGAGAAATCCATAATTCTAACGGTCTGAAAATAACCAGGAGCCCTGCTCGTCGTTTTGTTGAGCACCTTCGGACCAGGATTAAGGACTTGCCATTTTCAGTGGAAAGGCATTTTAATATTAATGGCCATTGCATTAATGACATATCTGTTTGCATTGCCTGTTGTTGCTATGGCAGCAGTAAAGTTGGGAAACTCAAAGAGAAAGAACTGTTCTACATTCTCAGATCTTTAGAACCCCATGGAACGAATATTATGACAATCGGCTTCGTCTAATATTACACTGAACCCTCCTCCTCGTCCTCAGAAGCCATTTACTTGCACGGCTGATGAAGGACCTCTGTCAGAAACATCCCGTTTCTCTGGAAACCTTGTACACTTCACTACAATGTTTGAACCTCTTCTTCTCTCTCTGTGTACATACATATTCCTGATTCACCCTTCCAGTGGGTGGTCATGTCCTCACACTTCAGGCTCTCACCAGAGGCCTGGGACTTTGATGGTGTTTGTACTGCTTGATGTTTGTTCTTATGGACCGATACTGATGATATAATTCCTGGGATATACTTGCACCGTTCCTCCACCTTAACTGTCACAGCCCAAATGCTCCATCACACGCCGCTACACCCTTGGATGTTAACCCCAGATGTTATCTACATTTCTTTCATTCCTTAATATTTTTTCCATCTTCTTTCCTCTGGATGTTTCCATCACCGCCGCATCCATCTTCACTGCCGTTTTACAACATCTTGTTCCCCATCACAGCCTCTCTATGGTTTGCGGCTACTCGTTTCTTCTGTCTGGAGCTGGAGGTCCCGGAGGATCTCGGCCTCGTTTTTTTCCACCACTCTCTCCATGGTTCCTCTCTTTTAGACCTGGTGTTCAGTCCACATGTTCCTGTACGTGGACCCTGCCACTCAGTCATGTCTCTCTATAAGCGTTCCCTGCCAGCATCTTTCATTCTGCTACCATGTACTGAATAATAGTTTCAAAGTCTTCTTTGCATGGTCTGAATCTTAGGCCTAGTCTGGAAGACCCCTGCTTCAACCAACGTAGAACTTGGTGCTGATGTACCGCCATGATTAGTACTCCATTTCCAGGATCATCTCACATCTGCCACCTCTGCTATCTGACTGTTTACATTCCATCAAGGTGCTTATCTGTCCATGACACCATCTCTGTTTCCATGGTGACTATGACACCCCCCCACATATGACATGTGACTGAGGCACTACCTCATAGGCTCATCCTTGGGGGTGGGAACAAGCAAAGATCCTGGGACGTCCTGTTACAGACCGACAGAACGGTAACAGCTAACCAACTGGACATAGCAGTGCTGGATAAACAGCAGAAGAGGACTGTGGTGATCCCCAGTGATGGACCTGTGCACATACATGCTGCTTTATAAGCATGTGATAATGGTGAACTCCACTGTGACAAGGAGGTCCAATATGCTGTTACACTGTCAGGGTTGGTGGTGACCTGGGAAAAAGGCCAGTTCCACCTCCCTCTCTGCTGGTTCTTCTTACAGGTCGTTGTTTCGGTTTCAATAATGAACCCCAGAACACGACAAGCTGGTTGAGGGACAGGAGGGGGGTGGGGGAGAGACAACAAACACGGACTGGATCTGGAGGAGGGACAGCCTGAGATAATGGCAAGTGTCTCAGCAGATGTTGCAATCTCCAGGTAGCATCTAAAGCTAGTCCCCAGTCAATCTGTATGTTATACACTGCGGGTGAAGACAGCTCCAGCTGCCAGCCCCTGCTTGCCTGCCATGTGGTGGGTGTGGAAGGCTAAATGAAACTAAAACACATGAACCCAGGACTGGCATGGAAATGTGGGATATAAACCAGCATGCATGTGCTACCAATCTCTGATGATGTGTACTGTAAACCATCCCTAACACACACACACACACACACCCCTGCACTACCACACATCTCTCTGTTAATGCACACTGTAAACCATCCCTAACACACACACACACACACACACACACACACACCCCTGCACTACCACACATCTCTCTGTTAATGTGTATTGTAAACCATCCCTAACACACACACACACACCCTACACTACCACACATCTCTCTGTTAATGTGTCTGATAGACCAATGCCATCTCACATCTCTGCACTAATATAAACTATAAACCAATGCTCGCGTGCATCTCAGTGCTATGAAGCAGCATATATCTTGTGCTTATGAAGGTGAACCAACCCCAGTCACTAAACTCACTCCGAGCTGTACAGGAGTGTGAAGCTGAGACTGGATCAGACACACCTCCACTGGGGAGCAGAACCGACTCACTTGGGTTTCATTCATTATACTCATCTCGTTAACCCATCAGCGTGCACAGTACGCTCGTTAACCCATCAGCGTGCACAGTACGCTCGTTAACCCATCAGCGTGCACAGAACGCTTCAAGAGTCACGTTTTAAAACACTTCTTTAAACGAATTGTTGTAACCTAAACCACATTAATGTTTTCTGTTGATCATGAATAATTTCATTTCATCTTCTTTCTGCCAACTTGGACTAATAAGCTCAGTGAAATAAGGGAATTAAAAAAAAATACAAAAGACTAAGCTACTGTACTCATCATTACTCACTACTGTACTCATCATTACTCACTACTGTACTCATCATTACTCACTACTGTACTCACTACTGTACTAACCATTATTCACTGCTGTACTCCTCATTACTCACTACTGTACTCCTCATTACTCACTACTGTACTCATCATTACTCACTACTGTACTCACTACTGTACTAACCATTATTCACTGCTGTACTCCTCATTACTCACTACTGTACTCATCATTACTCACTACTGTACTCATCATTACTCACTACTGTACTCACTACTGTACTAACCATTATTCACTGCTGTACTC
>JAOYMR010000005.1:16083300-16088300 GCA_025802075.1 Tenebrosternarchus preto
CTCTCTCTCTCTCTCTCTCTCTCTCTCTCTCTCTCTCTCTCTCTCTCTCTCTCCCTCCCTCTCTCTCTCTCTCCCTCTCCCTCACTCTCTCTCTCTCACCAAACACCAGCAGGCTTCACAGATGCTCAGCTGTGCTCACTGCCCTTGGCCTTGGCCTGTGCGTTCAGCTTCGCTTCGCTTCCCTCTGCCCACAACCTGCAGCTGGCGGCCATGACGGCTCCGGCAGGTGCGCGGCTCTGTGCGCGGCTCTGCGCGACGGCGCGGCCCCGTTCCCTTCCCGAGCGGCTGCTTTTCTGTGTGATGGAGCTCTGAACATGGGCCGCGTCCTGCTTCCATACCTGCAGTGTGGGCTGGATCATTTGGGAGGACCCTGTCTGTCCTCTAGAGTTCCAGTGGAGCAGAGAAAGCATGGTGGTATACAGGAAAACAGGCTCAGTGCTGGAGCCAACATGGAGGGCCAAGAGGAGACCAGAGTGTCACACTTCCCCAGAGCACTCCCCTATGATGCAACCAGGCCATTGTCATGGAGACGGCCAATCATGACAGAGTCCTCTGGTAATTTTTAGGTTTTAGGTGCATAAGACTCTGTTCTACAATTGAGGTGAGTTTTTTTTTTGTTATATATATATAGTTATATATATATTTCTTTGTTATATATAAAACATTTCTTTTCCTGTGCATGAAATAGAATCTATGGTCACCATCAAATCTAAACTGCCCTTACTAATTGCAAACCTGTCCTTACTGAATACAAACCTTCATTTCAAAGACACACACTCTCATTCTTTCTCTCATTCTCTGAGTTCATGCCAGAGAATCCTCTTTCAGTAAACTGGGCCACTTGACTCTAATTTGAATAAAATTCACATTTGCGACGCAGAGCACCAAACCAGGCTCCAGAAATAGAGTGAAGTTGTGTGTGCAGGGCCCCGTGTGGGGATTTGTGCCAAGAACTGTGAAGTGCAAGCAAACAAGTCCACACACACACACACACACACACACACACACACCTGCCATTACATATATCCACCTCGATTTAGACTGATATTGAAAGAGTGACCAAATGACAGGTAAATCCTCTGTCCACATGTGCATCCAAATCCAAGTGTGTGCCTGTATACACAGGGAAAAAAAACAAAAAAACAGACCAATCCAAAATATCTCTACTGGCTTTGATGTACAACAGCCATCCACTCCACTGAAATGTGGATGGATGGATGGATGGATGGATGATACAGGTAAAAGATAAGAAATAAGATTAAAAATAAACACTATTGTGCTGTAAGTTGTATAGATACTACGTCCTAAGTGATAAACTAAAAAAACCCAGAACTAACTCAAGTTATGCCTGTGGTTGTGTAAAAACGTGGCTGAGTAAAGATGTACAGAGGCGCTCACTGAGCAATCGATGACCAAACATACCTGCTGAAAACTACAATGACCAAGTTAACCAAGAATAGTGCACGTCAGTACATGTCAGCATAAGGTCCAGGACAGAGTCCAGGACAGAATAATCACAGCCGAGCGACTTCTATCCTCAAGAATAACATGAAAGGCACTGTAAACAGGACTCTACGTATATAATAAACATGTCCTATGTGTGGGTGTTTATAGATATTAAGATGATACTCGGTGGGTGTATATGGTTTAGTGCATAGCGATGTCCAGACAGAGGAACGGTACAGTGCGATTGTACAGTGCGATTGTACAGTTCGACTGTACAGCACGATTGCCGTTGGCAGGAACGATCTCCTGTACCGTCCCTTGCTACGGTGGAGCTGGATGAGTCTGTCTCTAAAAGGTACTTGGTTGCCTGTCCAGCAGGTCATGGAGAGGGTGTGAGATGTTGTTCAGGACAGCAGTGAGTTTGTTAAGTGTTTTCCTTTCTACTACCACCTCAAAGCCATCCAGAGAGCAGCCCGTGACTGAACCAGTCCTCCTGATTAGGGTGTTGAGATTTTTCACATCCTTGCTTCTGATGCAGCCTCCCCAGCTACAGCAGACTGGGAGAAGATCACCAGCCTATACATAGCCTCTGTGTTGGCCTTCCAGCCCGTGTGTGTGTGTGTGTGTGTGTGTGTAAAACCAAAAAGTCTTACCGTTCCTGAAACTCTTGGTCACACCTGTGAGGATAGCGGAGAGAGAGAGAGAGAGAGAGACAAAGGGAGGGAGAGAAAAACAAAAATGTCAGCAAATTACAATAAAGTGAAGAGTTCAAGTGAGGAGGGAGGGTGGGCGGGGTTAAGAACCCACCTGATCTCCAAGCTACACCAACATTTAATTCAATCATAGCGCCTCAATGAGAAGGGCAGGGTTTAAAAAAGTGCCTGGTCTTACAGCCACAGCCATATTTATTACAACCTTGCCAGGAAGGGTCACATGACTGACTCAAAATTTCCACAAGTCACATCATAGAAAAAGAGGGGCAGGGGGTGAGAGAGAGAGAGAGAGAGAGACATGCACACAGAGGTAGAGAGAGAGAGAGAGAGAGAGAGAGAGAGACATGCACACAGAGGTAGAGAGAGAGAGAGAGAGAGAGAGAGAGAGAGGTAGAGAAAGCAAGGTAATTCCTCTGTTGAATGAATTCTCTTCCGTCACCTTGGTTATATCCAGCACTTCACTGGGATAATATAACCCAAAGGCCTTCTCTCACACACACACACACACACAGACACACACACACACACACACACACACACACACACACACACACAGTGACCTCTGCAACACACTGCAGGGTTTTTCCTGCATAGAGAATTACAAGGCACCTGCCTCCATCACTTCGTGCAGCCTCTCTCTCACCATGGGTGTTCTCACGGCCAGCTCTGCTCTCCAGCAAACGCCACACTGATTCCCTGGGTCTTGAACGGCTCCGAACACATTCGCCCCGTGACAGACTAACAGCGGACTTGGATGAACTTAAACCTGCAGTGTTTCCTCTACAAGCAGTCTTGGCTAGATTTATCCCACAATAATAATTCACGTGATCTGCTTATTTTGATCAATAACACGCATTTCTAATGACGGAGCCAGAAACCGTTTCCATTCAAGCTGTATTTTGTCTCTCGCTGCGCTGGAAACGTGCACACGCCACAACTGGCATTTTGTGATACGCCCATGAAAAATAATATTTCATGCCACTGATGAGATGGCATTAAAAAAATGATATTCAAGAGACCCCTGTGAACTGTAAATGAAAACTGCTGTTTTTTAACTGCGTATATTAATGCATCACTTCTATGCCGTATTTAACTGAAATGTTGAACATGACATGTTTTAAATGAAGTAAAAATAAAAGTGTCTAGCGCTCACACATGTGTGTGTGTGTGTGTGTGTGTGTGTGTGTGTGTGTGTGTTTACGATCAGGACAGTACCATCTTGCTTGGAGCAGGTTAAACCCTGAACTACATGCTAGTAACATGGACTGGACGGCTAATGTCCGGCTAAAAGTCCTCATCCTCAGCTCACCTGGAGCCAGGTGTGTGATATCAACACACACACACACACACACACACACGCAAACTATAAAACAGTATCTATCATACCAACACAACGAACAGAGGGACATTAGTGATTCCAGAGAGAGTCAGAGCGAGAGAGGGAGAGAGAGAGGGTGAGAGAGGGTGAGAGAGGGTGAGAGAGGGTGAGAGAGATGGCGGAGGGGATTCATTAGGTACGGTGAGGCAGGGAGAGGGTTTATAGTAACGATGCCCTTGGAGGATCGAGGGAGGTGATGTACTGTGTAAAGGCCCTCCAGCGATGGGTTTATTTTACACTGACTCAAAGCATTTAGCTACTCCCAAGAGCAAAAAAAACACCATGAACACACAGCAGCGACACACAGAACGGAGCAGAAATTGATTAACTGGAATCAAATTGAACAGAGCAGAATAGGATGATAATTTTCCCATTGCAATGCACAGTGGGAGCTTATCTGAAGTAACACTGAGGGACTTTGTTCTCCGAGCATGTGTGTGTGTGTGTGTGTGTGTGTCTGCCCTTGTACAGAGCTGCTCATCAGCTAGAAGACGAGACAAGGTAGCTTAGTGCTGTTCCTCTGCTCACTTCTCCGTATGTGTTTAAGGCTTCCACCAGGGCCCTGCCTACCGTAACTAAGATCCCCAAAGAGTCTGATCCGCTTAAGGAAAGAATGAGAGAAAAAGAATAGTTTGTTCTTCCCTTCCCCCCCCACAACTCCCACTCCTTCCTCCCTGGGCCAGGGGTGCCAGTGGTCCCAGCTTTGGGCTTTAGGAGTGTAATTCTCTTAGCTGTACCCACCCATCCAGCAGCTCAGCCTCTCCATGTCTGATTAAAGAAAGCCGGCTTATTTCGTTCCGAGAGAGAGAGAGAGAGAGAGAGAGAGAGAGAGGGAGACGCACCCTTGCGGCAGATGGCAGGCAGCAGTGAGGAGTGGCATCAGCGTACACTTATTAAGAGCGTGCCGGGTTTTTTATAGGAGCAAAAGCACAGCCTGTAATGAGGAAATAAAGGGTGTGGAGTTGAAGACAACAGGAGGGTCTCGGGGAATCGCAGCTATTCATGTCGCACTAATAACAGGCTTCTGAACAGCAGTGCGGAGTCAAAACTATACGAATCAAACGGGGGGGAAAAAATGAATCCCCTACCGAGAACTCTGTTCACTTTACTGATACGTCTTGTTCAGTGATTCATTTTTTTTAACCCAAAACTGTGACTTTTCTGAATAATAAGAATGTTTGTATTTGTGTATATACTGTTGTGATGCTCTGTATTTTATTGAAGATGTACTAACTTTCATAACATTTACATTCATGGTTCATTCATGGTTCGTTCGTGGTTCACTGTCGTCATCTCCAACAAGACTCAGATCAGATGATCCACAACCTTCCAGTACTGCTAGTTCTTCATGTCTGAAGAATGTTTGTTTTAAAAACATTTTCCAGCTGTTTGGAACAGTATGAGAATAGCACCAGATCGTTCGTGCCAAGTACACAACATCTATCCCTGCACCGCCACTGTTC
>JAOYMR010000005.1:16093300-16098563 GCA_025802075.1 Tenebrosternarchus preto
AGGTGGGGTGGGTATACAGGTTGAAAAATGCTGGCGATAAATAATAATAATAATTAAATGAGATCATCTT
The DNA here is from genome assembly GCA_025802075.1 of Tenebrosternarchus preto. Lineage (NCBI taxonomy): Eukaryota > Metazoa > Chordata > Actinopteri > Gymnotiformes > Apteronotidae > Tenebrosternarchus > Tenebrosternarchus preto. The sequence continues at coordinate 16,093,371 of JAOYMR010000005.1, forward strand.
TTACACATGGTCCATATCTGCAATTACAAACATATTATTTTTGAGTAAAACATTTATTTTTATGTTTTTTTCAGTCAGAAAATGTGATGGAATGATTAAAGCCTGTTCAGTACAAGTCAGTTCAGATTTTTGTGCAGTTAAATCAAGTTTAATCCAGATGTGTTTGAAGCACTATTCCTGTGTGTCAATAACATTGACCAGCTCTGAAAACACTAGAGGTTACTGCAAGACGGAAGATTAATAACAGCCATTTGAAAACTGTATTTTCAAATATAACTTCCACAAGATCCGATCAATATACACTGACAAATTTATGGGGAAAAAACATTTATTCTAGACTATATTCTATACATGTATTTATGCTACAGATTACAAGTATGCACTGGTGATGAATAATGTAAAGAATATTATTTAAAAAAAGAAAAAGAGAAATGCCCTTATGAACTGATGTGACCTTTGCTGTAATTAACACAGGAGAGATTAACACAGGAGTGTGTGTGTGTCTTGTAGACAGACAGAGAGAGGGAGAGAGAGAGAGGGAGTATGTGATTATGTGTGCGAGTGGCTGTGAGCGTGTATGTGTGAGATAGTGTACGTGTTAAAGAGGGTGTGCGTGAGAGAGAGAGGGAGAGAGAGCCTGTGTGTGTATGTGAGAGAGAGAGAGAGAGAGAGAGCGGGTTTGTAAGTGTGTGCGAGAGTGAATGTGTGGGTTTAAGAGTGTGGATGTGCAAGAGTGTGTGTGTGAGTGAGTGTACGTGTCAAAGATGGTGTGTGAGAGAGAGAGAGGATGTAAGAGAGGCTGTGGGTGGGTTTAAGAGAGTTGGATGTGAGTGTGTGTGTGTGAGTGAGTGTGTGTGATGAGAATGGGTGTGTGTATGGGAGAGGTGTGTGTGTGGGGGGGATACTGGGACTAACACTGCAATACCTACTTAACCCAAACTACTTAAATATTTAGACAGACCAGAGCTGGAAGACTTCAACTCCACCCACCAAAAATATCACAACAAAAGGAAACATTTCCTGAATGATGACAGGACCGTTTGATAAATCCATCATTTTCAGACTGGGCTCCTTGCTCCTTTTATGCCACTTTACCCGTAAATCCTGAACACAGGCGAAAGCCCAGCACGCTCTCTCCAGCCCCTACGTTACCTTTACTTACTAGGGTTGTTAACGTCAGTCCAAAACAGCACATGGAAGTAATATTTAATGCAAGCTACTTAAAAAGACCGAAAACAAACATGTTTAATAAAAGTTACGAAAACAACATTCTTTTCTCATTATTCTATGAAAATACAGATAGCAAACAAACAAACAAACAAACAAACGTGATTTTCTTGCATCTCACTGCAGCAAATCAGGCCATTCAAGCCTCGTTAGCTTTGCTAGCGCCTCAATCTGCCATTCTTAGACTTTTTTTCTATGTGGGAAACATAAAGAATCTTTCCCTGTGGTTAACCTTGGTGCCTTTCCTGTCAAGGGACTCATTATAGCAGCTTTTCACACAACACGAGAGTAACGTTTCATCAGTAAACAAAAGCGATGGGAGAGAAAATGCTCAGAGTCCACTAAACATCAGACAGCCCTGACCACATAATACCTCCAAAAAACGCAATTAAATCCCAAACACTCTTTGGTTCTCATGAGGTTGACATCATCTGTTAAACGCCAATAGAAGAGAGCGGAAGTTAACCGGCGCCAGCACACCGTGATTGGCTAGAGCAGGATGACTGATGGGTACTAGGCCTAATCCTCTCTCTTACCCTAAGGAATGTAAGTGCCAGTGCTGTCAGAAAGCAAGGCCTGGTAGTAAAGCTGGCAGGAAACACACACTCAGTTACCGCCTGTCTAAAGGAATGCCAGCTACTATGCAGAATAAGCATAAAATTAAATAAAATAGAAATCCCTGCAATCCCTTCATTGGTAACTGCATGGTTGTCATATGCACACACACACACACACACACACACATACACATACACACACACACACACACACAATTATTCTGTCCTGGTTTCAAATGCTGTTTCATATGTTTGAGAGGCTCCTTGCCCAGAAGGTCATATCTGGGAAATTGTCCAATCAATATTGAAACCAACATGAATTCATAATTGGATTTAAAACACCCAAAAACCACCATTTTCCTTTTTAATTCAACTTTGTGAATTATTTAAAGATCTCCAGTCTTGGGCTGAAGAAATCTGTCTGTACACAGAGAGCGACACAGAGGAGACGCACACTGGTCTCCTCTAAGTGGTCTACAGACACACAACTTTCCAAGCAGACAGAGCAAACAGTTTATAAAAGATACATATAATGAACATTATATTATATATATTATTTCCCATTCTAAGTCATGGATATAGGCATATTTAGTCCAATAACTGCTTCCACTCTTCTGGAAAGCCTTTCTGTAAGATTGTGGCGTGTGTCTGAGAGAGGGTTTGTCTAGTCCTCATCCAGAAGAGCATCTGTGAGGTCAGACGGGGGAGCTGTACAGGACAGCCTGGCTCAATCTCCATTCTAGTTCATCCCAGAAGTGTTGGGTTGAGGTTGAGGTCAGTACTCTGTGTGCGGCGGTCAAGTTCGTCCACATCATGCGCGTCTTTATGGACCTTCCATGTGTACTGGGAAACAGTCCTGCTTAGACAGGAAAGCGCTTTTTCGCAAACTGTTTCCACAAAGTTGGAAAACAAAAACAAACTCCCAGCATTCTCTCTCCTCTACCAAACTTTACAGTTGGCGCAAATGCAATCAGGCAGGTAATGTTCTCCTGGCATTCAGCAAACCCAGACTCGTCCATCAGACTAACAGAGAGAGATGAGTGTGATTCACCACTCCACAGAACACTGGAACTAAGAGGAGCATAGAGGAGCATAGAGGAGCATGTAGCTGACTGGCCTTTCAACGTTTCAAACAAGACGACTCGCAGCTGATGGTGAAATTTCTTCGCTTCTTGTTATTCCATAACCTGTGTGCTTGCGACGGGGTCACCCCAAGACAGCACCTCGCTGGAACTCGTTCAGCTTCGTGTATAGTGAAGCTTAAAATGTACAACACACTATACTTTACAGAACGAGCTACATTTATACCATTGCCACAGAAAACGTACCTTTTATCATAGTTAGCATTAAAGGTTAGCATAGTGGCGGTTAGCGTAGCGCACCAGCCACTGCGCTTTTTAAGCGCTGGTATCCAATCATGTGAGTCTGATGATACCCAGCACAGACGCTGCATCTGTGTCGTCCATCAGCAGATACTGGGATGCCTGGATGGGACCACATCATGTGTCTTAGTATTCTATACTCACTCCTCCACTATACTGTACTCCACTATACTCTACACGCTTGCTCTGGATAAGACGACTCTGCTTCCAAAATTACCGTAAAAAAGTGAGAATACCTAAAGCGCTCTCTCTCTTTTTCATTGTAACAGGAGGGTTGATCACGGCGTGTAATTGCCCCGTGTTGTAATTGTAATGAAACAGTTCCCACACCTGAGGGCAGAAGCCATCGACATCTCCAGTGGTGGTACTGAAAATGGACAAACATCTCTGAAGGTGCTTCACACATTCGCCAGAATTCAAACATACACAAACTAGCTAATTAACCCACAGGTCTTTATAATGTAGAGTCCAAACAGAATGCAAAAGATGGTAAGGAAAAGAAAAACAGAGTGAGAGAGAGAGAGAGAGAGAGAGAGAGAGAGAGAGAGAGAGAGAGAGAGAGGAGGATGTGAGAAAAGTGGCTATAAATAAAAGCCTTCTTCACTTAAAAAGACGTTTATTAGCACTAAAGTTTGTAAATTCCTAAGAAGTTTTTCTTCATCAGGCCTGTACGCAGCTGTGTGTGTAAATTCTCAACTCCTGCCAGAGACTCGAGACTAAAGCCCCTTCATGGCCAAGAGAACACAAAACGCTTCCTTGAGTGAGCTCTTGAGCACGAGGGTGATGTCAGAGTGAGATCGTTCAGCTTTTAGTCTAATAACAAAACTTTTCTTAAGACTTTTAGTCTAATAACACAACTCTTCTTAAGACCTTGCAGGATCCAGTGACGGTATCTTACTTTTCAGTTACTTCTCATTAGGCAGGGAGTAAGTTTGGCTCGGCCTTACAGAAAAAGTTCAACCTACTTTTACTGTTTGGGTGGGAAGATATTTTGCAGCATGGATAAAACACCTGTCTGTCAACACTACTCTGTGCCTCCTGTTAAAACAAAGTCCCAGCAGCCAGACACAGAGCGCTAATCCAAGCACAGCGCAAACAACGAATACGGGCATCTCACAAAACCCCTCCCTCCCTCTCCCACACTGGAGAGAAAGTGCAGGGAGGAGAGAGACGGAAAAGAAAGGAGGGGAAAGAGGAAAGAGGTTAGAGGGGGACAGAGAGAGAGAGAGACAGACAGACGGATAGTAAGAGACAGAGATTTTGATATACTGCCGTTCATGTTTATGAAATGGCCTTTTCCATTTTGATGAGAAATATAATACTGAGTCATGCACCATTTGATCATTACTTAATACCTCGCTCAGTCATTCACTAAGAGAAATGGACACATCACTTCTATCTCTATAATATTCATCTCTTTCTCTCTGTCTCTTTCTCTGCTTCAATTTTTCTAGTGATTATCTTTAACAGAGAAAGGAGGCCACTCAATTAGAGTGTACAAGATGAAAAATGTAGTGCTTGCATGTGCGTTCACGTGTCTCTACTGTAAAAACCTGCAAGCAGGTAAATCAGTGAGCTGTGAATGTCTTATTACTAACTGTAAGATGAATGCAGCTCTCCACACACCTTCCTGCCTCCCTAAGGCCCCCCCGCCACACCTTCCTGCCTCCCTAATGCCCCCCCCACACCTCCCCTCTGCTCTCCTTACTCCCCTCCCCTCCCCTCCGCTCCACTCACTCCTTACCTTTGTTCGATCTTTTTCTACATAACTTCCCTTTCTTATTTCTGCTGGTTTGTGTGTATATTTGTGTCCTTTTCTCTCCCAACTCCCTTCCTCTCTCTCTCTCTCTCTCTCTCTCTCTCTCTCTCTCATCTCTGCCTTTCTTTCCCTCTCTCTCTCTCTCTCTCTCTCTCTCTCTCTCTCTCTCTCTCTCTCTCTCTCTCACTATCTCTCTCTCTCTCTCACCCACCACCACAGGGAGTCTGATTGCAGTTTTAATACAGAGTGCTGAAACGCTAATACAATA
>JAOYMR010000005.1:16108447-16118543 GCA_025802075.1 Tenebrosternarchus preto
AGCAACATAAGCTGCTGTGAAAGCCATACTAACACACACTACTAACACACACTACTAACACACACTACTAACACACACTACTAACACACAGCGCACAGAAGCCATGCGAAGATCTGCTTCTGACCAGCTACTGGAAAATCATGCAAAACAACCCAGCATAACCGTCTCATCTCCATCTTTAAAGAACTGGCACAAACGGCTATGGGCTCTGCCCGGGTGGGGGTTGGCAGGACCGCTCTGTCGATGAGGTTATACCTACTGTACACAGGGCTACGTCACGCCACACGTCAACAGCGTGGGCGGTTGTCCGCGGCTACCGAGACGCCCCACCGCAGGACGCCGCTTTGGCTCCGCCCATGGATGGACATTTTTGATGGACAGGTGGGTTGGAGAAGGGAGGGAGAGGGAGGCCGGTTTTCCAGCCACGCTAATGGGCTTGTTCACGCTTTGAAGGTCGTCCACTTTGATGGGCAGAAAACTCAGTTTTTGTAGTTTTTGTTTCTTTTTTGTGGTCCTGTTTCGACCTCGAGGAGAAGGGGGGGGGGGGTTCCTTCCATTTTTTTTTGCATTTTAAGTTTGAGGATTTTGATCAGTACATTCTCCAGGCAGCCATCACTGTTTTCTTTGATGTGGTGCAAGCTTGATTTTATTTGGGTGTGTGTGAGAAAGTGTGTGTATTTTTTTATTTTTTTTTTTTATTTGGGTGCGAGAGAGTGCGCGAGAGTTTTTTCTTTCGGGCTTGGTTTTTAACAATCTCCTAGACTTCCCACTGTGTCTGCGACACGTTGATGAGCAGAAACTACCAGATTACGCTCAGGGAGCCGCTGAAGTGCTAAGACAAGGACATCAGAACTAAAACTTCACTACTCCCCTGTGACCAGCAGTTTTTTCCTTCAACACCTTTGAACAAATGCTTAAGCTCTTACATTCTTTTCATTTTAAATGTACCTCTTTTAACATTCATTTTACATACCTCTTACATCATAATCCATTCTTGTAAAGCCAACTAAGCTTTATATCAGCATATTCTACTGCACTCTGTTCTTTTTAGCCAGGATGACTACAGTTCACCAGTACATGTGCACACACACCTTTACTACAGTTCACCAGTGCACACACACCTTTACTACAGTTCACCAGTACATGTGCACACACACCTTTACTACAGTTCACAGTACATGTGCACTCATTATGATCAATAAACCTGATGGTTTCCAGGCGATCAGGAGGAAGAGGACCCAGACGGAAACGCGTTTTGGTTCAAACAACGGCTTGATGAAATTTGATCATCGCGCATCATCATGGACTAATAAAACGCCCAATAACTGGAACACAGTCCAGATCTTGCATATTAGATGTTGGCTGTTTGAGCTTTAATTACAGGCTGTAAAACATTAGTAGCAGTAAGTATACCAGCATTTCAGCAGTGAAGCATTATGGGAAACACGACTTGAGTAAGCAGTCACGCTCTCCTCAGTTTGATATGGTGCAGTGTGGTGGTTTTTTTTTTTTTTTTTAAATGTGGATTATTATTGGAATTAATGGACTAAAACATGGCGTCCAGAAACAAATAAACAAACAAAACATTAAAGCAGGGTTCCCCCCTGTGAGGATATTTTTGCGAGCCAGCGACCAACTTCACACGCTTACAGCACCGAGCTGCTTCCTCCTCAGGAGGACCTAGCCTACACCCCTCGCCTCTCTCATTAAAACCGGATGAGAGTTGGCGTGGAAACGGAGCCAGTGATGGCATGCACTGCCTCGTTTTAACCAGTTTTTCGCAGCCTTTTCATCTCGCCGTGCAGTGGCTTAGCATCCTAGCGCCCTCGCTACTCTGCTGGGTCTCTGAGCACTGATCTCTCGTCATTAAGTTCTCTTGCCTCAAACTTTTAGCAGTTAAGAGAGGTGAGTGGGAAAAAGAAAACGCTCCCCTTAACATCGAATATAGCCCATTTTCCACAGCCACGAAACATTATGGCGATTTCACCTGCACTACAGGTGCGCCAGGAAGTGAATGCTATGATTAAGTGTGAAAGATTTAAAGAGAGATAAAAAGCAATAGGTTTAAAGTGGTGCCAATATACAGGAGAAATCTGTAATCGGCTGAAAGTGGAACCCTGGGGAATTCCTTAAATGATTACAGGTCCTTGCTCAATAAAATTACATTTATTGAGCTGTAGTTAGTCTGACATTTTTCCCTTAAAGGATGGGGTGGGATTACTTTATTGCAGGAGAAGAATGTACAGCTAAAATTAAAGGTACAAGTTAATATAAAAAAAGTAAATGGCTGTAAACAGAGCAAGCTATATAACACTTAATATGGTATTTAAATCATTTCTAAGTAAAAACATAAAACACATACATTTTTGTGAACTGCAAAGAAAATAAAACACACAGTGCATAGTGCATAGCATCTCAATGAACAAAATGACTTTCTCAGCCAAAATGTTTAAACAAAAAGAAAAAAACCATTGTAATGTTCTATGTTTTCTTGTAATGTTCAGGTACTTCTACTTACAAGAGGACAGAAAGGCTCTCTGTCTCTCTCTACCCACCCACAAATCTTTCCTCATGCACACTCTCTCTCTGTGTGTGTCTCTCTCTCTCTCTCTCTCCGTGTGTGTGTCTCTCTCTCTCCCTCCCTCACTCCCCATCTCTCATTCTCTCACTGTGCATGTCACTCTTTATATTCAGGCACATTTTATGCCAGTTTCCATTGGGTGGTCAGGTGGAGAGCTGCATCTGCTCTATGTGTGGCCGCCAGAGCTGTGAGAACGTGTGTCCCCACCCCGCCCGTCTCATCTCCCATCCAAGAGCCACACTTTGTCATGAGCTGTCAGATTAAAAAGTCTCTGCTTTTAACTGCACGCATACGCGGCCCAAACAGCCAGGGCTGATAATAAAGGAGAGAGGCTGACAAACGACGATCATGTACAGTGAAGAGTAAAGAGGTGGAAAGAGGAGCTTCTTTTTTCCGATGAAGAGAACGGGAGTGTGGACACATGCCGAGAAAGACGGGGGGAGCAAACAAACAAACAAACAAACAAACAAACAAACAAGCCTCTCAAAGCCTTGAATCTAGAAAGGAGAATATCACATATATGTTCTGTTCAGCTCATCTTCCCTGTACCTTTGGTACAAATGTTAAAGATCAACTACCTCACGCGTAGAGGACAAACACACACACACACATACACACACACACACACAAACACACACACACACACACACACACCATTGGAGAGCTCTGTCCCACACAATTACGGACTTTTGGACTTTCATATGTGAACTACCACTTCATGTGAGGTAAGACCCATGTGTGTTTGTGCACACATGCATGTGTGTGTGTTTGTGTTCTTGACTTTAGCTGCATACTAACACAACAAATCACACTACACACACACACACACACACACACACATATGTGAAGCCTCAGTGACCACCAGGAGAGAGTGTTCTCTGTACAGTATTGTGAGCATACACTGCCAACTACTAGCTGAACACACACATACACACACACACTTGTTCTCTTTGTTCCTGTAAAGGACAGACACACACTCACTCTCTCGCACACACACACACTTCTTCACAAAAGTACACACACAAACACATGGACTTCCACAGGGTAGATGCACAGAGTTTGGCGAGGAGCTACAGAGACTCAGTGAGCTGTGAGGCTGTTCTCCAGTTCCAATCCATAGTGGTCAGGAGCAAAAGTTTGTGTGCGTGTTCCTACTTCAACACACACACACACACACACACACACACACACACACACACACACACAATCAGCCTGCTTACTCACATTACACTTGCTGTCAGAACACGTTTCTCTTCTCCCTCTCCCTGGGGAGAGCTAGGAGAGACCCGTTTCCATTTGCGGAGAGACTGTGGAGAAGAAGTTGACAGACTACACTGAGGGAAGTGAGCAGACCAGAGTGCATGGCACTGACTGTGGTGCTCACACACACACACACACACACACACACACACACACACACACCAGTGCAGGTCCAACAGCGTCCCATTTTAACTAAAACCGTATCCGCTAAATCCCTCCCCTTGAATGAAGCCCAACAATACTCAGTAAACAAACCCTGCAAGTGTTGGTTGAATACGCGTGATTTTACACATCTCTGTAGGTGTACTACACGCATACTAAATACACACAGATGTGATTAATACATAAATGCACAACGTCCTGCTTTGGCTCCTCCCCCCAACCACACCTCCATATCTTCTCAACAAAACACTCATCAAAAACAGTAGCAGCATTTACGTTTAGTCCATGAACCCAAGTTAAATATCCCCATGCCCAGTGAAACCGTGCCGTGTCAAACACACACACACACACACACACACACACCCCAAAACCTACTTAGGCGCGTCAATAACGGCAGGACTGAGAAGTGAAATTAGGCGTGTGATTGGGCAGCTCTTCAGGCAGCGTGTTTGAGGGGATCTGGGTAATGGGCTCGGGGGGGGGCGGGGTTTATTTTAGTTTTATGGAGAGCTTTCACGCGAGCGTGTGATCATCGCTGCATGGCTGCCAAATCTGCTCCGGCACAACTAGCTTACAACCCAGCTTATTTTCCTTAATGCTCCCTTAATTAAAACACAGCACAGTTGTGAATGGCTGATTAGAGCCCCTCTGTAATGTAATTGGGCCTCTTGAAATGGCTGCATCATCATCAGGACAAGACACAGACCATCAAATCTTTCAAATCTTCAAGGTTGGATGTGTCTGACCCCCCCCGATCGGTGACATGGAACGAGGAGGAAAAAAAATGAAGCCACAAGTACATACAGCAGCAGCAAGACTGTAATTACCACAGAGTAGCGCAATCAACACAACTGAACTGACCAGATCGCGTTACGTCTCTGCACTCAATCTTCAAACAAAAACGAAACAAAATCGAACAAAAGACAAGAGGCTGAAAGCTCCTGTCCTGGGTGTGTGAACATGGTGTGTGTGTGTGTGTGTGTGTGTGTGTGTGTGGGGAGTGGGGGGGAGGGATGCCTGTGAGTGCAAAGCTGGTGCCCAGTAGAAGCAGACGCTGCAGTGAGACAGCTCTGACCTACAGGACGTCTTATACGGAGCGACGCGCGTCGGAGAGGCAGATGATGCACTGCGGTCTCCAGGCTGCAGCGAGCGTTGCTGTCAGAAGACGTCAGATGCTGAACTGGATAACAGCTTGGACTCTTCAGATCTTTATCTCGGTCCTTCTGGACTGCCATTTCTACAGCGAGGCAGTCTGCTCCAACACACGCGCGCGCGCACGCACACACACACACACACACACACACACACACTCACGATTATGTGACAATAGACAGCAAGCAAATGCCCACCCTGAGACGCATGTACACCAACTGACAACTGAACACACACATTTTGCCGATACACAGCCTGCTGCACCAGGATGCAACCATGGTGTCACACCCTCTCTGTCTTTCACACACACACCCCTATAAAAGTAAGACCAAGCAGTTGTTAAGAAGTTTGTTAAGATGTTTGAATAATCACTAGTATAAAGCCAGTGGATCTGATCCTACACAAGTTCCTCTGCACTGTGCTCCTCTGTCCACCGCTAACTGAACACCATCTGATTCATTAGCGCTTCTGAATTAAACCCCTGCTGAAGGCTTCAACATAAATATAATAATTACCAGCTGCATGATACAAAATTACTGTTATGGGAGTCAAATTTCACGTCGCGTTTTTTCTGCCTGATGTCCCTTGAGGGACGCAAGTGTGTGATAATCAGCTCACAGAATCACTCACTCACTCACTCACTCACTCACTCACACACCCACACACACACACACACATATTCACACACCCACCATGTCCCATCCTGTGTTTGGCATTGGCTCATATGCCCAATAAAGGCAAGAGGAAAAAATGACATTTCATATCTGGTACAGGGTACGGCACGGACACTAGAGAGCTCAGCCAATCGAAGATAAGCCTCCCGCTCTGAGAGTGACACAACCCACAACTGGGGAGTTCCTCCAGGACCGCCTCTAGGTTCCCTGTGATTTGATGGCAGGGCCCTGCATGTGTGTGTGTTTTAGCAAGGGAGACTGAGTTTCACATTGCTCTCCGTGACATCTAGAGTTATACTCCCTTAACTCTGCCGGTCTCTCTCCACCCCAGAGGCACGTTTCTCTCCCAGGTTTGTAAGGTATAGGATCTCTGTCTCTCTCCTCCTCTCTTCCCCCTCTCTCACTGTGTTCATTCTAGCATGTCTCTATCCCTCACCTCCCAAGGTCTTCTGTTCCTCTCCCCTCCCCTCTGTTCCCAATACCCCTCCTCTCACCACACCCCCCCCCCCCCACTCCGTTTCTCTCTCTCTCTCTCTCTCTCTCTCTCTCTCTCTCTCCCCCATGTCCTGCCACATCTCCGGCCTCCTCAAATTATCTCCTAATTTAGCCTTTCAAATTACTGGCCTAATATCCCAACTCCCTCCACACCTAGTGGTTGTTGTTGTGACTCAACTGCATGTTCATGTGGAACATGTTAAAAGGTACTAAACGCCCGTCCTTCTTTGCATTAGTACACACCAACATGCTCTTATTACATTCGTTATTAGGATTTATTGTCCAAGTTAACATCCAGGAAATGAGGACTTTTAATTTGCCTTCAACTGAAGACCCACAACAAATACAAGGTAAAAATTAATTGATTTGCTTCAAAAACGAATAAATCAATTACGTATCCGAAGGATAACATTCAGACACTGTCTGTATTGTTCTTAATAGACTGAACATGCTACACCTCACTCTACAATTGATGTTTCTTAATGTTGTTTCTGTGCCACAGTGGGGAAAAATTTCCACGTTTCTGGCATTGGAAATAAATGGTTGTATATCATTTGACTTTTTTCCAGTAAACTATAGGGCTGATTTATTTTAACATGGTATTGAAATTTACATTTTTTTTGTCCATATTTTATTTTTCTTTGTCCTATTTGTCCTTCTTCCAAATGATTTTTTTTATTTGATTATTTTATTTATGGATATGAGTGTACAAAAATTATCAGCACCTTCAGTCATTAACCTTTTCAAAAAAAACCTCTCCTAGAAATAAGCGAACGCTTCCCAACTGTACTAGCGTAGGGGAACTTCGCTGTGGCCCAGTCTGCCGCAGATCTTTATAATCCAGCTTTACTGTTCCAGCTCCATCTCCAGCGTGTGAAGCTTGAAAGCCTGGTGGCAGGTGGGGGTCGGGCTGGCGTGGGTGCTGGATCTCCTCTCATCCGGACACGAGTTTGGTCCCCGGTTCCTGATCTTCGTCGGGGAAACTCTTCACAGGCGGCGATGAAAGCGCGGAAGCTGGCGCAGACTCAAAGGCCGGAGTCATGCGGACACGCTTCCAAGCACATTACTAATCATGGGTGTGGATACTGGAGCAGGGGAGACTCTCTGGGTGAGGCCGTCCAACTCCGACAGACACCCTCCGCAAGTGGAGGGGGGAGGATGCTTTCAGTTGAAACTAAAATAAAACCGAGCTCTCCAAGACAACACTGCGGAAATGATTTAGATTTTTTAATTTACCCGCTCCTCGAGTCCGAGAGCCTAAATGATCTGGAATTTCAACTGTTATTGTACAAAATATTCCCGAGGGCGAGAAAACCTGACATGTGCTGTATTACTTATTAGTCACGTAGATAATTTTATGTAGCATAAATGGTCCTCAGGGAAAGTAACTAAATGATATTTTAACTTTATAATTGGTTGCAAAATAACTCCAGTTTCAACACATCGAGGAAATATGCAGCTGCTATTGATTCGGACAGGCAGAGCCAGCAAGAAGCAGTTTATTTTTTACTTAACCTTAAAGAGAACACAGCTAGACCTTATTAAAACACTGAGCGTATTGACCAAGTGTGCAATTTATAAAAACCAGTCCACATGTAAAATGTGTACTTGATGAAAACTCGTGTTAAACTTTAAAGTGGCGGTGCGATCTTCCGTTAAAGTGTGATCGGCGTCCACGTGTTGAGATGTACAGCAGTGTAGGAGAGGTGCTCGGTGCCGCTGTAGGTGCCAAAGACTTCACACCACATTCGTCACTGAATCCTGCCGCACGCCAAAAGCAGCAGCTTCATATCCGCAATGGTGGAACACGCCAGATTGTGTGTGTGTGTGTGTGTGTGTGTGTGTGTGTGGGAGAGAGAGAGAGAGATCTACACGTGACAACAAACTCCAAATGTGAGCCTCCCCTCAGCTTTGAAGAGAGCGTGATACGGTGTGCATGTTCATTTTCTCTCTAGCTTTATCCCCCCATCACTCTCTTTGTCATTTCAATCACACACACGGAGCAAATTCAACATCTCTCTAACCAACACTGTCTTTAGACTGTGCACTGGGTTTATAATGTAAGCACATGAACAGGTGCAGAGACTGCAAGAGCATCTGTGACCGCACCTTTTTAGGAGAGAGACCATTAGAAAGATCAGAGAAGAACATAATTATTAGAGAATGTAGTTAAGGAAACAGACCGAGAGGGACAGAGATAGACAGAGAGAGAGAAAACTCACAGCGGGCACATTAGAAAACGTTTGTCTTGGCATCTAGCCATCTTCAGGGCGGAGGGAGGGAGGGTTAGCTGTCAGAAAAGCCTGATATGTGTGTGTGGGGGGGGGGGGATTACACATCATTAGTGGCTGTAGAGAAACATAGTTCAAAAGGAACAGCATTCACAAGCCACAGACCTGACAGCAAGCCACAAACACAGACCCACAGCTACAAAAACGCGGGCCCAACCACAAGTACAAACGCGGGCCTTAGTGACAAATTTGAGAGAGAGAGAAAGAGAGACAGATAGACAGACAGACAGACAGACAGACAGACAGAAGAAGACAAACTGAAACTAAAGTCATCTGCAGGCCGAAAGCCATTATCCAAAACACAACTCAACACAAGTATTCAATCTCACAGAGATTAAGGCTTAATCCCATTCATTTGAGCAGTCGTATCATGGTGTAACACCACATTACACCAGATGAGAGAAAAGAAGGGATCAGAGTGGTGAAGGCTAGATGAATGAACAGACAGGTGGAGAGATGACCAACACCGTGGGTTTGTATCTGTGTGTGTGTGTGTGTGTGTGTGTGTTCACTCTGGAGCCTGGATGGGTGGGGGACACCATGACCATCCCTGAGCCGACAGCACAGCAGTGACGTTAGGATGACAGACAGAACACAGGGAGCTGGACAGGCAGGGATGGAGAGATGAGGGAGGCTGCAGACAAGGGAGAATTTCTAGTACAAGTGCATGTCTACGATGGAGAGGGAGGGATGGGAGGGAGAGAGAGAGAGAGAGAGAGAGTAAGATGGAGAGAGGGAGTGAGAGAGAGAGACTGATGTAGTTACCACCCTTCCTGAAAAATCAAACCAGCAAAGTTCTACAGGTGTTCCTGCTTTGTTTTCTAAGAATAACCAATAAGCAATAAGCACAGATGGGTGTAATGTATGAAACCAGCAGCTACTGCCGTTAGATTAGACCTGTAATGACTGGTACAGCAGTGGTGTGCAGTTAATACAACTATCGTTCATACACAAAATAATAAACCCTTTCCTTTTTTATATTCTTGGTTATAAATTTAATCTGCTCGTCACTGTAACCATGCAAATCTCTTAGTAAAATAACTGGAAATCAGCAATTTCATTGGTCAGATTTTCACTTCCAGGGTGCTGATCTATAGCAGCCTGGCCCTTCTAAGGGTTTTACATAAGGAGCTATGCATTATTAGTAAATCGACACCGTCTACAAACGGACTACATTACCCAGCAAACCTCAGCTGGCGACTTCGAGCGCCGCATCCCTCACTGAAGATGCTTTTCCAAAACCACCCTTCAACAAAAATTTCATCATAATTCAGAGAGGTTGGCCAACTCCTCTGTAAATGTTAGCCAGGAAGGAAAAAAAAAGCTATAAATAGCTACAGTTTCTGTAAGATGAACTGTGAGAGGTGTGTGTGGAGAACATCTTGCCTGCAGCATACACACCACTCTTCTTTGAACAGTCGTTGCGGGGGGGGGGGGGGGGGGGGGGGGGGGGGGGGGGGGGGGGGGGGGGGGGGGGGGGG
>JAOYMR010000005.1:16144976-16159976 GCA_025802075.1 Tenebrosternarchus preto
CCCCCCCCCCCCCCCCCCCCCCCCCCCCCCCCCCGCCCCCCCCGCCCCCCCCGCCCCGCCCCCCGCCCCCCCCCCCCCCCCCCCACGGGTAACACAGCATCCCCCCCCACCCCTGCACATCACCCCCATTACTCCTGGGCTACGTGCCAGACGAATTAATTACCATCCACAATACCATTCACAATATTATCATTGTAACTGACTGTCAACACTTTCCAGCCAATCAGCACTGCAGTTCCCCAACAGCTTGGAAGGGTGTTCAGCCGGAAAGCTGGAAGGCTGGAAGCCTGGAAGGCTCTTTTGGCTGGATGGCTCTTCCAGCTTCCCTGATACTCCAGTGTGGGAATGCAGTGGGATTTTTGGGATCATGTGTGTGACACATGGGACATTTCTACTGTCCAGCAAACAGTCAACACATTCAAACCAAACATAGTGTCCCTCTAAAAAAGGAATTGGTTAAAAAAAACTTTGCAATTCCAAGAGGAATTGCACAGCGTGCTGTTGGTGAGATCATGCAGTGGTTCTGTATCTGCTGCTCAGAGACACACCTCCTTCCTAGTCATTCAAGAGGAAGTGAAATCTGTACAACGATTCCTCAGTTTAGGTCCTGGAACACTTATCTGAATCAGCAATAAGCAAACATTTAGCCGTACATTAGCATCAGGGTGCAGTAGAAACAGGAAGTGTTAGCATTAGGGACATGGCTGGGAAAATGTAGGGGAAGATGAGGTGCAAACCTTACTGAGAGAGAGAGAGAGAGAGAGAGAGAGAGAGAGAGAGAGAGAGAGAGAGAGAGAGAGAGAGAGAGAGGCGGGGGGGATATTCCCATGTGGCTGGCCAAGTTTTTGTTGGCTGACACACACACAGCTGTGGAGTGGACAGAGCCTGTGTGTACACTCGCACACACACACACTTTTCAAAGTTTGCTAGTGGATTGGTTGGCTTGTACTTCCTGTACTCTGCCAAACAAAGGAATTCCAGATCATTCCAGATCACGGGGCAAAGAGCTGCTCTCTGTCCAACCATCTCTCTTCCTCTCTCTCCGTCTGTCTGTCTGTCTGTCTGTCTGTCTGTCTGTCCAACTACCTCTCTCTCCGTGTCCCACTATATCCAACTTTATTTCAGTTTTGTTCATTTCTCTTGTTCTGTCTATGATGGCTAACGAACGAGAACATGCTTCGCTGTATATTCAGTGTGTATGTGCGCATGCATGTGCTTGCGTGTGTGTACGCGTGCAGAAAAAGTAAAAATGAATAGATGACACTTCTAGGGACACACAGGTGCAGGAGTAGAGTCTTTCCACATCTCACAGAGGGAAAATAAAGAAAAGAAAATGAGCTATTTCTGTTCAACACCTGAGCAATCCCCCTGAAAACTTTTAAAAACACAGGCTAAAAGAGCAAATCAGCACAAATTGTCCATTTTCTCATTCCCTCTCTCTTTCTCTCTCCTGTCCCCCTCCTCTCTCTCTCTCTCTCTCTCTTTCACATTCCCACCCAGTTCAGATAGTTCAGAATGGGGCTGTCAGGGATTCTGACAGATAGCAAAGCCGAAGACTGGGAACCTAGAGAGAGAGAGAGAGAGAGAGAGAGAGAGAGAGAGGTGAAACATAACACTCTCCCCATCTCCAGCCTTCTCCCTCCCCTCCCCTCCACCCCCCACGGCGCTCTGTCTCTCTCCCAGCATGCTGCTTCCCTGGCAGTTCTAGAACGTTCCCGATTCCTGCAGTCTCACTGTCCCTCCCATTAATTACGTTTCAGCACCTTCCCTGTTAAACCCGGCGTTTAATGAAATCTCTCACATGCTGGCAGCTGCAAAGTGCAGTGTGATAATGAGGGAGAAATGGTAATCTATGGGAAAAGTCTTAAGGTGGTAAAAATAATTCTTAATTTTCACTTAGTGGAGAACAAATGAAACCAGTGACATTTTTCACTTCTGTCAAAACCAAGAAAGAACTGGGGGGGTCAGGGGTGAGAGACAGACAGACAGACAGACAGACAGACAGGCAGACAGAAACAGAGAGAGAGTGCGCGACACTCACACTTTAACACACTGAAAAGTAATGCAAGCCCCTTGTCTTTAGGGTTTTTAGTGCAGATGGGCTGGGTGTCTTTTCTACTCGTTTTGCTGAACAGAGAAGCTTGACCTACGGTGATTCAAAAACCTGAGGTTAAAAACTACAGGTTAAATGCACTGTCACCTCAAAATCACTTCCTGTACCTTGCTACCACTTCATCTAGCCATACCTTTCAGAAACACACACACACACACGCAACATAAAACTAATGCAATGGCATGAGAGGGAGATGGAGTGAGAGGGGGAGGGAGAAACAGCAGGTGTAGAAAATAGAGAAAGAGAGATGCATTAATACACATTCCTTTCAAATCTTTAAACCCCTGCAGGACACCAGAATGGAACAGTCCAGCTGTACCACTGACTTTCCACCTAATACATTACAATGAAGAGGGGGGGGGGGTGTATGACCATGCATAAATGGTACTTCTTCAAAGTCCTGCTCTTCATTCTGGCTTTTTACTCCCTTGATTTACATATATAAAGAAATTCTGCCACCGACTAAAGAAGAACTTCATGCATATGGTCACTGTTGATAACACACACACACACACAACTGTTGGCGGTAGAAACACGCTCTTATGTCTGTGTATGCACATTTACATTCAGTCTCTTCACTAGTTATAATATGGGCTTATATTATAGGATGTATAGGATTTAAAATGGAAATCATTTCACACGTGGAAAGGGATGGGTTTGTTGCGGCACAAGCCCAGTGAACAAGTGGTGAGAGAGAGAGAGAGAGTCTGAGAGAGAGACAGAGTGCATGGGTTTGATTGGTGTGGTTTCAGCATGTGCACTTGAGTGCAGTGAATGATGTGCAAGCTGATCTGGGTTCAGTCCTGACTCCAACTCAGCCCCAATGATAGGGAGGTATTTCTAAGCTCCGCCCATGTGGATTATCTCAGATAAGTGCTGTGAACTTTGGCCCCCATACGATGTACAGGCATGCAAAAGACTTCGATTTCTCATACCCAGCTAAAAAAAAAGAAGCTAATCCTTGAGGGGGAGAGACAGATAGAGAGTGAGTGAGTGAGAGAGAGAGAGAGAGAGAGAGAGAGAGAGAGAGAGAGAGAGAGAGAGAGAGAGGCACTGGGCAATCTTGATCTGAAAATGATCTGATGATGGTGTCAGGACCCTGGAGAGCTCCCTCTGGCAGTGAGCTGGAGAAGCCCCACTTATCTAGAGTCACGTCACTAATCGCAGACCAGGAAATAACAAAAAATTATGTTGATATAAAACAGTCAGTCTGAAAACTCTGCGGTTTAAAGGCGTACACTTACATTTTCAAAAGCTCTCAGAGTACATAATGAAAATATAAAGAGCATAAGCACATATAGTAATAAAAGACAAAATGTATTGAATACGGCACTAAAGAAGCCCGTTTAGATGCTATAGGTTGAGCAGATGGGGCAAAAGATTAAATATGACTAATTTCATAAACAGTTTCGACCAAACAAATTTGGTTTTATGTCGTCACTTTCATTAAATAAAAACTTTACATGCTAAAAAAAAAATAATTGTAGAAAAGAGACGTGATGAACAGAATGATTCTGGAATCCCTTGTTACTTCTACAGTTTGATATAATGTTTCCAGTTATGACTGAATTGGTCCTTCCAATCCAGAAAAGTAGGGTTACTTAAGGGCAATTGACAGTTGCCAGGAAAAAAAGAATCAATTCCTATTCACCACTCACTCAAATTGGAATAATGGAATGATTAAATCTCTCTGATCAACATTCCTCACAGTGAAGACACAGAGAGTTTCGGGATCACAGGCAGCCATCACTCCAAGGAGAAATGTCGTGCTGTCAGGGAAAATACTTGAGACACACTCGAGTGTGAGGAGTTCGCATCTGTGATTACAGGAGGTGGAGAGCAGGGAAGCTTGGAGAGCACTTGGTACAGGCTACAGACTCCACACACTGAACGCAAAGTCAACAGAGTTCTGTTAACTTGTTCTGGTTAACCTTTTCAGAAGAAACAGATCAACTTGAGGTTAAATGTGTCATCCGAAACCAGAATTCCTTTGGTAAGTATCAGGGAGATGCTCTGAACACAGTGTCCCACACTTAACTATCCCATTTAATGTAGCGTGTCCCAACACTAACTGGGAAAGACAGGTGACAAAACTCCCTTCTGTTTCCGAGTTCCTGAATGGTAACCAGGCTGTACTAATCCACTGCAGAGGGTCCAACACCCACCCTCTTCATCCCTCCATCCCCATTTCCCTCTCTGCCTACCTCCGTCCCTCCTCCTCCTCCTCTTTCCCCTCCCCTCCCTTACTCTCTGTAGCCCAGGGCCATTTATAATCATTTACAAATAATTAACTTAGACATTGGAAGGAGGGAGGGAGGGAGGGAGGGAGAGAGAGAGGGAGAGAGAGGGAGAGAGCACAAGAGCAAGTGTATTAGTACCTCCATTAGCATGGAGTGATGTATCTGTGGCAGAACAGGGTGGCCAGCTGTTAACAGTGTTCCACATGGCAGGACATCGCCGTTACTCTGGTAAAAGGTGGATGTGGGCAGGTGGGTGGATGTGCGGGGGGGGTGGATGTGTGTGTGTGGGGTGTGAAGGTGTGTGTACACGTACGTGCACGCATTAAATCGACGTCGGTGAACCCAGATGGCAGTGGCTACATGAGGCAAGTTGCTCAGTATAAAAATACTGATACTGGTAATAGTGAAACTGAGAAACCTTTATTACATACACTTTATTACAGGCTGTTGAGAGATCGTCTCACAAATCTCACCAGATCTCACTAAATCATTTGATTTACTGCCAGAAGAGACGCTCACTTATGGCCAATGTGTCAAAATGTGAATTTCCAAAAGTGGGACGCGGTCCAGTTGGACGTCTCAAAGTGGATGTCCGATTATGTGGTTTAGTTGGAACTGAAGCAGCTGCATATCAAGATCATTCAAATAAAGACTGACAAAAGAAAATCAATCAAAAAAGTGGGAAAAAAGAACTTTAGATGAGATATGATCAGCTTTTGGTCACACACACACACACACAGAAGCTTCTGTTGCCTTATTAATGGGGTGTTTTGATTCCAACATTCACCCCCTCCACCACTGCTGGTGCACTGGTACAACAGACCCCCCCCCCCCCCCCCTCTCTCTTCCTCCCTCTCACCCCTGATTGTCCAGCGCTGGGAGTGAGATACATAAACATCACACCGTGAGACAGTGCACTCATCCCAAAACTGACAAACACCAAGGAGAAAGGCAGACACACAGGGACTTAAAGACAGGAAACTAACCCACCCCCCCCTTTCAACTTCCTTGGACAGTTTCCCCAAGTTCTTCTTTGTGCCATGTGGTCCCTTTAAACATCAAACATGTTGTTGTTCCTCCTCAGACGGCAGGGTTGTGCCGCCCCCCACCCCCCCCCCTTCAACACACACCCAAGATGGACAAACCAATACAGCACCAATAAAAACTTAATGACATCAATGCTTAGGGCAAGATAAGCTCATAAAACAATGCTCTCCAAGTCTGAGTGTGTATGTGTGTTGAGGAAATAACAGAACAGGGCTGGATTTATTACACAGACAGGCATCCTGTAGTCCTTGATTAAAAAAAGGTCAGTGGTCTGCTATCGGCTTTTATTCCTGAAACAGAGGCCAGACATGCAAACACAACACAGAAGTACAGAACTATATGCAATGTGTGTACATCCACATAAAATCCCACACAGAGACCAGACATTACACTCTTCCTATAGAACTATATAGAGTGAATAACAGAGACAGACACAGACAGACAGACAGACAGGGAGGGAGGGATGTCTGTTTTTGACACACATTCCATATTTACCCTGCTCATAATGCTGTGTTTAATTCTTCTGGCTGGCAGACAGACTAACTCTAGTCTGTTGTAAATGTTTACATTAAAGAGCACTGCTGTTCCACTAGGCCCATTGTGAGGGGCACTGCAGGAGAAACACACCCAACCAGAACTTCTCATACACACACACACACACACACACACACACACACACACACACACACACACGGTTGGAGAGAGGGAAAGAGAGGAGCAGAAATGAAAGACAGCAAGCGTTTGCCAGTAATCTGAACCGTGTGAACAGCACCAGGGTGACTAAATGTACAACATGGAGAGAACATGCCACTCCAAAGGTAACATGGCCCTGGTTTGTCTACCATATTGGAAGATTAACTGCAGGCTGGCTTTACCCACGTCTCTGCGGACTTCCAAACACACTCTTCATCTCCTCTCTTTGGCGCTTCATCAGGCTGTGGTCTCCTGATAACCCATTTGACATTACAGCACTGGTGGTGTTTTTGTTTGGTGGTTTGTTTTGGTTTTCGGCTTTTTTCCAAACACGGAACAAATTCATCATTCCTCAACAATAACAAACTCCTCAAACACCAGCACTCTGAACAATGGTAGTCGGCTTAAGAACGTCTGCATAAAAAGAACCGAGAAAGAAACGATGAGAATGAAGGAGAACGTTCCAGAACGTTGCCCCAAAATCACAGTGCGTGTATTTGGGTTTGCTGGTAAACGTTGGGCACGTGCGCTCTGAGCTTCCATGCTACACACAATCAGGTCTGATAACCAGCTTGACAAACACACCACCCCTGTTACTTATACTGCATCTGCTGCTGACGCTAATGACGCTAATGACGGCTAAATAAAATTATAATGATTTACACACTCCACTTTTTTTTTTTTTTTTTTGTAAAGAGCGATACGCACACAGATGCACTCAGGAGTCCCTCTCTGAAACAGTCTTAATGACTCCAACTTAAAAGCCTGCGTCCTTCGTCTTGAAAGCTCAAAACAGAGCGAACCCCCTGTAACGAATGCAGACCAAGTTACAGAGATTTGAGCCCGGGTGCAATTAGAGATTTACTGCTCTCCTCTGGGCTTGGCTGCTCAGGTCTGCTTCTACTCCATGCTGATATGGGATGAATTACAACAGAGCTTCTTGCTTAATACAGTAGGATGTGTGTGCGCGTGGGTCCACATCTAAGTGAGAGGGAGTGTGAGAGCGAGAGAGAGAGAGAGCGAGAGCGAGAAGCCTACCCATTGATCACAGCAATTTTAGAGGCTGTGTTTATTCTAGAGTCATTTATAAAGACCTTGACATGGGTCTTCTACGGCACCTTCGACAGCACCTGGAATCAGTGCCAGGTCATCGTCATAGCGAGGAGATGAAGCCCAACTCGCGGCTCACGGCTGGCGCCAGAACAGCTGTGCAGAACAGCGGCAGAACGTAGAAGCTTGTTGGACGTGCTGGAGGCCACGGCTCGCTGGTATCCGAGACCAGGTCTCCTTTTCCTCCCCAGCAGTGATGGAGGATTCGGGGGGGGTTGTGCATGTCCAGCTGATGGATGAACGCCTCTGTAGCTCCAGCTGAACGTCGACCGCGCTCAAGTCACACAGGTGCGCGTTCACCATGAGCGCCTGGGCTGAGGAGCTACGTCCAGGCCAGAAGGTCGTGTGGCACTCCGGGCCCGTCGGTTCTAGCGTTACTTCGCTTCTGTCCGGGGTGATCCTGGTGCTCTTCCACCTCTGTCATGTTCCAGGTCAGAATAAATCAATGAGGATGATGGAACTATCCACACCCTCCCCTCTCTCTCTCTCTCTTCCATCCCTCTCCATAGTCGGTTAAGCTGAAACATTAACAAGCATCCCTTTCGATCATCAAAGAATCATCAAAATATCTCTGGTAACGATTTGAGTTATGAGGTGGAAAAAAGGACTAAGGGAAAAGAAACTCTAAAATGGGTTGTGTTCCATTCTTGTGCAAACGGTGCAGAGTGTGTGCGCACGCATGTGCATATATGTGTGCACGTGTGTTCACACGTGGGTGGAGGTGGGTCACCTGATGCAGCAGGCAGATGTACACCATCCTGCCAGGACCGGTGTTCATTCTGTCTTAACTAGACAGGTGACTGGCAGCGGTAGGGATGTGGCTAAATTGGGTGATGTGTAACCTCAAATTTCTTCACAAAGAAAATGCTTTTCCCACTCAGTCAGTAAGTGCAGCTCTGTCTTGGTGTATTGTTCCAGTCTCTCCTCTTTTGGGAACCATGAATATTCTGTGCTTACAGTCCTTAGGCAACACTACCGTCTCTCTCTCATTATACTACCTGTCTCTCTCTCTCTCTCTCTCTCTCTCTCACCTACATCTCTATCATTACCCTGTCACTCCCTCTCTCTCCCCCCCCTTGTGTGTCTCTCTCTCCCCCATCTCTCTCTCTCTTTACTCCCTTCTCTGTTAGTAACCATTTCCTCTTTCTCCCCCCTCACACACACACACACACACACACACACACACACACACACACACACACACACACACACACACACACACACACACACGCACGCACTACCCTTTCTCTCTTTTTCTCTCCTGCTCCATCTTTCTCTCCATTGATCAATAATTGATGAGACCAGCTGTCTCATTAGCAGACTCTGCCCTGCACCATCTATAATTGTTTATTCATTACAAGCTATTTTTATTTATTCGTTTATTTATGACAGTCATTTTAATGAATCACTGTTGACCTTTCTATGGATGGATGGATGGATGGATGCAAAAATGAAGTGACGTTTCTCTGGAGAAATGGCTAATCAGCCCAGGCAAACACAACTGACCACAAAGCACATTTTCAGTGGAGTGGAATAAAATTAATAAAATTCTTCTATTATGAATGAACAAGTCGTCTCTTTATTGGCCAAGTCTCAGGAGCTATAATGACCTCATGGGTTAAAGTTCAACAAACACAAACAAGTCCCTCCCCTCTGCGTCCCTGAAGGTTCTCGTATAGGGGGACATCACCGATATAGGCTGCATCACCGATGGACCAAACCGACAGCCAATCGCATTCTTACTTCAGAGAAACCGACAGCCAATCGCATTCTTACTTCAGAGAAACCAACAGCCAATCGCATTCTTACTTCAGAGAAAGTTGAACACAGGGGTTCAGCTGAATGACAGCCGTGGAACAAACTAAAAACGGTCATCTCAGAAAAGGCGAGACGGAAGGGCTAGCGGCCGCGCCGAACAAGGGAGGGCGTGCAGATCAAACGGAGGCGTCTCGGAGCCCGAATCCGAGGAACCGAGGGTCTGATGCCGAGGTGGAGAAGGCTGGCGTCCGTCCCTCTGCGTTAAGGAGAGCGGAGCATGAAGCGCCGACTCCAGAGGCCACAGGGGGAAGGGGGGGTGGGGGTGTGGAACAGGGCCAAAAACACTCTGAGGCAGGACCGAGGCAACACTGAGGCAGGACCGAGGCAGCTCCGAGGCAGGACCGAGGCAGCTCCGAGGCTGCTCTCTACTATTGCCTAGGAAAAAAACGTGAGGTTCACAAGAGCTAGTATTTGGAATTAAATGTACATGTGCTCAAACTAAAATGCATATCCAGTTGTGACAGTCTTCAGTATTGTTGACTGATGATGCACTGACTGACACACTAGTGATTTAGACATCTCTCCTAGCAGTGACTGAGTCTGTGGCCTTAATGAGTAGATTGGAGCTGGTGACTGTCCCCAGGAAGCAACAGCTACATTGATCTGCTTTTGTGGCCTTTGAAATAGATTTCTTTCCTGCATATATTATTGGGTGTGTGTTGTGGCTCTTAAACCCACAGAAGCCACTGTGGAATAAGGACAAAGTTTCTAATCATTCTACAGTGAGAGAGAGAGAGAGCGAGAGAGAGAGAGAGAGAGAGAGAGAGAGAGAGAGCCAGCAATATATACAAAGAAGTAAAAGAGCGATAGATACATAGAGTGATATATAGACTTAGATAAGCAAAGAGACAGAATGCGCAGAGGAAAAGTTCCCAAATAAAGTACCAGGAGGGAGCAACTTCAGTAGAGACATGATGCTAATCAAAATGATTTGCTGCCAGGATGGTGTGTGTGTGTGTGTGTGTGTGTGTGTACACACACATACATTCACTCATTTCTGGCAAAGGGGTTGGTTGGAGTTTGACATCACAGGCTCCATTATAAGCACCTCCACACATCTCTGTCCCCTGCCTCTGCCTGTCTGTTTATTTATGATTCATTTGTTCAGGTAATAACCAGGTGAGGCCATACACCACCACCACTACCAGCAACACACACACACACACACACACACAAAAACAAGTCCTACATATTCCTATTCCACAGCTGCTCCTCATTACGTCCGAGTTAACAGCCAGAGCGCCCCAGGCATGGTTCTTCCTGGCCAAAGGACCGCACAGTTTAACACTCTCCCTTCCCTACAAACACCTGTGCTCCGGGGCTGTCTTTGGGCCTGCCTGACACTCTGAACCAGGTGTGATTTAGAGAAGGATCTCACCCGGAGTCCCAGCCGGAGATGGTAGCTGTAACGCTGAGCAGCGGCACGTTCCTATATCCAGCGCTCAGGTTCCACGGGACCAGTCCCCCTTACCCACAAGGGGACCTTAAATGGTTTGGGTCAGCGTGTACTAGGAGTTGATGGTACAGCAAACGTGAGGACCTGTGTTGAGAAGCAAAGGCCTAAAGATTTCCACACCGGCCATCTAGAAGATGAACCAGGTGTGTTTTAGAGCAATAAACACTGAAGTAGTACTGCGATCCTCCAATTATGGAACTGGAGCTGAATACCAGAAGCACTGGCTTGCAGGTTTCCACCTAGAAGCTGTGTTAAAAGAGACTGCATTAGGGTGGACGGGGAGGGGCGAATACAGACCTAATGTTCATATACTGCCACTTTCATTAGACACTTACTGAGGAAGCAGCAGAGTTGTGGTTTACACACACTTCCTGTAAAACATAATGGAAACACTTTATTCCTTCCTGTGCTTGTGTGAGACAGAGAGAGATGATTTCTAGGTATACGACAACGGTTTGTGATAAAACGCACGAGACGTGTTTATAGAGAACAAAACAAACTACAATTAATGCAGATACAAAAACACGCCTAAAGCTTCATCCTGACAAGCACACACCCGCTCCACCCAAATCCCAAATCCCTCCATCTCTCTCCTCCCTTGGTCGTCCACCCCACCCCCCCTTCGCTTGCTGTCTCTCCCTCACTTTCAGTTCATCTCTCTTCTCTCCCCTTTCTCTCCCCGTCTCTCTCTTCTCTCTCTCCCTTCTCACTCAGCGCTCATGAGTCTCCTGGGACAGTTTATTAAAATTTCATCATCTTTCTGGGCCCATCGCAGGTTTAAATGTTGAATTCTGCTTTCACTCCAGACAGTTGTCATATGGTTGAATAGTGAGAAGAGGAGGACAGAGAGTGAGAGAGAGAGAGAGAGCGATTTTGAATGTGTGTGTGTGTGTGTGTGTGTGTGTGTGTCTCAAAGACAGTCAGAGTCTAGGCTGAGATGAGCTCATTACCATTATGCTGGTGGCTATAGTGCATGCAGACTGGTGCATCTCCACTGAGGAAAACTATGGCTTCTAAATTTAACTTCCCCACACACACACACACACACACACACACACACACACACACACACACACCTACCGTTAGACTGTAAGGGTCATCTTATCTACCAGCTCCTACTGGAACACTGGAGACTAAGTGTTGCTGGACAGCTGAACACACACCAACACCACACACACACACACACACACTCCAGCATGACTGAACATAAAAACTTCCCCTCACCGTGAACCTACTGTCTGTTATGTAACTAGGGCAGATGGTTTGAAATGGCAAAGAAAAAAAAAGGGAAAAAAAGCACTAGTTCAGAAAACCAGTGTAAAATAGCCCTGCACAAGTGTCATCCACTGAACAATTGAGTTAAATATGACAACATTTATTAATAACAATGTTAACGTTAGGATAATATAGCACTAGATCAGGCTAGTCTAGAAAAAAAATAGAATATTCCAGAATTCAGACAGAACACAATGAGTCTCGATCAGACTGAACTTTGAGAACTTCATCTTCCGCTGTGGAAGGTAAACAGAATGAAGGGAGGTAGTCCTGGGCCTCTCGGCGCTCTGTGGCTGGGACGCTGGAGTTAGCAACACAGAAACGGCAGATAAAAGCTCTCTACACTTCCAATAGAGCCGCTTATTCTCTAGTGAAAGAGCAGGCAGGTGAACTGGTGCTGCATCAGATTCAGCGATTAGGAGGAAGTCGCTACAGTCACATTGGCCTAAGGACAACTGGTCTCAGATCAGTGGACAAATTCTAATAGGGAAATCGGTTCAGGGCAGTGGTAAATATGCTAGTGCACTCAAACATAAGTACAATTAGACAGGGGAAGCCAAGTAATATACTTATTTAATAAGTATTATGCTCAGTGCTTTGGCAACTGTTGTGTTTTACAGCTCATGCCAATAAAGCTTTTAGAATATGAATCAAAAATGGAGAAGAAAAAGAGAGAGAGAGCACTCCCTTAATTTAGCATTATGCTGACAGGACTTGCCTTGGCACCACTGGATCTTGAACGGGAAATACCCCCAGAGAGCACGCTCAACACCCCCCAAGACACACACACATACACACACACACACACACAGTCAGCTGAGCCTGCACACACAAAGTGTGGGGGAGAACTGCTTTATACAGCTTAGGAAAGGAAATGAGAGTAGGGTATAAGAGCCACAGACAGGCAGAGGGAGCTCTCAAAATCACACACACACACACACACACACACACACACACACACGATGCGTACACTCATGACCGGGCATCTCATTTATGATGTGATGAGTCAAACTACCTCAAGTGGGTATAAATATATTGAGTCCAGCTGATAAGGTCAATCATGAGGCCATCCAGGTGCATCACAGAGTGTGTTTAGGGGTGTGTGTGTGTGAGAGAGAGAGAGAGAGAGAGAGAGAGAGAGAGAGAGAGACACTACGTCTCTGTGTAATGCCTCCTCAGTCTATCTACCTTAATGACTTCCCCAGAGACTCTGCTCCATCTTTTCTGCTGATGTTCAAGTAAGATTAATACCTTGACCATGTCTGCGGTGTGTGTGTGTGTGTGTGTGTGTGTGTGTGTGTGTGTATGAGCACGCCAGTGAGCTCATGCCCCAAGCCGCCCTTAAACGATCGTGTTGGCAAGCACACTTCACCCAGAGAGAGAGAGAGAAACACAAACACACACACACACACACACACACACACACACAAGAAACCCCGTCCCATTGTGAGGAGGAGCTGGAGCGTTTTAGCACGTCAGTACTGGACACTGGCTGCAGTTGTAAATGAGCGCCGTTTAGCTGAAGAATAGAAGTTGTGCAGGGATACACACACACACACACACACACACACACACACACTCACGGCAAACCAACCAGTAAGAAGGGAACTGCTGAGAAAGGAAGACAGATGTTAGAGAGATGAAGACAGAGGTAGAGGAAGGGAGGGAGAGAGAGAGATGCAGAGCAATGTTCACGTCGTCCTGTTGAGTGATGTATTTAACGCCTGGTAAATGTGCATGTGCAGTGCGTCTGTGAAGGATTTTTCCTTTATTCTTTATGAGGCTCTGCGTTCTCGGACTCTCGGCTCTGGTTTCTAGAGCTTCGTTTTCTGCCGTTTCGTCTCGTTGGTAAGAACAGGACAGTGATGCATGGTCTAGCGAGGCTGGCCAGCACATTGTGAAATGCGTCCCCAGCAGAATTTTGTGTCGTACCCTGCCATCTGATGCTAGAGAGCTGACTGCCGAGGATTATGGGATTGAAAAGTTTTTTTTTTTTTAATGCAAAGCCCTGGAAGTTATATTGTACTTTAATTTAGTGCTTACCAAACAACAGTGCACAATTAAGGTGGATTTTGTGTGTGTGTGAGAGAGAGAGTGTGTGTGTGTCTCGTGCTGAGTAGGTAGAAACAGAGTCAGGTGCAGACTACGTAAAGCCAAGCTTTAACAATAAGGCTGACGGACCAGGACAGTCCAAAAACAAAAGCTGAGAAAACAGGAAATGGTCTAAACCAGGCTGTGTAGAGAATCAGGTAAAACTAGAGCACAAAAACAGCTAAATTAAAAATAAATAAATAAAAACACGCATGAAAAAGAGAGAGAAACCAAACCAAATGAATGAGAAGCAGTTGAGAGCACCAACAGGCACTTAGCAAGACTTTGTAGTGACAAACAGGCCTTAAATACTCTGGGACAAAGGGGAACAGGTAAAGTCAATAAAACAGAGAAACTGGAACGGATGAGGAGGATCATGGGAGATGGAGTTCGGACGGACGGTGACAGGCATGCTGGGAGGAGCGGTTGTGTACATCTGAAGGTGCTCGTTTATACTGATGGATGATACGTGCAGTGTCTCTGATATCCTGAGTTCATCATCATTATGCGAATTGAGAGAGGCAGCACAACGCAGGTCATTAGCACAGCGCGCCCTGCGATTCGCTAGGCTGCTTGTGGCACACTTATCGAGAACATCTGCTATTGGTCAGCGCTCACAGAACACTCAACAGCAACATCTGCTATTGGTCGGCGCTCACGGAATGCACAACGGGCACATTTGTTACTGGTCAGCAGCCATCGTCCCCTGCGCCGAGGTTCGTCAGTGGAGCAGATGTGTGTGTGTGTGTGTGTGTGTGTGTGTGTGAGGGGGGAGCAAAAGAACAACACTGACTCAGCATTCCTGCACAGTCAGACAAGCACATCACTCCAAGGAAGCACACAACAGCACTGGCAAGCATTCAAAACAACAACAACAACAACAACGTTGTCACATGTACAGAACGCAGATGAAACCTTCTTAAAGGAATTCTGTTCTTTTTTTTAACACACTTTCTACCTATTGCTTCTGTATATGGTCCATTAATACCAGTAGTAATTTAGCCATGATTCATTGGTAAAGAGAAGAAAAACAGAGCAGAACAGAGCAGAAGGTCCAGGGGCTTCAGAAGTGACTAAGCCTTCTCCTCCCTTTAGAGTTTGTTTCAAGTCACCAGGTTGTTGTGGTTCTTTTTTAAGGAACGGGGAGTGCGGTGGAG
>JAOYMR010000005.1:16161504-16176212 GCA_025802075.1 Tenebrosternarchus preto
CTCTCTCTCTCTCTCTCTCTCTCTCTCTCTCTCTATATATATATATATATATATATATATATATATATATATATATATACACACACACACACACACACACACACACACAGTATATATATATATATATATAGATTAGAAACATCAATCTTGACATTGTCATGGGCCAATGACCCAGTTAAGGTTAACATGGCGGTGGAATGGCGGTGGAGTGTTGAGCTTGTAGGAGTTGAGCAGACACGGTGATGTTGGTGGGTATGTACAACGCCAGGCTGAGATCGAGCTCCTGCCCAAAAATATCCAGGCTGTGAAGACTCTGTGGTAGGGAACTGACCAGTGATGAAGGTCTAAAAGTTCACTAAGACTTTGTAAAAAATGCCTGTACTATAGGAAAGTATAGAAGAGAAACTACCTTAGGGCCTGTCCAAAGATGGAGCTAAAGCAGAACTATTGTACTATTTTACAGTCAACTCTTCAGAGAAGCACCAAGTTACACTAATAAGAATTCATTCGTGCCTAAAGAGGTGTAGTTATTAGTGAGGGAATTGCATGCCACAACTGGAGCAGAACGCCTGTAGACCTTTAGACCATCGTAGGAGCTGGCTGGGAAGGTCTTAAAGCCCTTGTAAAACAGAATACGGCCCAAGCAGCTGAAAATGTGTGTTTATGTTTTCTTTATTACTTTCAATGACATTGTGGTCCTCACGTTGCAGGGGCTTCACCCCTGCTGGATTCACTATAGCTCCCCCTTTTGACTGTAATACAGTACAGGACAGGAAGTGACATGCCTAACTATTGAAAGAAGCATAGCTGACTCCCTAATTCTGTACTATGGAAGGCAAAACCAACACATCCAAGCCAATGAGCTGACATTCTTTTTCCCTTAGGCTCATGTGTCATAATTACCCCATTCATCTCTCGCCAGACAAGTCAGACTCAATCAGCCTGCTCAGTTCGATACAACGTCCTGCCTCTCAGATAACGCAAACACACTATTGCACATAGTCATAGGTCTTATGTTACACTTTCCAAGCTATAATATCCACGTTAATCTTAATCTTTCAATTTTCAAACACTTATCCTTAAAAAAAAACAAAACAACCTTTAAAACAGAGAAAGGCAATCACGATTTGCTAGTCTACCTTATTCAATCGCTCCATGAGTATTTGGGTACAAAGATGTTGAAATGTTGAAATAGCCTTTGAGGCTCTGTCATATTGACAGGGTAGTTTACAGCCCAAGTTATATGGGGATCCCAATTTTAGAAACAGAATCACCAGAAGCAAAGAAGTAAGAAGGATCTCAGATAACCACTGGCGAGAAACGTTTTAATTTATCGTGGTTCAAAGACCACAACATCCCACTACGAATATTTTCACTTTAATTACGGGAAGAAGAAAATGTATTTTAGAAAGAGACTCAAACAAAGCCAGGAGGGCCTCACTGCATGGGCTCTCAGGGAAGCTGTACCATTTCCACAAGATGGGACCAAGACAGACACCTTTTTTGAATTCTGTTTAAAGTTCTCCTGTTCAGTTCTCCACAGTGCAGGCAAATATGCTCAAATGAACCCTTAGTGGAGCCTGTTGAGTGTGTCGTTGTATTTATTTGTTTGTTTGTTTGTTTTTCGAGCTCTGGATCCAGCTAGTCTAATTTCTCCAGTTATCTCAACTCCTTAACAAAGACAGAGATCTAGTTAGTGATCTTCATATCTAGTGTTCAGCCTTTGGCTATCAAAGGACTTCAGAAAGAAGACTTTTTTGGAGTGGGAAGGCATTACTTTAAAGATCACTGAACTCCTTAAAATTAATTTAATCACATCACATTAAAAAACTTAATTTAATCAAATTACTTAATTACATGTAATTACACTACTTAATCCCATTAAATTAAATTACATAATTCTATTGAATGAAACTACTCAATTCTATCGAATAATCCATCTGTATGGCTTCGACATGAGTTTATTCTTGCATAACTGTACTGTTTTGGGGTAACTAAGGAATACCACACTGTTTACCATCTCAATACTACATATTAAAATACAGAAGGCAGGTTAGATTTATTCCCAGGCAGTGAATATCTTCCAACTCTGAGTAGTTGATCCAGTATATCCAGTGTGGCAGTACAGGATTATTTAGCTGCTTTTTATTATTGTTATTTTGAGTGACACTTGATGAAGGTCATCCTCTATCTATTACCCCAGTTTTTAATCTAAACTCTCTAATGACTGACAATAAATGCTTAGAAGTTGCCCCCCTCCCCACCACCAGCACCACCACCTCCCTGTGCGTTCACTGCATACCCAATGAACACCTGCAAAGAGCTGGACAAATTAGGATACAGCAGAGCTACAGCAGACTCTTAAATATGGGAACTTCACATGATGCATGTTTTTAAGGACACAGAGGCTCCAACCAGCCAGCAAAAAGTAGCCTAGTCTTATAGTGTCTAAAACAGATCTTTGGAGAGACCCCCACCTCCACACCTTCATAACTCCCATTCTGTTTCTCTGTCTGTCTGCCTGTCTCTCCTTCATTCTCTGTTGGTCTCACTCACACACACTCTCTCTCTATCTTTTTCTCTGTCTCTCATTCTATTTCTCTCTTCCTCTTTCTCCATCTGTCTCTCAGTCCATCTTTTTCTGTTAGTCTCACTCACTCTCTCTCTCTCTCTCTCTCTCTCTCTCTCTCTCTCTGTCTCTCTATCTCAATCTCTCTCTATCTTTGCATACGTGATGAGGGCGCTGATGTATTGGATGCTGTCAGTTCCTGTTTACTCTCCCCCAGTTCCATAGTTACTGCCCACTCCTGCACTTACACACTCCCGGGCTGAATTTTGCAAGGGTATCAATTTTTTGCCAGTCCGCAAAAAATTGGACTGAAACACTCTTTCAGTTCATGAGATGTAAACACAGAAAGAAACTATGAGGGATTGGGATGAGAAGGCATGCATTAAAGTATAGAGAATCCCATCAAATTAAACTACTTAATCCTATCAAATTAAACTACTTAATCCTATCAAATTAAACTACTTAATTCCATCAAATTAAACTACTTAATTAATTCCATTAAATTAAACTCTTTATGGCCTAGACATGGGTTTATCCTTTTGACTTAGAAATGATCAAATAAAAAAGCTACATATCACCACTGGCCAAATGAACCAGCAATGTTGACCCTACTGTCAGTGTCACACTACCATATGAAGTCACTTAGATGGAGAATGATTTGTTACACTGACCTGGGTTCAGTTGGGGAACTTGTCTATTAATTAGCACGAATATTTGCATAATTATAATGAATATTTATATAAGTCAAATTTTTACTTATGCTATTCGCTCTTGGGAAACATCTTTGATCAAATGATTCATTTTAACATCTATTTGCTTAAAGAATAACTTTACAATACATAGTTTGAAAAGTAATTTGTAAATGGGTTTATAATCACTAGCAACTCATCAAAAGGAAAGGAAGTACATTTGAGCTGTAATGCCAGACAAGCATTTAATACCTTGAGCCTTTTAGTCCCGTTTAATATTTAAATGTATTCTGAATTTATGTTGAATTCTCTCATTTCAAGTCTATCATTTCAATTTTTCAGTAGTTCTAGTTCAAAAAGCGCAAAATATTTTTACATGTCTAGTCTTAACAGTCAGACTCACGTGGTCCTCGTCTCACCCCACTTCAGCCTTGCCGCATGAGGACCGACTGGGACGGCAGGACAGCTGGTGTCCGCCGTGGTCTCTCCGTAACTCTGGGTCCAGAACGTTCCAGCCGGGAGTTCCCTGCAGGCCGAGGTACAGCCGCGAGGCAGGCTGTGTGCGTCTGGGGGCAGAGGGACGGGGGGGGGGTTGTTGTCGGGACCCATGTGATGAGATGCAAAAGGCAGCAAAAGACAAGTGTCTCTAAGCTCCGCAGGAGAAGTGGTGTGGATAATGTTCATTTATTTTAGAGGATGTGTGTAGTGCTTTGTAGTCATGCTTAGAATTTTAACACTATGATAAGTTAACATAACACTATGACACATTAACATAATAAATAACAACAATTAAAGCACTTCATAAAAATTATATCTGCATGTAAACAAACCAGCTTCATATTCTCTCTCTCTCTTTCTCTCTCTCTCTGTCTCAAGCTTGCGCTCTCTCTCTCTTTCTCTCTCTCTCTCTCTCAAGCTCTCTCTCTCCCTTTCTCTCTCTCTCTCTCTCAAGCTCTCTCTCTCTCTCTCACTCTCTATCTTTCCCACCTCTTCATTTTTTACCCAGATCTGGGTCCACAGCTGCTAAAATTAATTAAACATCATTTTGCTAATAAAACCCAATTTTCTGTGTATGGATTTACAAGTCCGAGCCCAGATCAAACAGCATATAAGTGCCTAAGTGTGTAAATATAATCCTATTAACTTCCTCTAATTCAGCTTTCCACTTCACATTAGACGAGTGAACTCTAAAAAGCTCTCATAAAACTGGCAAAATGGAACTCGTTTGATATCGTAATTAGTCCTTATTGTACAGAAGGGTCTTGCTCTTGTCAAACTAACCATATGTTCATAATGGATCCACTCTATCAACCCTTCCTGCCTGCCTGAGGACTGCAGGGCCACACGTGGCTGTGGTTTGTAGCAGGGAACCCTGGGTGTGGTAGTCAGGGTTGGTGCTGGATGGCTGGTGGCGAGGGCGGTGTTAGCTGATGGAGGTCCATTAGAATGGCGCATGTCTCCGAGGCCTCCACCTGCCCCGCGTAGCCTGCTTATTAATTAGCTGTCAGGTGGCTGGATTCAGGTGCAGGGAGCAGATGGGCCAGGTAGCTCTCAGGTGTGCCGACACACAGACACACACACACACAGAGACACACACACACTCGCGCGCTCATATGCCCACATGTACACCGACACACATACATATACTCATATGGACACACATGCACACACACACATACACACACACACTCACACACACACACACACACACCTACACATTCACATGCACACATGCATACATACGTACACCAGACCATTTTGAGATGCACGTTTAAACAATCACTTAATTTTGTGGGCAGTATTTTACATCAAGTATTTTGTCATGCCACTTCATCAGACATCACTGTCTACACAGAACGCTTCATCAGACATCACTGTCTACACAGAACACTTCAGCAGTGGATTCAGCAGTGATACACCAACCTGTCAGGACTGTAAATCAGTAGCTTCAAACTATGATTATGAAACACACTCAGTATTTAATTATAGTTAATGGTATATATAATGTGTACAATTTAAATGTATGTTAAATTCCTGTGAAGATCAGTTATATAGAGTTTTTATGAGCAATATATCCTTTAAAAGCAGAAAAACAAATGTGGTCCATAGTAAGATATGCACAAACAAAGAGATCTGCAGGGTTGGATACTAGAGATGCTTTAGAAATGACAGAGAATTTAACAGTCAGTGGAAAAAAAATGAAAACATGAATCAGAGTGTTTTAATTCTGGTGTGGACTGCAGAACTGGAGAGGGAGAATCTTCCATCTACAACACTGCAATCCAGCTTTGAACTGGTAAAAGCCGTAGGGTTATTTTTAGCAGATTTGTCGATTGGGTATTCTCCTCAGTTGGGCAAAGTTCCACAGCTTTAAGAAATCTGTTCCAGGAGTTTTACCTGTCCGCTTCACATGGCTAAGAATGAAAATAGAGAGGATCTTTTTGACAGGATATGCAAAGTATAATAGAAGAAACTGTAGAGACTCGAACTGTATTAAACCAGCTGGCAGTTGGATTTCAGCTCATGGGCTTTGAACAGGAGCCCAGTTCTTGTTTTAATCACTCACTTCTCTAATGCAGGTATCTTCCCACTGTCTTTAATCATCCTGGTTACCTGCTAAACCGTCTTCCATGCACGGACAAATCGTCAAGGAATACGTGTTCATAACAGCTTGCCACAGAATTATGATTTTAACGTGTGTGTGTGTGTGTGTGTGTGTGTTTGGGAGGGCAGGGGGGATAATATGTAATGCAGCTTGCACACAGGAAGGAACTCTATCAGCGACGTCAGTGTGAGATGCCACACGAAACATAAATCGTGATTCTCACACGGAGGAATTTGCAGTTTCGTCTTCCTCACTGCCGTCCTGCCAGCTCCTGTAGTTTTAACATCCCGCCTGCTCCTCGGACACACCTGGACCAGCACGGATTTATGTGCTGAGTCAAGGGTGACACCTTTACACACCACACCAACCAACAACACCACCAGCATTTCTGAAGGTCGTCGTGGAAACAGCACGGGGTGTATTCCAAGTTCCGCTTCCAGTATACTGAGGTAATATCAAGGGGTTTGTTGCAGACTAATCAATTCAAGGGAAAGAGGTTGAAACATGATACATAATTGAATGCACATATCAATAGAAAAGTGAAATGTTTAAGGCTAAATTATTCAAGAAGACTCTGTAAGTAGGATATGAGAAAGAATTCCAAGAAGTGCATTCGCTGTTCGGAAAAAAAAAAAAAACATCAACATTTTATTAGCGCAATATTTACCATGCACTGTCAAACGGAGGCGTGTGAATCACATGGTTTACAGTGTTTAACAAATCATGACTGACAGGTGCCATAACTGAAGAAAGAGGTTCTCTAAACATCTTTTAGTCATTGCAGACAACTGATCTAGGACCAGGTACCTCACTCATTCAGTCGTCGTGAGTCAATAAAACCGAATTAGCACACTGCAGAGAAACCATTTGGCTCACCTAGATTACTGATAGATTACTGAGATCGAGGAGAGGAACAGTCAGGCCACGGAGTTCGGAGGTCACAGAGCTCACAGTGTCCTCTGACACACCAGAGGACGGCAGCGGACAAACCCGAACCAGCGTGGAGCAGACGTGCTGTAGGCATCAGAAAGCACGTTTCACAAAACCGATTCTGCGTGGTAATAAAATCAGCGGGTCATATGCCGCTACTCTAAAATGTATCCTAAAGAGTAACGTGAGAAAAGGACTGTAACGTTCTGTCTCAGAAATCTTTGAGACAATGGGAGTGAAGGATAATTTAGTGCCCCAAACACATCCCACGAACACCTCCAGTAAGCCAGACACACATGTAATTGCTGAAACCTGCTTTACACGCTTTCGTCTGTTAGCCACAAAATTGCCACCCCGCTCACCAGATTTGTTTAAAAAATGGGTTGCTGCCAAATTCCAACACGGTTCCAGATGAACTGGGATTACCTCTTTCTTGATCTTTTCATTGGCAGTGAAGCATGTTAATAGAGCAATACAGTGATTTTCTGAAAAATCTTTTCTCACGTGAGTCATCATTTCTCGAGCTCGATAACTAATATCTCTCCAGTGGGAGAGCGGAGACTTCACTTATACTAGCTTCTTCTCAATGGAAATGCCCCCTTTTGTCTCAAACTCACAGTGAGATTGCGAACGGCAAACTTGCTGTTGCCCTCTCTGGCTTTTCTGCCCCATGCTGTGCAGTACAGACGACAGATCATGTAGCTGGGGTACAACATGGCAAACGGCCTGTCCCAGAAACCCCTCTCATGCAGTTCCAGACTGTGTGATCAGGCGTGGTTGAACTGCTGTTGCAATGTATGACCTTTGACCTTGTGGTATTGTGTTTATAGTTGAAACAAAGCTTTATGGGCAGGGTCTTATAGATACACACACACACACACACAGAAATCCTGTCTGTGCGCATTCAGCAGTTCACACTGTGTATGCTAAACAAAACCTGTTTCAAATATCAGTTCGAAACGTTACGGCTGTCTGAGGCCGCAGACTTTGTTCTGCTCTGAACTGATTTGACGTTTGCGTTCGTGCGATACCCACGTGCACCCGCCGCTGTGACCTCATCGGGTTCGTTTGCAGAGACGTTTTAATTAACGTGCACCACGCTCGTTATAACTCACTGTGGCTGCAGTGTGCTGTGCTACGGGACACTCTGCCTTGTCAGCCGTATGGTCTCTGGCATCTGTGCAAACAGTAGCGCTGGGATTTCATCCTGCTTGCCTTTTTGGGGGTGGGGTGGTATTTTTAGAACATTCTTGTTAGAAATCCTTACAGTGAGAGAAGGCAGGCACGGGGAGTTCTATCCTCCTCTTCCTCCTCCGGGCTCCTCTTCCTCTTTGACTGGAAACAAAGTGTCTAAGCAGGACTGACAGCAACAACAGAATGGGTATGAAAAAAAAAAAAACAACCTTTGATCCTTTCATGTTATCAGATTCTAAAATTATGAAAGGCGTCTCAAACTGCCCATGTCTGATAACGTAGGGATTAAGGTTGCTTTTGTGTGTAATCTGTCATTGCACAGTTCAGTAATGACTGAGGGTTGTTTAAATCAATATTATCTGACGCTCTAATAGCAGCATATCAGACACACATTAAAGAATATCACCACACAATTAGAACGAAATTGCTTGTGATGAAACTATAGTCCAGAATAATTATGCTGTTAAAATGAAATGCTATTAAGACTCTGTGCGTACATACACGATTGGAGACCGTTTGAAATGTCAAATAGTGGTCAAGGAGGGAAAAGGACCCATTAATACTGATAAACAAGTCCTTGAGACTGATGGATGTTGTAGTGTCACAGTCTGGTGACAGAAGTTCAAATGGGAAAAAAAAAGAAGAGGAAAAAAAAGGAGGAGGTGAAAAGTGACTCGGTTTACTTTTACATTTAATTGTTTCACAGCAGCGAGGTGTGACCACACCTGCCCATGAACCAAAAGCACAGAAGTAGATGTCACTATGGTTACCATTCTGGGGAAAAAAACATCAGCTGACTGGTGAGTTGGGTAAAGTAAAATGGGTAAAATGAGCAAAATTAAAGTAAAATGAACCATAATCACTGGAATTAGGGGATAATCCCAATACCAGCAAAGTCCACAAACACCGTACCCTGTAATCCAAAGAGATGCAACTCAGCAAAACTTTATTAACTCTGCCGTTGGCCTGTCTGTTAAGTTAATACTCGACAGTCTGTGCAATGAATACCCTGCAGTCTGTGCAATGAATACCCTGCAGTCTGTGCAATAAATACCCTGCAGTCTGTGCAATAAATACCCTGCAGTCTGTGCAATAAATACCCTGCAGTCTGTGTAGTGAATACCCTGCAGTCTGTGTAGTGAATACCCTGCAGTCTGTGTAGTGAATACCCTGCAGTCTGTATAGTGATTACCCTGCAGTCTGTGTAGTGATTACCCTGCAGTCTGTATAGTGATTACCCTGCAGTCTGTGTAGTGAATAACGTGGGCAGTGTGCAGGGTGTCAGTGCCCTCTGACATGCAGCTGGAAGGAGAAGAGCAGAGAGCTGGGCAAAGACACCGGAGAGGCCGTGGCTGTCAGTCCTCTGTCACCACACCTCAATGATTTAATATGAACCCTCCACACACACACACACACACACACACACACATACACACAGACAAGGACACGTAGATTTAACCACGCAAACACAAACACACATGGACACATACACTCAGTGATACATAAAAAAACACTCTCTCTCTCTCTCTCTCTCTCTCACACACACACACACACACGTCTTCCTCTGTCCTTTTTTCAAGTATCAGTTCATCTCTGACTCCCCACAGAACCTCGTTCAGCTTCGTTTTTCACTGAGATCACTCTCCTGGGTTCTGAAGTGGCCAACTACACAGAGATAAGGCCCTATCACATCAGTCATTAATTGGTGTTAAGTACTGGCTACATCTTCTTACCCACACGTGTAATATGAGAAAACAAGCTGTTTTCCTTGTTCCTGTTGTCTTTCTTTTAATTAATGATTTATGTTACTTGTCTTAGCCTTTCGTAAGTAGCATCTATCATCCCAGTAAACCAAAGCAAAGCTGATAGTAAAATACAGTCTGTTGACAAAAACACGTATAGAACAGTCTTGCTGGAGTCACCTTTAATTCATTAACAGTGTCACAAGTACCATCTCTGTTCTACCAGGTATAATCTATCACCTGCCCCAGGTGTGGTCAAGATGCAGACCTTAGTTTTACTGTAAGGTTGAAACGTTTTGTAAAATACGTTTTCTTTGCTCTACTTTATTAACAGCTGTTGATTATAATAATTTTGTCAGACAAAATCTATAAAACCTTTCCCAGGTGTAAAGCAAAGCCGATAACCAACTCTATTAGTAAACACACACGCGCGCACAAATGTATTACATGTGTGAATCACATTTCTTGCTGTTCCACCGTAATGACTTGGTCCGTGTCTTAACATCCTTTCTCAGTAATCGTTTTATAGTTTGTTTCTGCTTTCCCTGTTTTGTTTTGGTTTTTTTTCCCTTTCTATCAAGTCTCTGTGGTGAAGCCGCGCGTCCCCATGTGCAATAACTTACAATATTGGCGCGCGAGTGCGGTAAGACTACTCTACCGATATTGGGGACCAAAACACAATAACTTCCAGCAGGTGTGCGCGAAGAAAACAGTCTAGACAATTTTCAAAACCGGCGGCGATCGCAGCCTCCCCGAGCATGGATGACCAATCTTATCACAGCCAAGAAGTCAAGACGTACGCAACCAAACAGGCCAACGTATCTACTAGTGTAACCTGTAACCGTCGCTTAAGTATTTCACTATTATTTAGTAACTTTCGAAAAAAAACTCTAACTCTGTATACTAAAATATATACTTCAGCATGTTGTTGTATGCTGTGCATGACGGATTCTCAATTTCACTGTATTTAATTTAACGGCCTATTTGAAATTTATGAGACTAACGGCTAAAGGAACGGGCTGCCATAGTAACCTTCTTTCCCCCTAAAGGGGACCAGTTCCCCCCTAAACACTGGCTGAGATTACCGTTGTCATCTGAAGTGTGCACTGAATTATAGATATCTAATTTAAGCACAACTTGAGGCCAGCAGGCCTTCGGGGAACACTATGGATATTTTATCATCGCTGGAGAAATAAATAAAAACAGCGCGAACTCACACCGAGCTGAAACCATGCAATTGGTGTGAAACGGAAACGAGAAGTGCGCGTGCTGAAGTTCAGGGAGGACATTACCGGACAAAACTGGAATAGTATTGACTAAAGGAGTTGAAAGGTTAAAGTACTTGCACACTGTGACAGCAGATAGTGTCTTTTCTCATCTGATTTAAAGCAGAGCTCCCGACATGGGTTATTACCCACAGCATAATGTTACAATTCTACAGCTAATTAGACCTTCGAAGGAAAACATACCATTAACATACAAATATTTATCAATTACACCCCCCCTCCCCCGACTCTCTCTCTCTCTCTCTCTCTCTCTCTCTCTCTCCTATGTAGTAATGTTATGTGGTAATGATATATGGAACACTTTTCCTCAAACTGTTAACGAGACATAAAGCGTTCAAAATGTCGATCTGTGAGGCGGTGTAACCGGGGCGCACTTACAGATAGGAGCCGCGTGACAGGTTTAAATACACCGTTTAAAAACGTAAAGCATCAGTACTTTCAGTTGAATGAAAGGTTGTGCGCAAAAAGAAACACAAATGTTTATTTTTGGTTTTACACATTTGAGGAACAACGAGAGCTTCCAGTTCTTTTACAGTGTTTAGCTTGCATACTAAACCGCTGTACTCCTCTATGTCTTACGAGTGTGATTAACACGGTTTTATTTCACTTTCTGACCACCGTCTCACTGCTGACGGGATACTGCCTGTGAGGGGGCGGTTCTCATTCTCAACACAGCAGTGAT
Source organism: Tenebrosternarchus preto (assembly GCA_025802075.1). Lineage (NCBI taxonomy): Eukaryota > Metazoa > Chordata > Actinopteri > Gymnotiformes > Apteronotidae > Tenebrosternarchus > Tenebrosternarchus preto. The sequence continues at coordinate 16,173,202 of JAOYMR010000005.1, forward strand.
GCTGTCACGACAGTAACATGGCTGGGTGTTAAGTCTGTGTGAGTGGATCAGAGAACTGCACTTCTTACGTGATTCAGCGTCACTGCTGGGTTGAGGGTGATCAGACGCAACCGTCGTGGCAGCCAATAGGCTGAGAGTGTTTAACGGCACGTCTGCACGGTGGTGAGAGGCTGCTGAGAGTATTTCAGAAGCTTTAAACATGTTTCTAGCACATCACACACAAGGTGCAGAGCAAAATGTCTCTGTTCCTGTTTAAGAACAACAAACGACCCTGATTGTTGATTTCTGGTTTACCCTCATTGTGTTACGTCCCTCTGGTCAGGAGAAATAAGCTTCACTGGTTCACTACATCATTTCAGCTGTAATAGAGTTTTCCATCGTCTCATAACATCTCATCGTCTCATAACTCATAACTGACATGATTTCTCGTGTCAGTACGGCCTAAGGTGGTGTGGCTGAAAAAAGCTGGAGTGTTTTTTTCCTGCTCTGTGTCTCTTGTGTGGAATGATGGATGCCCTGGAGCGGAATTAAATCTGTAAACCATTAAAGGAGGTTTATACAAATCTATTAAAGTGTAGCTTAAACACTTTTATAGGCATTATATATGTCTGAGTGTGATACACACACACACACACACACCTTTTTATATATGTCTGAGTGTCAGAGAGTGTGATTCGTAACATTTTATTCTCCTTCACAGCTCCTGTCTTGCCCTCATACACCAACACCCCCCCCCTCCACACACACACACACACACACACTCATTCCTCTTTCTTCCATCACCCTCTCTTTTATTCTGTCTCTCTCACACACATGGAGGAATGAGTAAGCATTACTTACATTGCATCTTTTCACTGCATCAGGCTGTCTGAAATTTGTGGCCTGTACATTCTACTATGTCTCGATATGTCTTAGGGGGATTAATAAAGTGTCTTAGGGGATTAATAAAGTGTCTTAGGGGGATTAATAAAATGTTATTTTTTCCTTATGTGATCTCACTTAACCTATAATCTTATGTTATCTCATCTCATCTCAGTTTAAATATATCTTATCTTAAATATATTGTAGTAATGGGACTCTTGTCTTCCTGAATTGGTCTGTCACCCTTTCGATCAATACAGAATGCAGTTCTGTGTATGGGTTGGCTGTCAGTTATATAACACCATCACATCAATGGTTACCTTTCTGGGATGGCTGTATGTGCAGGGGTGTAGAGAGGATTAGTGATAAAAACATTATTTCATTAAGAGCACATATGGAAAAATAAAGAGAGCATGGACACATGTATTTGAATGTGTGTGTGTGTGTGTGTGTTTGTGTGTGTAAGCTTCCCATATCAAGAGATCAATAGAAGAACTTCAGAGAAGCATCTAAACGAAGTGGCCCACTAGTGCGGGACACCATCACCGCACAGTTGAACCTGATTTTATGCCCCCTCATTTTTATTGATTAATCTGCTCTGGAACTTCCTCTCTCCACCCCTTTCTCCACCCCCTCCCCCACTTATGCCCTTCCTGTCTCTCTCCTCTGTCTCTCCCCTCTCCCTCTCTCCTCTATCTTCTTCTCTGCCTCTCTCCTGTCTCTCTCCTCTCCCTTTCTCCTCCGTCTGTCTCCTCTCCCTTTCTCCTCTGTCTCTCTCCTCTCCCTCTCTCCTCTGTCTTCTTCTCTCTCCTCTTTCTTCTCCTCTCAGTTTCTTTCTCTCCTTTTCTATTTCCTCTATCTTTTTCTCTCTCTCAACTCCTTCCCTCTCTCATCCCCTCCCTCTCAATCTCTAACACCCCCCCCCACCCAAAGGGTCATAACTAATAGATCCCATAGGGATTAGGGTAACTGCAGTGAGACTAAGTAGCAGTGAATGGCTGACCTCCGAGAGCAGGGCCCAAACTAAGGAGGGAGGGAGAGAGAGAGAGAGGGAGAGAGAGTGAGTGAGAGGGAGAGGGAGAGAGAGAGAGAGAGGGAGGGAGAGAGAGATAGCAAGTGAATGGAGGGAGGAGGCACATGGAAAATGTGCTGGCAGAAAGATGTGGTGTATATTTGGGATATACAGTGGTTCCTGATATGAGGATTAAAGGAAGACTCAACAACCAGAAAGGCTTCATATCTGAGACGGAATATGGCCAGCAAATACAAGCACACCAAGTCAGATAGCCCTGAGGCAGTCTCTCTCTCTCTCTCTCTCTCTCTCACACACACACACACACACACACACACACAAGTACTCTCACACTTTTACCAAGCAATACAGATGCGACCATACGTTTGCAGTGTTATAGTCATCTCAGTGACAGGCAGTGAGTTTGTTTCTCATTGTATTCTAACACTCCAGTGTTCTTACACATAAAAGCACCAAAAGCAAGCAAGAGCAAAGCTGAAAACCAGATTAGCAGGGAGGCCTGACCGAGATGAGGCTGAAACCATAACCGAGGGTAGGTGACCAGGGCAGAGTCAAGACGTTAATTATAGCCCCATTGCATCTCAACATTTGCCCCTAACGAGACACAAATTCTGGTGAATAAAGTTTAATGTCCCAGCTGTACATTATAGTTCAGCTGTGCTACAGTTCAGATGTACAGTAGTCAAAGTCAAATTTATTTAAATAGCATTTTTTTACAACAGCAAAAGCAGCTTTGCAGATGTCCGAGTCGCTGAGAGCATGAGGAAGAATCACTGAGAGAAGCCAAGACTCAAAGTGGAGGGGGGGTCCCATCTTCCTCTGGTCAACACCGGGCTTCATGATAACAATAGTACAAACAGCGAAGAACAAAATGCATAATGAAAGTCTATTCTGGGTTTCTTGAAGATTTGACGTGCGTAGGAAAGTCCTCTGGCAGAGGACCGTCTGCCCAGGGCAATGGAGAAGTGTATGGCTGAGCTGCAGCAGAGCATTGTGGGTAGCAGGGAGGGGGGGGGGGGTATGGTAGGAGGAGCCACAGCAGTTGAGTGGGGTTGAGGCTAAACAAGAAGGCACCAGGAAGGAATGCACCTCAGCAGAAAGAGAGAACATATTATTG
>JAOYMR010000005.1:16176312-16188074 GCA_025802075.1 Tenebrosternarchus preto
GTGTGTGTGTGTGTGTGTGTGTGTGTGTGTGTGTGTGTGTGTGTGTGTGTGTGTGTGTGTGTGTGTGTGTCCTTGCACTGAAAGAGAAAAGGAACATGCCCAGACTTGTCTTTCCTTTTCAACAAACATACATTAACACTTTTCTCTCTCTCTCTGCCCCCTCACTCTCTCAGCTGGGACAACAGCGCTCAATAACCCATTTACAGTATGTGGCGTGGCCAGATCATGGAGTCCCAGATGAGCCTTCAGATTTCTTAGATTTTATTCAGGCAATGAGAAGCAAGAGAAAGGACACCAGGCCACTTATGGTCCACTGCAGGTGACACACACACACATACATACATACATACATATATACATTAACACACACAAAGACTCCCAAACACTCACAGTAAAATATAACGTAACACTCATGCTAAAACACATGCACTAACTGACACCCTTAAGCAAGTAACCGTGTGACTACATTTCCGACAGCGCTGGGATTGGGCGGACAGGTGTGCTAATCACCATGGAGACGGCCTTGCTCCTGATGGAGGCAGGCCAGCCTGTGTATCCTCTGGATATCATCACTTCACTGAGAGAGCAAAGGGCCATGATGGTCCAGACCTCTGTATGCACACGTGTACACGCACACACACACACACACACACACACACACACATTTGCACACGCCCACACACACACACACACACACACGTGCACACAGGTTACAGTCACAGCTGTTATAGCAGGTCCCCTCTGTGCTTGCTCACCAATACACACACACACACACACACTCAAATTATTCCTCATTCTCAATGCACTAGTAGACAAATTCAAATTTCTTATGCACTGTTGCAGGACATTTTTTATTGTGTGTGTGTGTGTGTGTGTGTGTGTGTGTGTGTGTTTTGAATGTATTTTTCAGTGCCAGTTCAGCTTTGTGTGTGAGGCCATCCTGCGTGTGTACCGTGAGCGATTCACACCTGGCCAAACCACCAGCAGCTGACAGAAAGCGGACAGGAGGCACTGAGACGAATACGTACATGGAGAAAGAAAAACAAAAGGAAAAAAAACAAAAAGGCACATTAGGAGTCAACAGAAACTCCACCATGAGAGGAGGGGGGGGGGCAGTGTTTCCAAGTCCTGCTCTTGATAGGAGAAGAAATCAAAGAGTAGGAGAAAGTGTGACATGGGTGTGTAAGTTGAAGAAAGGGCAAAAAACCAGACAAGCACACACCCTTCTCCTCCTTAGTGACCCTGCTTTTCACTTCCGGGTCAGCTGTGTCTGCAGCAGTGCTGGACCTGCATTGTTCTTTTGCCTTTCCGTTAATTTTAATATCGAATGTTAAATTACTTTCTGCAACCAACATTCATTAGAAAAACACAACTTCACTTTCTGTTTTACTCACTACGTCAGACATTTCTGCTACCTTCTAGTTAAGAGGTGAGCGTACATTAGTACTATTGTGAGGAAAATCATTTGCTTAGCCTTCAGAATTACCTGGTTTTCTACAGGAAGGGCCCGAAAAATGTCACCTGATCTTCAATTTATTAATAATAAAAAGCCTTTCACATAATTTTATAGTCATATTTTTAATGACCACCACCGTTTGTGGGGGGTGGGGGGGTGAAGTGAGCCTACCGAAAGGATGTGGTTCTGTCCTAACACTTTCTATAGCCACTACTCGGAGCAGAGGTGGGAGGTGTTTTGTCTCTCCCTCTATATGAAACTGCTTCTCTTCTTGGGTATTTTTGGAACGTCTTGAACGGCCTACTTCGGATTGTGCAGTTTGCGCCCTAGCATTTCTGTGGCAATGGGGTCAGGACTCTGACTAGCCCATTATAAAATGGGGGAATCGGTTTGGTTTAAGGCACTGCCATGTTTTTGTTTGTTTTTGTTTGTTTGTTTGTTTGTTTTTGATCTGTTGATTTACTCCTGTCTTTGGATCACTTGCTATTTGTGTATAACCTGACCTTTTAAGTTTTATTTTTATTCAGCTTTACATTCATTATTCATTATCCACTCAGTGTCTGCATGCAGTCCAGATCCTGATGCCATGACCATCCTCCACCCAGCGCTCCAAGCCATGACACTGTGCCTCCACCCGCAGGGTGTGAGTGTTGCTTTTGTCTTGTCTGTGCCACAGAACACTGCTCCAGTAACACCATGGAAGTCCTGGATGATCACTGGTCACCTTGAGACACATGACAGCACACTTCTCCTTTGCTCTGCCCTCACTCTGCCCATATACTCCTCCTGTACTCCTCCCTCACGTTCGCCACCTTTCCTGAAGTCCATTAAAGTCGCATTTTATTTGGCTGTATTGTCCTAGTACAGAGTAATGTTGTGAAAAGCAGATGACTAAACCTGTGGTGTTTTTTAATCGGCTACGCCTTACTTTTCCTGCAGCTGCTATTGCGCAGGCTAACACTTTTGCTGTTATTTCAATCTTATTGTATAATGGTTCGTGTTTTTTTTTCTCACAGTTGTACAAAAAGAAAGTGTCAGTTGAGTGTTTTTTAGGCTATTAAAACCAAACATTACTCTCCAGGGGTGTAGCTTAGTTACAGTGGATGCAGATGACTGAAAGTAACGCTACCTGGAATCCTAGCCAATAGTGTCCTCACAATTGGGTAGCTCACGAGAGAAGCACTTTATCACTTCAAAACCTATGTATAAACGGTACTACTACAATAATGACGTATCTAATAAATTGTTGGTTCACCTGATGTTACCTCATTTGTGAATGATGTGATTTACAATCGGGTTATAAGATCTGTGCTCCTTATTGGTCAAAAATGTAGAAGTGTAGTTTTAGACTTGGCAAGGTTAAGCGCAATCGGTAAAATAGGTGGTAGTAGTCACCGGTGTCGCAATGGTAAACAAGTCGGAAGACAATATTGAACGTTGGGTAACCAGCAGGTAGCGCTGCCTTGTGTACGCTGACCCATAGCGAAAAAAAGTTTGAGTGTTCCTCTGTGATTTCGCGCTTGCGCAGAACAGGCTGCCTGGCCAGTTTCTCTGGATTACTTACCTGAAAGGTACATCAGTTTCGGTCAATCGAGAAAAGGAAAATACCACGAGCAACAAGCGGGTATCACCCACCGTCGGCTCACGAAGCCGAAGCTAAGCGGGAGTTCGAGTTTCGGTGAGGTGCAAATCCTCTATACCGAAATAAAGATTACGCTAGAGTGGGGAAAGCTGGAAAGCTCCTCGCTGCTTCTGCGCAAGGCGAGCGGCAGGTGTGCGTCCGCGTTGCTGCTCGTGAAAAACTGCCCCGCGAGACCAGCACTCTGAGGTGGGGGGAACAGCCTGTTACAGGTCCGTGTCCTTTACTGGCTGCATTGTGCAGGCGACTCCGGTTGTCGCCGCCTCCGTCACAGCGGAAAGCGGAGAAACGACAGTACCCTTCTCGTGGAGTGTCGCCGTTCGCAGTGCAAATCTCGGCGTCGCTTTCTCAGGTTGGTCTGAGCCCTGTTCTTCTCCGTAGAGTAAGATGATGGGCTTTCTGCGCAGGACATTTAGCCTTCGATCACGGAGGCGCTTTCGACCGTCGGACGAGCTTGATGGAAACGGTAGACGCGGAAACACAGTGCTCCAGGCACACCAGCAGCAGGTGATACACGCGCCCACGGTGGTAACCGGGGGCACCGTAGTCCATATCCCTGCGGCGGGTAATAGTAAAGCAGCCATCACTTGCAGAGTCCTGCTTCTTGACGGATCTGATGTCAGTGTTGAGTTACCGGTGAGTGTTTTTGCACACTTCAACCTTTGTGTGTGTGTGTGTATGTGTGTGTGTGTGTGTAGGCTACGTGGGCATGGGAAATTGAAGGATGAATACAAGTCGATTTATCGGTTGAAGTGGCAGCAAGACTGAAGAGAGAGAGGGACACGTTTAAAAGTGATCATACTACAATCGATTGATCAATTTGCCATACTGTTACTATTCATTGCAAACTTTCACTTCGCTGTCAAATAAACTGTGCCTGGGTGGCTTTCCCGTCTGTCGGTTGCTTGGGTCCTGTCCCGGTAGTGGAGGGGTTGACAGATGGTCCTCGTGTTTACTTCCTACCAACGGTGTGAGTTTACCCTGTCACATAACACCTTTGGGGGCTACAAGCTTCGAGAAAAATCTTTTTTTTTTTAAGGTGGAGGAGGTAGGTTTGGATTAATGATGTGTCTGCTGGGTTTTGTAGGCTAGCAGGACACGTAGAGAGGTCACTGTAGGCTCTGTGAAGATAAATTTGAACGATTTACATTTTAACTTTTATCTTTTCCGAGCTGAACCTAAACTAGTCTTCTAGTCAAATGTACTACGCCTTTTGTGTAATCAGACAAGCAGGCTTCCTCTGTACCACGTCGTTTCATATTATTTCCCTTCTTGTTATCGGTATGTGTGCGATTGTGTGAGTGAACAGGGTGTCACGGCAGTAGTTCCGGAAAATCATGTGAGCATTGGTAGCATTTTACTGATGAAGACCTGCTGTTCTTTTATAACATTTACAGTCCACGGTCAAAATATATCTGAATTTTCACTTGAAGTATATATTTAAACACACAAACTAAATGTAGAATTGATTTAAGCATACGTTTACCGACATTCCTTCAGATTAACCCAAAATTGCTATTATTATTATTATTATTCGCTTGGACACATTTTACTGTATGACGCAACAGCGCATTTGAGGGAAACCTACACAAAAACAAACGCCATATCATTAACCTTTATCCTACCTTTGTTATCAAAACCCAAAACCTTGCACCTGTTCGCATGTTGCACTTTAGCGCCAGCGGGCCTGCGCTTCCTACTTCCCACGCGCGCACACAGGCTGTTCTAAATCAACAGATTCAACAGTTGTCAGACCTACTCTGCTGGTCCCACCAGAGTACACAGCGCGTTTGCGGGGCACTAAAATCCAATGGCAGCTGGTGCATTCCCTTTATTAAAGTGCTCTAGAAGTAGAATGTCGCGCCCAGGGACGGAGGCGGACACATTAATATCACTACATATAACCCATTTGGATCACACACGAGTTATGACTCGGCGAATATAGCGACTATAAAAATTAGAGGAGCAATTCTGTACCATCACGCACTGACATAAATAATGTGCGTCTAATGTTATTAAACAGGCTACGACTGGCACGCAACACTGATCCCAGCCTCGGTTCTCAGATTACCCAGTTAACAGTTTGTCAACCAGTAAGTAATGCGGTTGCGCTGTTGTACCTATGTCTTCTGATAGCGTGCTAGAAATCGGAAATACAAATAAACAGTTACAGTAAAATTACAATAAAAGCACACCACCTTGGCTTTGCAGATCTTTTGTGCTATTTTTAAGGTTCAACAGTTTCTGTGTTATTTCAGATGCAGTGTTGATTAAGATCCCATTATATATGCCTGTTCAGTCAACCGACTGACAGTAACGTATCTGACATCTTACGATAATGCTGATAATTATCTTCCTAACAAATATACTCTTACTGTGTAAACCAGCCTGGTGTGGCGGTCTGCTAAAACCATAATGTTAACTATATCTGAAGACAACATCTAGTTGTAGTTTTTGTGACAGATCGCTGATATCAGCTTTTCATTCACAGTTCTTTAGCGCTCTGACCGGTCGAAACACTGACCTTTGGCATCGTATGAACGCATGTTTGAGATCAAGGAGAGACAATGACAAATAACCTCTGTTACAGCTTTGTGTCATACGCTCAGTGAAACGCTCATGGTTTCCAGAATGTAACCGTCTTACATAACTTAGTCATGCTTGGATAAACTCTGAGAGAGATCGGTTTTTCTAATGACCGTGCGGCATTCAGAAAGTCAAAGCTAAGGAAAAAAAAACACCATCAGTCGCAGCTGTTCGCACTGTGAAGAGAAATTCTACTGTACTTGAAGTAACGTTCAGAAGTGACGTTCATGTGTTCCTGCGCCTGTGCAAACATGTTTGCGTATCAAGGGGTTGAAGGTCAAACGAAGCACCAGCCAGGCACAAGGTAGTGAATAATAGCCACTCCCCCAAGGCGTGTCCCAAATCCAGCCTCCTGACAGGGTCGCTTGAGTTATTTTTGCTTCAGCCTACATATAGCTAACGTCTCGCAGATAGTTTTTGGGAACCTTTTAAATGCACTTATAGTAGTTTCCTCGACACTTAGCATATCAGAATGCTTGTCAGGAACTGAAGATGTTTTCAGTAATGTTAATTAATGGCTAATGTTAATGTAAAGAGTTTTTATATGTTATATTTTATATTAGTTCTTCATTTGCAGGAGGCAGTCCCCATATTTGCTGTTTATGCTTGTCATCACCATTATGGTGCTGCCTGACAGGCATGATAAAGAACATGGATCAATATTCTGAAAGATTGTCAGACTTTTTATTTATGTGTCAGATCCTAGCATATGAGCTTCTGTATGCTATTGACGTGTATATAATAAGAGTCTTCAACTTGATCAGAATAGTAGAACACGTTTCCTGGTTGACCAGTGACATCATCACACCGTAGCACAGTCAAAGAAAGTGTGAAAGTTTTTAACCAACCAGAGGGGACGATCCTGACATAGCACCTCCCCCCAGCTCTGACCGCAGCATCGAAGGCCCCGGACGACCAAGTCCGAGATTCCCGTAAAGCTGTTCGGGCTGTTTCTTCTGCTCGTGTTGTTTGAGAGCAAAGGCCTGCGCTTGATCCAAGTTCTGGATGTAGATGAGACAGAAGAGTGAAGTGAGGCTCAGTCAACCTCCACACTCTCTCACACATCTGCCAGGAGCTCTGATTCTGCACCTTCTCCTCGTCATTTCCCATCATGCTTTGCCAAGCGGCCGAGTGGGAGCTCCTCATCCGCTGCCATCAAATTATATTTCATCTTTCTGCCCCCTCAGTGCATTTTTGGAATAATAAATTTGTTTTCTTGCCTCATTTGTCAGTCCCTCAGAGTGGAGCATCAGCCCGATGATGTCGTGTTGTCCGTGTAAATGTCCGTGACTGGTGCATGCAGCTCGTTGGCGTCAACGCGCTGAACACGCTTGGCTTCCTGGGTGTGTGTTTTCATATGTGCTTTTTTTTTGTGCTCTTGGTACAGAAACAATCAAGGGGGCAGGACCTGTTTGATCAGATCATGTACCATTTGGATCTGGTGGAAGCCGATTATTTTGGACTGCAGTTCATGGACCAGGAGCAGGTTGCAGTGAGTGTCATTTCTGTACATGTGTGTTTTGGGGGAAAGTGTGGATGGGTGGGGTATGGGAGTGTGTGTGGATGGGTGGCTGGTGTGTAGGTGGAGTGTGTGTGTGTGTGTGTGTGTGGAGGTCAGGTGTGAAACAGAAAGGTGCTGCACTTGAGGTTAAAGTGTTTGTGAAAGAGCCAGTCGACATCAATCAAACAGCAGCAATTTAATTTCCTCACTACCCACTAATACTTCTCTCTCTCTCTCTCTCTCTCTCTCTCTCTCTCTCACTCTCAATATTCCCTTTAGCACTGGCTAGATGCAACTAAACCCATAAAGAAGCAGATTACATGTAAGTAGTGCACAAAGACACACACACACACACACTACACAGGTATTATGGAGTTGTATGGTTGGGTCTTGGCTGGTGACCTTGTGCTTGTTATTCCCTGTTGCCATGGTGACCAGTGTTCAGAATGTCTAAGATTATTTACTCAGTGGGTGTGGTAGGGGCTGGTTCCAATAGCCCTTTGAAAGACGCGCCCACAGCTGACAACCACCATAAAAGATGACATCGAAGATAAAAATCCTGACATGTACAATCACTTTTCACTCCAGTTTTTTCACTCCAGCGTTGTAGTCGGTGTGATACAGGGTTAGGTTCACTGTTTTGGAGGCTGTCCAGACTCACGTCCTGTATCTTGTATTGGAAGTGTTGCTTTGACTGGTGGAATGACAACACCGTTTGCATAACAACGACCCGGCAAGTTCAGAATTGGTGTTTTTCATTGATTCTCTCTGCAACCATCACAAAGAGACGAAGAGAAACTGACCAACTGTTCACTGTAAACTGGTTTTTGAGAACTGTTTTATTTTTCATAGTTGACAGTTTGTTTGTACATTATTTATCGTCATATATCAGAAGGGTATGTTGGGACAGCTCAACCTGTGCATCTGTGATGTTAAATGAAAAAACAGGGCCGTCCTGCAGAGCTGGAGAATGTGCTCCCGACCCCAAAGATTCAGGACTCTGAGAAATGTGCTGGCATGCAGCAGTGTGCACAAGCTTCCACTGCTCTGTTCTATACAGCGCTCTGAGTGTTTCCTGACTCATACTGTAACGTTGTCAGCAGGCCCATGCCTGTCTCTATGACAACTTCGTATGACCTTGGCTGTTAATTTTTTTTTTCCTCCCTTTTCTTGCCCTCATTCTCTGTAGATAGATGTGTGACTGATACCTTAATTATTTGAAAATTTCTTTCTTACATGAGATGTAATGGTCCAGGAATAAAGTGAGGAGTTTGTTAATTAAGCCCCTTTTCACACACACACTTCCTTTCAAAATCTCTCTCTCTCTGTCTCTGTCTCTCTCTCTCACAGATGGCCCTCCATACAGATTGTTTTTCAGGGTGAAATTCTATTCCTCTGAGCCCAATAACCTTCATGAAGAGTTCACCAGGTAAAGAGCAGGACTGGTTTGATTGCCTTTAATGCTTCGTCTGTAACCAAAAACGGCTCAGGTCATTTTCAAGATTTGGCTTTGTGGGAAAAGTGGCTGTTTTGTGGCTCAGGTTCAGTTTTGACTCACTGACTTTCCTTCTTTTTTTTTTTTTCTTTTTTTTTCTGCAGCAAAAATGCCTTTTGCTTTATTGATAAGATGTGTAACATGAAATGTGATCAGTGTAAAAAAAAAAAAAAAAACTCACGGGCCTGCAGCTACCAGAGTTCGAAACGAATTGACTGGTTGAATCAACGTTGTGAGTTGCTGAAGTTTTCAGAGTTGACGTGTCGTGTTTTTGACTCTTTTCCGCCCAGGTACCTCTTTGTGCTGCAGCTGAGACAAGACATTCTGTCCGGCAAGTAAGAAATGATCCACAGCAAACACACATCGTAATCGCACACCACACCCATGCACTGCAAACACGTCCACGTGAGGTTAGAAATTCTTAAGTCGTGTTGGAAGTGTAAGTAGAATTAAATGTGTCTGTTGTGTTTGGAGAGCTGTGCAGGCCAGCTAGAGCTGGTTCATGATGTTTCTTTACTGAGCCCCTAGTAAATGGTACTAATGTAACACGGTTCCAACAGAGGAAAGAAATACGGAAAGTGTTCGGTTTTGAGTTAGGAAGTACACACATTGTTCCCAGAGGATTTGTGTGTCGTTGGGTCAGTGTGGTATGTGGGTCCGATGGCTGGTGGGTTCAATGGGTGGTTGGGTGGGTGTGGTATGTGGGTTTGGTGGGTGGTTGGGTGGGTGTGGTATGTGGGTTCGGTGGGTCGTGGGTGGGTGTGGTATGTGGGTTCGGTGGGTCGTTGGGTCGGTGTGGTATGTGGGTTCGTTCCCCAGGGTCCTGCTCTGCCGCTCTCTTCTCTTAATAAAAAAACCCTGATGAGAATCAACACTGGCTTCTAATTTAAGAGCATCGACACACTTTCCCACACAGGGTTACGTTCTTGTACTTTCTTTTTTGTGCCTCTTTCTGTGTTACACACGTACACACACACTCCCGTGCATACACAGACAAATACACTGGATATTTCTCACATACTCAAAAATATAATTTGATTAAAAAAAATTGAAACTCAATGAACACTGTGCTCACAGAATAAGGTCTAATGACACGTTTATAAGCTGTTGTAATGCTTGAGTAAAACCTTCCTTTTCCCTGAGCAGGTTAAAGTGTCCATATGATGTTTCTGTGGAGCTAGGGGCTTATTGCCTACAGAGTGAGTTCTTATATGTGTGGTTTTGCATCTGTATGTCCGTGTTTTGTGTATTATCTGTGTGTTTTCTGTTTGTGTATTTACAACATGGTGCGTTCTGCTATACTTACTGTGTGTTTGTGGTTGCGTTTGTGTGTGTGTGTGTGTGTGTGTGTGACCAGGTGAGCTGGGAGACTGTGACCCTCTGGAACACTTTCCGTTGCTCGTGTCAGAGTTTCGTTTCTCACCCAAGCAGACAGAGATGATGGAGGCAGACATTTATCGCAAGTGGGCTGAGTGCAGGTGAGTTTGAAAACAGCAACATTCCCATTACATTTTCCCTGCATTTCCACTCCATTAGAGCTGTGGAGAGCTGCAAAGTGTGTTTATGACCGGTCTGTTTGTTTGTCTTGGGCTCTGTGTGCGTGGGAATCTCTGGCACTGATGAAAAGTTTCACAGAGTCATTCTCACTACATCAGATTAGCACACATTTACTGACCAGTGATAATCCTACTGACAGACACACACGCGTAAATACACACACACACATACACACACACACACGGGCAAACAGATTATCTCAAAATGTATAATTTTGGTTAAAACGTAAATTGATGTACAAATCTGTTATTTGCACAAAACAAGGCTCAGTCAATCCATCAAGAATAGCATTGTTCAAAATGTTAATCAAAAATCCAAATCATTGACGCCACAGATAGGTACACAGACACACACACACACACAGACACACGCATTATTTTTCTTCTTACTCTTAGTTTTTTAATGTTAAATGGAAATTTAACATTAACATTAAATTTAACATTAAATTGTCCTTAATGCTGCCTTGGTGAGGATATGCTAAATCCCATTTCACTGTTGTTACACTGTCCTTGACACTGTTTCTGCAGCGACAATAACGACTATTCTATTCTATTCTATTCTAATTTGGTGTTTTATAGTTTTTTTTTTAATATTTAAAAGTTCTACATTAGAACATGGCCACTATCACACACAGCTCATTTGCATTTACAGCATTTGTCTGACGCTTTTATCCAAAGCGACTTACAATTGTGACAAAATACATCTTGAGCAGTTGAGGGTTCAGGGTTCAGGGCTTTGCTCAGGGCCCCAACAGTGGCCACTTGGAAGAGGTGGAGTTTGAACCAGCAACCTTCAGATTGCTAGGCTCTAAATCGCTCTGCCATTTAATGTTTGTTTATTTATTTATTTATTCTTGTGATGCTTTTTTGATGAACCCAGCACTGATCTGCTCCTGCATACAGTAGTCTGGTATGAGAGGCTGCATCTGCGGTTCACCTGAGAAAAGATATTTGGACATCGTTCCATTAGAGATCATGGAGATAAATAAAAAGCATGGATGTATGATCAGTATCAGTGACAGATATTAATTAGAAGTGAATTTCACTCCTCAGCAAGTTTATATCTTATGAGACTTGGCCTGCCTACGGTTTAATCCTGATCAATCATATATTCTTCCTATGGCTTAATCCATCCTACAGAATCTGCCTACAGTTTAATCCATGAGATTCTTAATGCAGAGCTGCTCTTCAGATCTTTGATGGAAAACTGAAGAAGAACAGTAGTTTGGACTTTTTAAATACCAGACTTGTTTTATCTAAAAGGCGTCTAAACTGGTTCCTTGACCTGTAATGGCTTCTGCAAAACATTCGTTTTCTTAAAGTAAGTTCATGTCTGGTAGAAAATTGCTTTTATAGGGAATCTTTGTGTGTGTGTGTACATGCACAGGAGTGTACTTGAGTCTGTGTGCCTGTCAGTCACCTGGTCTGTGTGCCTGTCAGTCACCTGGTCTTTGTGCCTGTCAGTCACCTGGTCTTTGTGCCTGTCAGTCACCTGGTCTTTGTGCCTGTCAGTCACCTGGTCTTTGTGC
>JAOYMR010000005.1:16188174-16204788 GCA_025802075.1 Tenebrosternarchus preto
CTGTCAGTCACCTGGTCTGTGTGCCTGTCAGTCACCTGGTCTGTGCCTCGCTCTCACGCTGTTTGTATTTTCATCAGAGGAATGAGCCCGTCACAGGCTGAGCTGAATTTTCTGAATAAGTGCAAATGGCTGGAGATGTATGGTGTGGACATGCACTTTGTGAAGGTGAGAACATGATCTCTAACACTACACACGTGCAAACGCTACACGTGCGCTACACTGAGTTAATCCCACGTGCCCCACCGACACTCCGCACCCTCTAACACTGAACACCCGGCATCACTCTACAGCTGCCGACTGCAGATAATCCGCTAACGGTGTGTGCCAGGAGTGTGTGTGCGCACGCGTGTGTGTCAAACTCTCATTTATTTATATAGCACCCTTCGGTACAGCCGTTGTCACAAAGCAGTTTTATAGATGTTCACATCCAAGCCAACAGTCAGTGAGCCGAAGGCAAAAAAAACTGCCATGAAGAAGAAACTTTGAGACGAGCCAAGACTCAGGGAAGGGAAGGGAAGCCGGACACCAGAATAGCAAAAATCTAATCAACAAATAGCAGAATAGGTAATAGATACGAAAAATTAGCAATGGAAATCGATTATGGGTCTCTAGAAGTCCGAGTTTGGTTTCAATGGCGGTGGGTGTGTCCAAAAACCCATCTGGCAGAAGAACGATTGCCCAAGGTGACAGAGAAGTGGGTAGCTGGGGTGGGATGGTCCACAGCAGGGAGTGGTAGGAGGAGCCACAGCAGTTGAGAGGGGTTGAGGCTCAACAAGAAGGCACCAGGAAGGAATGCACCTCAGCAGAAAGAGAGAACATATTATTGATGTGGCTTTATTGGTGTCTCTGTGTCTCCCCCATGCCACACTGTTACTCTGAACGTTACTTCTACTGTGCTTTGATCTTCATGGTTAGTGTACGATGATATAATCTAAGGGTTGGTGTTTTATCTAATTGTGCAATTGTGCTAAATAACAATCTAGGATTATTCTAACAATCGAGGATTATTTTTGTTATTTTTGTATTAAATGTAGATAGATGAACTATACAAGCAGTAATGAGTGCCTTTTTATGGTTCTTTCTATAGTCTCTCCATGTAAGATGGAAGACTACAAGTTTAGTGTGGCTCCTTTGGCATTTACATTTTGAGTGTTTAAATGTGATAATTATACCATGATAATTTTTTTTTTTTATCTCTCTGATTTTTTTATTCAGTTTGGCTGTGCCACAGTCCAGCTGTGCATATTTGTGTGTGTGTGTGTGTGTGGCATAAATGAATTAGGAATAAAGATGAAGTGAAGTATGAATCTACATAAATATGATTTAGAATTTGGTGTATGAATTACGATGAAGTAATGAATTAAGTATGAATTAAGATGAAGATCTGCTAAATTGGTCCATCTGCTAAAGTGATCATCACTGCCGTGCCCATACATGAAAACACACTGACCTTAAACACGTTCTTTCATCCGAGCTTCACTGGCCCATCCCACCTGAAGCAGAACCGGAGCTGGAGTTGATAGAACCCTTCTAATAATCTGGAAGCAGCAGATCTTGTAAACATGCCACTGCATAATAATAATGTAGAACTCCTGAAACCATGAGTGCTGGATTAGATCCTTCATTCTGTGGTTGAAGAGCAGGTTCTCGGGTCCCGTCTGGTGGCTTGGCACACGCGCTTGTTCCCAAACTCACTGCCACATGTCCTCTGACTCATCCACACGGTCTGGTGTGAGATTGCTGTGTGTAGCTGTGTTTCACTGGACTCTTGTGCAATGCAATACAGAGACGCTTAATGGAGGCCTTTACTGTTGGATAATTGAAAGAGGTCTGTGAGCTTGAAAAAAAGGGACTTCGGTAATCAATCATGTAAATCCAGACAAAAACAATTTTCTAAAATGACTGGAATTTCACTGTGAGTGAAGATGGTGAAATGGCTCATTCACTGATACTGCCACTCACCGTGCATCGGGCAAGCTCCAGAACAACAAATCCCACAATGCACCACAGAGATGTCAAAAGGCTCAGTCTGCTAGATTATAAGTAAAGTGAGAGACCAGGGCTTTGCAGTTTGTGTATTTGTTCACGTGTTCACATTTGTTCACACTGCTGGGGACGTGTGGTAAAGCTTAGCCTATGCTATAACTTTCAATTTTTCTATTACTTTTTCATGTTTTCTTGTCCTCAGATCCACAAGTAAAGATACAGCAGAGAGAGGGAGAGAGATGGAGAGAGAGGTAGAGAGAGAGAGAGGGAGGGAGGGAGAGAGACAGCAGAGGAAATATGGACTGAAGCCTGTTTCTTAGGCTGAAAACATCTGCTATAAAACTTTTATCTGCTGGGATAAGTGGAGCACTTTCCACAGGAAGCAGGTAAGAGCTCCCTGCTCTGGGCTGTCTTTGTGCTGAGTTATCTGTTCTCCACCTTGGACCTCATCATATATGGAATTTGAACACCTGGTTATATGTTCGTTCTGGTTTGGCTCAAAGAGGTAAGAGGGAATATTTACCTGTATTGGGAAAACATTGTGACTCCTTCATATTCAGGCACACATAGAAAACAACATAGAATACAACTAAAATTGCTCTGTTCCATGATGGTCTTGTGAAACATATGGTCAGTCTGGTCTCTGAACATTTACCCCTGAACATTACCGTACTGAAGGGAACGGAGTGTCAAATTTCAAACACAAATATGACAGCTGTTTAAAACATCAAACAACGTCAGCTGTGAGTCAGGCAGTGAAATTGTAAGTGTATGTTTCAGTGACATGTAGCTTTGGTAAATATATGCTTCAGTCACATGAGTCTGAGTGGAAACTCCCTCTGCCATGTTTGTTTTGTTTGTTTTTTTGTTTGTTTGTTTGTTTTTTTTTTTTTGGCCAAACTTTCATGGAACTCTGGTCAGGCGCACAGAATTATGGGACTCGCTTGCTGAGAAGGACTCGAACGTTTCTGCCTTCAGGCTGGGACAAAATAAAGGCGCGTAAGAAGACAGCTGCCTTCTGCTCGGGGTCCTTTTAATGCAGGAGGGCACGAATGCCACCCAAAAGACTGCTGCCTGTCTCGCCGGCTGCCTGCCGAACAGGCCGCGGGGGCTGTTAGGAGAAAGGCTGCACTCTAAAATGTGATGATAAGAAGTGTCCCTCTGCTTTACGGTTTCAGAATAAAAATACCAGAGGGCTATTTTGGTGAACATTGTCCGCCTGTATGTGCTTGTGTGTGGGTATAGTGTGAGACAGGCAGGAGGAGACATTTCTCACTTGTGTCTCCCTCTCTCTTTCTCTCTCTCTCTCACTCTCTCTCTCACTCTCTCTCTCACGCTTTCTCTGCATTCTGCTCTCCTGAAAAACATGACAGTCTAAGAGGAAGATAGGTGTTTATTTTTAACACACACAAATATATTTGTGGGGAATTATTTAAATCCACAGGTCACTCTGTAGAATGTACCATGGCTAGCGTGAGGGTGCAAAGAACGCTTTTACATTAATAAACAATCAAAAACCTTATGAGTCTTTGAATCATCATTTAAATCATTTTTACATTTATGACAGTAATTTCTCCTATAAACAAAAATGGAAAGATCTTCTTATGGATTTCTCAGATTTTTTCCCTAAATGTTGTGTTGCCTAGTTGCAAATAGTTGCAAAGTCTAACTAAACTTCTCAGCTTCTTTCCACCAACAGGCCTTTGTTTGTTTGACTGTCAGAGTGCTTCTTTGGTTCATGATGTATCCAGTAAATGAGTTTTGGAAACCAGCCATCCATCATCCCACGGTGATCGGGATTCACAAGGTCACAGTGTCTCCAGTGGAAGGTCAGGAGTGTCACTCACAGAGAACAACTAATGAAAAACCAATGGATATTCACTTGACTTATCAATCCCCTGTGTGCATGTGTGTGTGAGTGTAGGAGAAAATGTGTGTGTGTGTGTGTGTACCTGCCTGCACATGCTCTCACTCAAGAATCTTAATGAAAAACCAATGGATATTCACTTTGGTTCATCAATCCTTAGTGTGTGTGTGTGTGTGTGTGTGTGTGCATACTTGCACTCTCCGAAATCCTAATGCAAAACCAATGGATCCATTCATTTAACCCTATCAGTTCTGACTCAAAGCACAGCCTGCATAAGACTGATCAAATCACCATGGACACAACCTTTTGGCTTGCACACTGACATCTGAGAAGACTGCATTTGCTCTGAAGAATGACATTTGTAAACCTGGGAATGAAATTTTATGGCTACGTAATTTTATGGCTACGTAATTTTATGGCGTTTATGCCCCAAAGTGGCTTTGGAGAGGCTCTATAACATGTTCATAGCTTCCATAACAGAAGGGAGTTTGTACAGCACCTGCCCCAGGTTCTGTTACTTGTTTGTAAGTGTTTAAATCAGAGGTTCTCACTACAGCTCCCAGGGACCTCAAACAAGGTCACACGTTTGCTCTGTTCCAGCTCCTCGAGCACCTGGACCAGGTAAAGAAGAGGTGTGGGCCCCTCAATCACCAGATTCAGATGGAGGATGAGTTCGAACATAAACATGATCTGGATAGATGCTCCCAAAGGCCTGGAATGAGAACCTCTGATTTAAATTATTAATCATTTAAATAATTTAATTATTAAATGAATTATTCAGCTTCGCTAACTAACTAAATAAATAAGATACTGCTGACAACACCGCTGAGAATCTGTTTGATGTAAAGCTCCAATCGGAAACTGCAGTAATTGCATCATTTCAGGCCTAGGAGCTTCTTCCATGTGGAGAACATGGAGAACATGGAGAACGCTTGTGCTTTAGTTAGCTCAAAAGCCTTTGGGTTTGCTGCTGCATGCGAGCATGAACTCGCAGGCGATTTTAAAAAAGGAAACAGTGACAATGTTTATTTCTGCATCACCCTCCATCTTTCCGTGGCTTTAGTGCAGCTGAGTCTGTGTCCTTAGGTGAGGTGAGGTGCCACGAAAGGTAGGACATGTGCCACATGAAAACAGTCCCTCGTGTTTTGATATCCAGTTGACTTCACCTTCTTTAACTGAAGGGAAAATAAACAGAATAATAATCATTTTTAAAAAGCCAAGCTTTAAAGAACCAGTTGAACAGTTCTGAGGCCTGGTCAACACTAAAGCGCGGAAATTTGGAAGTGCGTCGATTTCATATACGTTCCACAAAGATTTTGTACGTTCACACCACTGAAAACGTAGCTGTTCATTGAACATTCGCCGGTGCTGTAATGTGGATGAGAGAAAATAGTGTTGATTCTGTAATGTGGATAACAGAAAATACAGTGTTGGTTCTGTAGTGTGAGTAAGAGAAAACTGAGGTAAGGCTGTCAGGTCGCTGATGTGAGTCATGTGACCTCCATAGTTCCAAAATGCTAGAACCCGTTGTTCACTGCTGTAGGTGTTTTAATTTCATGTTTAGCTGCTCAACTTCATTATCTATCCTGACAAAAAGCTGTCTGTGTTTTTGTTCTCTCCCTCCATGTGCTGTTCTGCTGCTTACTGTTATCATAGGGAGATTCTTTGATGGCTTTCCACAACATCTGTTTAGACATTTTAGAACATTTCCTCTGGATTTTAGGAGGCTTCAACATAGGGGTTTTACATCTCTGTGCCCCTGGTGTAGTGAATTTGCGAGAACTAGTGCAGAATCCATGTTTTTGATTTCCATGATCTGAAGGAAACCATATGAATTAGTGAAACAGGCACATGTGACCATCTGTGTTGAGCCCAGAGGTCAACGCTCGGAGCTGGAGCTGATTTTAACATCCAGCGCTTGACTTTAGCACAGCCGTCATTTCCATGTAACTAATGATGTGTAGCTCTGCATGCCACACACACTACTCTTCACAAACCTGCGCATGCAAATCATCAAAACATCACCATGCAAATCATCAAAACATTGCCATCGTGAGATCAGCTCCCATTTGAAGCTTCTGGCCAGACAGCATGTTGAGAGCGAGCTGGAGATGAAAACGGTTCAGAGATCCCGTGTTACGCCTCCATTGGCTGTGACCAAACTTTCTGGGACTGAGGTTCACGTCCAAAGAGGTCTACTGCTGTGGTTACTTTGGCTCACCTGCAGCTGACCTTCCACCCCCCCGAGCAGACTGACAGACCTGCCACCTGGAAAGCACTCACCCTCCCCGTCAGGTTTCCTCCCCTCTCGCTTTCCTCCCTTGGGTTCCACATCTCCTGCCTAACAGTACAATGATTCCAGCACCAGTGATGTCACAGCCTTCAGCAAGGAAGTCTAAGGGAGTAAAACTGGCACTCCTTTCTGGATGTGCGGTGTGGCTCTAACCTGCCCCGCGTCAACCACGGCGTCGTGAGCCGACTGCCGCTGCCGGTTCTCCACACGCGTCCACCTGTCCTGTGTCGGCACGGGCCACGCCGTGAGCTAACTCGGCTTCGCAGGTTGCCATGGAAACGCACTCGCCCTCGCTCTCACCTTCCACGGCTGGTGGTAGTTACTGCGTGACAGAAGAGAGCTAGATGGCATGTCTGTGGGCAGGAATTGGTTTAAAAGCTAAAAGTGAGGGGGGGGGGTAGGATAAAAAAATAAAATTATATATATAAAATGTATAAAAAGTGACCCATTTCAGAGAACACCTGCTACTGAGTGGAGCTCCTGAAAAATCGACTAGCTACCAGAAAAAAAGCAGTTCATGGCTAGGAAAGTGATCAAATGTGAAAGGAGGAGAAACCATTTGAATTCAGCATTTGTTGTTTTTATAAATGAATCAAGCCCATGTTAAACAACCAGGTGCCGTGTCTGTGTCTCATGGGTACTGATGTCATGGCTTGCAGTAACACTGGACCACAGATGCTCCTCTAATCCAATAATATCACTTATAGTATAAAGCACCAGAAATTCCACCGACTCTGTAAATCCTAAAGTACGGTTTAGTATTGGGTGCTTAAGAAAACCTTCTAAGAAAACGGAACATTATAGGATGTAAACAAACAAACAACCTACCAGTGGACCTATGAGAGCTGAATCCAAGTAACTGTCCCATTTCTATTGGTCCACCCATGAGGACACTTGACATTTTCAAATTTGTTTAAAAAACAAACAAAAATTTAAAAAAAACACCCACCCACACACAAACACACCCTGACAGACAGAATCTTAGTCTTAGTCCAGTGATGTTTATTCCTGCAAAGTTCAGATCCAGCCCATGTTCAGCATCCCTCAACCAGGTATGGACACCCTTTCTCTCCATCTTTCTCTCTCTCATTTTTTAGATATTTATATAGACATTACTTTACAAAGAGACAGACAAAACGTGAGCTTCTGAAGAGGCATGGGAAAGAAAGCAAAAGACAAAAAAAAAAATAGAAGACAGAGGGAAACTGGGTGAAAACCAACCAAATATCTGCATAGACATAAAAGAAAAAGCTGTAGTATAACATATGTACATATATAACCTGAAAAGTAATTTAATTTTAATTACTTTAATTAATAAGTTCATACAAAAATGAACACACTCTAATGGCCTCCCTTTGCCTTCAGAAGTTGGTATATACAGGGCAGGAGTGGTAGAGAGTAAGGAGGCATTTTGACTTAGCATGAAGAATTAGAGAAATATGGAGCTCCAGTTAAGAGAGGTAAAACACATTTGGCTCCACATTCATATTATAAATAGTGATAATACCTCCTGCTTAGTCCCCATATCACCAGAAAGAAATTTCCAAGACCCCCAGAAAGAAATCTTACATTTCCAGGCTGTGGGCTGTTTTAATATTTGGGGAACTAAATGCAAGAACAGGCAAAGAAATCCGTTATTTAACTGCAGAGGGACATAGCTGATCGAGTCAGAGCAGAGCAGTACACAGCACAGAGACACCTGCTCAGATTAGACTCTCATTACTGCAGGGCTTTCACCTACTAATCCTTTTCAACGCTATGTGTTAATTATTAATCAGTCTCATTCAAATTCAAATCAAAATAAACTTTAAAGAAAACAATGATTGATTTTAATAATTGTGTTTTCTTTTAAGATACTGGCAACAACTACTTCCTCAGTGATATAAAGACAGACTGTTCTCTTGGTGAAAATAAATGGTACATCTAAGACAAACACATCAGTATATTTAGTACATCAGTATAATCAGTTTATTTACAATGGGACAAGCTTAAGAATTTCACTGTGCAGTGTAACACGTTATATTGTGCATATAACAATAAAACTTTGCATCCTTGAATCCATAAATGACTATCTTGCATGTGCTTACAAAAGGGGAGGAGAGTTAATGTGTGGGGACAGGTGCGCGTGCTTAAGAAGGAGGCGGGACATTTTTTAAAAAAAGAGGCGGAGTTTGAACAGCAGAGCAATGTGGCAGTATGTTAATGAGCTCAGCTGGCTTGTTCTAACATGGTCGTGGAACAAAGGATAATGGCGGTGGTTTTAAATCATAACAATAAAGTGTGTGTGTGTGTGTGTGTGTGTGTGAGTGAGAGAGAGCGAGCACGCTCGTTCCCTTCAGTACACACGAGCCTTAAGATTAACTAACAAAATCAACAACACATTCAGAATAGCGCTGATCTATTGTAACTGTATTCCTACTTAAAATTGTACTGTTTACATAAATGTGCCCTTTTTATAAACTATGCCCAGATGTTAGCGTCACGTGATCTGGGGTTATTAATTAACAGGGATTTTCCACCGCTAGTGCCTTGTTGACAAAATACGGGTCGTCCTTCCGGCGCTAAAATCCAGAGATGTGCCTCTCTTAATGGGTCTAACCTTGATGCCAGGAAGACCAGAAAGATTTGATCAAGGTATTTAAAATACCTGAATTCCACATGCGTTACCCCCTTACTTCCGCTAATGATAGCTTGCTCTGCGTGAACTTCGTCGTGCTGCCACCTGCTGGACTGGCATGTTACCTACATTAGCAACAGCGCAAAAGATCTCAGAGACAGAGCAGAGCAATGTGTCTGTTTTATAAAAAGAAGTCAAAATAACTAAAAGACAGAGTTTACACTGTGTTATTAATAGCAGTGGAAAACATCTCAGAGTTTAGAGATGATTCTCAGGGAAATTTTACATTCTTCATTGGTCAGCATTGGGCTCTGTTGGCTGCTCCACAACAGACAGCGAACCAGATCATATTAATACTTTTGTAGCACCAACTACACCTGCCACCTGGATCAGATCACTGCCTAATAACACTGCCAAATTTTGTTAGACATCTTTATGAATGTACAAACTGAATGACATATTTCTTACCTTTGCAGTTATTTTAAATGTCAGAATGAATAGTAAAAAAAGAACTAGTCATAATAAGACTAGCAAAGTTCTCTATGTCATGATAACATGAATTTGGGACCAAACACTCACAATTACTGTATCTTGAATTCTACATAGACATATTACAGGTGTTTCTAATCTGGCCAGCAGGGCTCAAATAGTCAGATTCCCATTACATCTGGATATTGAGAATATATGCTGCAAATTGTGGTACCACATTGATCAATTTCACTGAAAGAAATCAGAAAGTTATCAGAACGGAAAGTTATCAGAACGGAAAGTTATCGGACCCAATGTCTGTCTAGAGAGACTCGCCCCCACTGCCTCTCTAGAGAGACTCACCCCCACTTCCTGTCTAGAGAGACTCACGCCCACTTCCTGTCTAGAGAGACTCGCGCCCACTGCCTCTCTCGAGAGACTCACGCCCACTTCCTGTCTAGAGAGACTCGCCCCCACTGACTGTCTAGAGAGACTCACCCCCACTGCCTGTCTAGAGAGACTCACGCCCACTGCTTGTGTGTGTGTGTGTCTGTGTGAGTGTGTGTAGAGAGAAAGAGAGATGAAAGGTAGATAGATACAGATATTATATATTTATTTATTTATAATCCTCTTTAAAAATGTTTATTCATTTAAATATACTGTATTGCTTTGGCAGCATAGGCATTTTATCCTGTCATGCCAGTAAAAATCAGATTTGATTTTATTTGAGAGGCAGAGAAGTAGAGAGAGAGATGTTTAGAGAGTGAGAGAGAGGGAGAAAGAGATAGAGGTAAAGTGAGAGTGAGATAGAGAGAGGGAGAAAGAGATAGAGGTAAAGTGAGAGTGAGATAGAGAGAGGGAGAAAGAGGTAGAGAGGGAGTCTGAAGATGAGAACAAGTGAAGAAATGCAGTCTGCAGTTATGCATGATGCGTTAATGGTGATCCACAGTTCATTTCTGTATGACCTCACCTCTCACCTCTAAACACACTGACCACACTGATCACACACTGAATGGTAACATCTGCCTGGCCACGCCCCTGCCAGACAGCACCCCGCCTGGCTCCCCCCCCCCGGACAAACAGCCACAGGAAGCATGTGTCAATGTAGAGTTTGTTTAGCTAAATAAAAGCTGCACACGCACACACACACACACACACACACCACAGCTTATCATAACTGTGAAGTCATGTCTCAAATAAATTAACAGTGTCAAGAAAGAAGGAAAGAGAGAGAGAAAGAGGGAGAGAGTGCACATGCTTTAGCAATATTGTACTTGAGACAACCTTGAATATTAGATCTTGACAAACAGACCGAGGCTTTAAACTTCTATTTCTCTCCTAATTCACAGACGGGTGGATAATGTGGAATTTAAGAGTGTGGGAAATACAGTTGTTAAATATGGCACTTTGCACTTTAGATATCCCACTTAATCATGAGATATCTAATATTTATAGGAGTACAGTGCCGTTTTTGGTTATGTTTCATTTGGAAAGAGCTAGAAACACTGTGGTGAACTGAAGGCATGGACCTTAAAACCTGATACTGAATTGTGCTCCCAGCTTCTCTCAAACTGAGCTGTGTGTGGAAGCACAAGATGACCCACTTACAGAACCCTGACAAGCATGGCTCATGGGATGCCTCTGTACCTGTAAGAGAGAGAGAGTGTGTGTGTGTGTGAGTGTGTGTGTGTGTGTGTGTGTGAGAGAGAGAGAGAGAGAGAGAGAGAGAGAGAGAAAAAAGAGAGAGAGAGAGAGAGAGAGAGAGAGTGTGTGTGTGTGTGTGTGTGTGTGTGTGTGTGTGAGTACATGCACATGTGCACAAGCATCCTCACATACAAGCATGCTGGTATAAATATGTCCAGGCATGTCTGTCTCTGACAGGAGAGAGATTTCCCATCTTCTCTCCCTGTCACTGGAACAATGTCTGAGATTCCTGACACATACCCATAGCCTACTCACTGGAGAGAGGAAGAGAGAGAGGGGAGGAGAAAGAGAGAGAGAGAGAGAGAGAGAGAGAGAGAGAGGTGAAAAAATCCAATTTAGGTTCACAAAAATAAAGTGCAGAACACTGTACTTGTGTGTAAGCAACACTCATTAACTTGGTGAGGTGATCGTTGTCAGGTTTGTGCTGTTAGCTACCTTGCTTTATCAAACTGTGGTCAAGGGCAACTTTCTCAGAATCTCAGAAATATTCATACAGCCAAAGGACGTTTTTTCTCCTGGTGATCTGGAACAGGTGGACATGTGTTTGTTTTTTCACAGGTAGATTATTGTAACTCACTCACATTCTCTGTCATGTCTATAATTGGTGGTAAAGGCTGCTGTGACGGTACTGACTGGTGTGAGGATTTCGTTGTGTGTTTGTTTTGGGAGTTAATCATGACCGTCTCGGCTGCATATAACATTCGTTATCGGTCTATTTTAGAATTCAATACAACATTTTGTTTCTTGAAGCTCGAAATGTCTTTTTGGGCTATGTGTTAGAAATGCTGTGTCCATAATCTTCTCCTAGATCACTGAGTTTTTAACTTACAGCTTTTAACTTCCTTGGGCTGCAACGGCCATCGTGGAAAACTGAATTTCCTCCGCTCTCAGTCATCTTTCAGCTCACATTGTTTTAAGAATGAAGCACACTACAAGGCATCAAGTCTGAACAGAGCGTTTTATCTTAAATCTATCTTAAAGGCGACGTAACTGAAATAGCCTGTTTAATACTAAGAGATAAAGAGGGTGTAACACGGTTGTGTAAGAAGGAAATATTATACCTTTGGAACATAAAGCCACACAAACGTTGTGAGTGGACATCAAGGAAACATAAAATGTCGGAAATGGGCCCTTTAAAGTTAATGAGGGATTGTGAGTTTGTAGTTGCTGCTCCAGGAATAAAGAACAGTCCATGTTAGATCTGTCAAGATCAGAAGTGCGTCTTGTAGATTTTGTAAGCTGATGACATCATCTGTCCTCAGGAAATGGGAAAGAGTTTCTGATTTGTGTTTTTATGTATTTTTAAATTATTTTTTTTCTATTGTCTTTTTATTGTTCAGCTGCAGTTGTAGAAATGTACTCAGTAAGTAAATGTGACTTACTGAGCTGGTTAAAGCAATTATGGGCCATCTGTGCTTTATGGTACTGTTGTTCTTCTCAGTCTATAAATTAGTTCAGAATATTCCAGAGAATAATCAGGAAGACATGAGACCACCATGGTTACCAGGACATGATTATCAAAACTTGGTTACTAGGTCATAGTTACCAGGATATGGTTACTAGCATACAGGACCATGGTTAATAGGACAGGGTTACCAGAACATGGTTGCCTGATTGTTGTTATTGGGACATTATTACTAGAATATAGGATCAGGACCTTGGAGCAGACCACAGATATCTGAAAGCTGGAGTACAGCAGTTTGGTGATGCACACAGGTAACTGAGTGTAAAAGGTCTTTAAGAGTTCAGCAGTGGTAGATAATGCTGAAATCTAGAATCTCCCAGGAGGAAGTCCATGACACGAACTTTGACCAAGTCCAGACAGGCGTGCTGAACTCAGGATGAAAGGAAAACTGGCCAAACTCACACATCCCAGTCTGGGTGTCAGAGCAGAACTAGCCCTGCAGACTAAGGCTGAATTTAGATGGCATGAATGGCAATAGAGGCTCACCACTGGCTATGGTTCATGATATACTGCTCATATATTTGTTGAGGTGGGATTAGTTTACCTGTTCAAGCACATTTCAGAAGGACACAGAACCTTTTTCAAAGTCAAATTGGCATCAATACAAAACAGCATTGATGAGATTTTAGACCAAGCGCAAACATGGCTAAGAGGGAAAATGTTAACAGGGATTTAAACAACGAGACCAATATACACAAACTTTGGATGTTAGGAAAAGTAAAGTGTTTGTAAAACAATTTTGCACTGTGTCCTGTACACAATTCATTATCAACAACAATAACACATTGTTTTTGTTGTAATAAAATATCCCTCAGTCCTTCTGCATAACAAATATAGGCCTGAGCTCTATCTTATGCAGATGGAAGATCAATTCTACACTGTGTGTATACGGGGTTGACTGGAAGAGTGTAATGACAGATTTGCTATGTCCACTTTACCCAGTGTGAAGACTCACACCTTTGCACTGGAAGAGACACACACAAGCATCAGGCTCCAACCTTGAATATCTGCTGTAGGCATCATAAAAACACATGAGTTCCCATTCTAATGGCTACCATGACAAACACTCTTAAATTGCTGGCAGGAGAGAGAGAAAATACACACACACACACACACACATAATGTAAATAGTGCAATATGTAAGTGGAACCCAATTAGCCACCCCTACAGAGGTGTCGTAGAGCTACATGCATATTTCAGGCTTCACAACAGCAATGAGTATGGATTTAGAAGAGTGTGGCGTGTGTGTGTGTGTGTGCGTGTGTGTGTGTGAATATGAGAGCAGGCCGTGTGCTTGTGGAGAAAGAGGAGTCAGAAAGTGAGCAGCGCTCCCCGAGGAAAGACATCAGCTCATACTGAACCAGCAACTCCAGCCTCCTGGGCTGGAACTAATTGGTGTGAGATTAACTTTCTAAGGGATTTAATAACATGGGGTCCACTGCTTGATCCCAGAGCAGTGAAAAAAAAGAAAGAGAGAGAGAGAGAGAGAGAGAGAGAGAGAGAGAGAGAGAGAGAGGGAGAGAGAAGACATCTCCCATATTCACCAGACAGCACTTCTCATAATAAAACTTAAAAACAAAATCCCAGATGGCAGGTAGGATTTACAATGTTTAAAATGTGTAAAACGAAACTCTGTTGCTATGTTAACACTTGTCACTTTTAGCCCTCTGTGACAGGTGCTGTGGCATCAAAAACATTCATTCTTAAGGCACATTTAGCCCATCAGCACCTTGGACAGCACTAGGAACACTCAGGCACTGGTTTTAGCCTTTGGACCGGATGCTTTCTGGTATTCAAGACTGTGAAGAAACATTTAAGGACATATCAAATGAGGCTGCAAATCACATTTCTCAAAGTGTCCTGGTAAATAATGTTTGCTTGTTGATCTCAGGCTGACAGAAAGAGTGGGTGATGGCTCAGATCACTTGCTCCAAGCGCGCGCACACACACACACACACACACACACACACACGTGTGGAGTCTGGAGGAGAAATGGAGATGTTGGTGAAGGTAGGGGATGATCTTGCAACACATTTCTCTGAAACATCAATTCAGGCTGTCAAGATACATCTGTGATTCACAGGAACTCGTTCTCCCCTCCCCCTCTCTTCTCTTCTCTTCTCTTCTCTCACTTTCTCTTTCTTTCTCTCTCTCTCTCTCTTTCTTTCTCTCTCTCTCTCTCTCTCTCTCTCTCTCTCTCTCTCTCTCTCTCTCTCTCTCTCTCTCTCTCTCTCTCTCTCGCTCTCTCTATGTCCAACACAGCCTTGGCCTTCAGACACATTCACAAATGACACAAGGCATAGAAAGAAAGTGAGACAGATACTGACACGGAGGGAGAGAGGGAAGAGAGAGAGATCAGGCAGAGAGGCTTGGTGAAAGTCAAGAGGAAGAGAGGGAGAGAGAGGAAGAGAGAGAAGCCTCTAACTGTAACATCTGGATGCAGAGGGAAACAGCTGCATTTGGGACACCTTACACACACACACACACACACACACACACACACACACACACACACACACACACACGCACTCATTTTCTCCCTGTCTTCCTTATAGATTCCAGTACACTCCGTCTCAGGGTTTCTCCCACGTTTTCGCAGGCGATGCCCCTGTGATGTGTGACCTGACGCCGCAGTTACTTCACTTCTTCATTATTACCGAGGGACCAGTTACCGCTGCTTTTGTTACCGACCACAGTAGGTGATGGTAACCTGCTATTTTGTTCAGGAAAAGAGTTGCTCTATGACTAAAGATGAGGAACTAATTATGAAGTGGAAGCATTTTCAATCAAATCATTTTAAATTAAGTTTAAAGTAAATTATTTCCCATATGTCTGAATCCTGTTCGTTTGTAAAGCTTGGTTTGTAAGGACTGGTACTGTTAGTGAAACAAGACAACCGTTTCAGATACTACACTTCAAAATGTTATGATGGTAACCTAGCAACAGCTGTACAGATTTCTTGGGTATAGCTACAGTTTTGACAAGTGCAAGATTTGCTAGGTGTCATTATTATATCAGGTGACCAAGGCAGCTCAATAGCTAATGAACAAATCACATCCCATTCCAAAACCATGAGCAATTTAGGAACATCTGTGACTATGATCTCTTCTAGATTTTTCCACATGATTTTGGAGTGTGTCAGTGGGAAATTGTGCCCATTTGCGCAAAAGAGCATGCGTAAGGTCAAGCTTTAACGTTGGGACGACATGGTCCGGTCTGTAATTGATGTTCCAATCTGTCCAAAAGGTGTTGTGTGGGGTTGAGATCAGGACTCTGTGTAGACCACTGCGGTTCCTCCACATCAAAATGGTTCAGTTTTTATTTTAATGGATTTTACTTTGGGCTAAGAGTCACCGTCATGCTGGAAGAGCAAACTTCCTTCCCCAAAACTGTTGCCACAAAGCTGGAAGCTTATAATGGCCTGAAATGTCTTTGTATGTTGTAGCATTAGTGTTAATATTAACTTTCCACTGGAACTAAGGACCCCAGGCCAAACCATTATTACTGTTGACACTGTGCATTCCAGTAGGTTTTAGAACGTTTGTCCTAGCATCCACCAAACCCAGATTCATCCATTGGACTGCCAGATAGTGAAGCACCACTCCCCTCTCCACAAAACCCCACCCACCCACCCACCCTCACCCACCTTCACCACATTTGGCTTCCTCACTTCCAGATGCCCACTCTGCAGATACATCCCTGCATCCATCTCCCAGGCAAACTCTTTATGGAGGAGTTTAGATCTAATTCGTTCTGCTTGCTAAGCAGTTGGGTCAGATCTCTCCTTCCCTAGACGCTTCCTCTCGTCTAAATGAAGATGTCTGAGCATGGGACATTAAAGGAAGAGCCCCTGTTAATCACCCAGAGAGGTTCATGAACTCACTGTGAGAAATGAATATTCCAGGCGCTTCATTTTCGCCCGACGTTCAATTTAGGAAAGAAATCGGATTACTTTCAACAGAAGAAACATTTTTTCTTTTTACATCAAATCAACTGTGGGGGTTACTTTAAAACACCATTTTACATCCTTTTTAATTATTCATGTCACTTTATCATATTATATCCAACCTACAACTACAGAACAGTTACTGAACAGAGCCAGTGGCCTGTAACAGCAGCAGATAGAACCATGACAGCACAGTTACTGAACAGAGCCAGTGGCCTGTAACAGCAGCAGATAGAACCATGACAGCACAGTTACTGAACAGAGCCAG
>JAOYMR010000005.1:16211948-16224821 GCA_025802075.1 Tenebrosternarchus preto
GTCAGAACAGTCACCGGTGCACTCATAGGAGCGACCTGTGAAGTTCCTGTCCTCGTAGAAGATAACCTGTTTGGACATGTACATTGAATTTAATGGGTTCATTGCATTTCTTTAAGTATAAACAGAAGCATTTCAGTGATAAATAATTTTAAGTTATTAATGTACGTATATTAGATGCTTTATCTTTAGTACATACCTTGCCCGTAGTCATGGTGTTTGATTCCTCACAGCTGTTTCCAACTGATGAACTCAATCCTGTCTGGTTTTACTCTTGCATTTATACCTGACCAGGACCAAAACACACGTCACTCCTGTTGTTTAAACTCCTGACCAAGCAACACAGCACAGAGGCCCATAGAGAGTTGAAATGCTTTGGTAAATTCACATAGTCAATGGAGCTGTGGATCTCACTGGAGAGACAAAACATTTCCCTGTGCGAAAACATTTTTTTTCACCTTTACACTCCAGAACTGTTTAGATTTTTTGTTATACATGAATACTTGTTTTTTGTGCTATTTTCTTGCTTTCTTTGAGGGAATAAGCTGGTGTATATGCCACTAGTCCTGGGAAAGGCTTTGACATGCTGTCTAAAAAACTAAGCAGGGACTCTAGATCAGGAGTTTGAAGACCGATCACAGATCTTGCAATTAACAAAGTTTCCCTAACCCTAACTCCTAACAATCAACAGTTTCCCTAACCCCTAAAAAATCAACAGTGTTTCCCTAACCCTAACCCCTAACAATCAACAGTGTTTCCCTAACCCTAACCCCTAGCAATCAACAGAGTGACATAGTTCTTCTTCCACACAGCCTGAGTTGCTCTATTTAGCATTGCTGTGAACTTGTTGCAGCTCTACTGTAATGAACGATGTGTTAAAACATCATATGTTGAAGAGTTAAGTACATAAAAACATCACATGTTGAAATCAGTGCTTTTAGTTCTTTTACCCTTTAATCACTCCATGGCCTCCTTTTCAGTAGTTCTATTACGATTCTGTCAGGTATCACAGAGTGAATCTGTCTACAACATCACACAGTATTTGTCTTTAATCTTCTAGAGCACTGCAATGGATATATATAGAGCTTTTGTAACACATCTATGTGACACACTGTCCAGAAAATTTTAGAATAGATTCTGCTGGTAAGACAATATATTTTGACCAATCTTTACACACCAGTACTTTGGCTTCATGATCAGATGTCTTCTTTTATACTACTACCACAGTATATTTCTGTATTGTATTAATTATTCCTCATACTGACTTCATTCAGTTTAATTCAGGCATTCGGAGGTAAAACATCTAGCTCCCTGTTTGACCCTGCACTTGGTGGGAATGCCTTTATTACACGTCCTATTTCTGATCGTGAAAAGCTAAGGACTGGAGGGTCACCTGTGGTGTAGCCAGAAATTAATTAAACTACTGAAGATGAGGGATAATTAAGTGTGAGTACAATTTAATTCACAAGAGCAGCGCAGTACTAGACACTATTTCAAACAATTATATTGTTGAGAATTGGTCGTTTCATCATTTCAGGCATGATCTACCATTAATCAATCTTGCCTAATTAAAAAAAATAATAAGCACAGAAAATAAAATCCCTTTATATCAGTTCCATTGTTCTTGACGTCCTTTTATATCAGTTCCATTGTTTTTGACTTCCTTTCAGAACTGGAATGAAAAGCAATGTCACACATAGAAGCAGATATCAAACTATCACACAGCACAATTAAAAACAAGCTTATATTATATTACTTATATTCCTCTTATGGGTGGAGTCTTGCTTCAGGACTGGACAGCAAATATGAAAAACATGGCGGAATTCTGGACTGGACAAAAATCTGGAACTGGACTAGACTGGATCTGGACTGTAGACAAAGGAAAACTAGAACTGGATCTGTAAAGATAACATGGCTCCACACACACACACACACACACACACACACACACACACAGGCAGACACAGGACATAACAGGCCTTTTACACCAAGCTTGGTACCCTGGATATTGAAGCTGTTTGGTTTCACGGGTTTCCCTACGTGTTGTGACAACACGGCACCTATGCCCACATCACAACTGGTTGAGAAGGGTCAGGGTGTTTCAATATCGGAGCTGGTGTAAGGGCCAGTTTCAAAGATTTAAAGAATTATTCTCTCAGCCTGGGGATTCCTTTGCATCTTTTTGGACACACCTTTAAGGAGAGCAGTCTGGGGAGCAGGGATCCAACAGGAATTTTGAATAAACCACCTATAGAAATGACCAAAACCTAGGAACTGTAGCAGGTCCATAATCATTTTGTAACAGTCCACTGAATGAATATGACCTTTTTTTCTTGTTCATTACTATGGTGTTATGCCTCTTGGCATAACCAAGAAAGATAAAATTCTGCAGATTGAACATTTTTCTCCATTAACATGCAAGTGGTTTTCTAATAACCCAGTAAGCACTTTACAGACGTGTCTTGTATGTGTACTAAAACTGGAAGAATCAACGTGAATGTAATGGATATTGGCAATGACAAAATTTTCCCAGTATGGAGAAAAGTTTTGATAAACAAGGCATTACAGAGCCTGAAAAGCATTCATAGTGTCTTGTCATAGCAACAAAAGCCACTGTACATTCATCACCCTCCAGACCTAGTACACTCCAGACCTAGTACACTCCAGACCTAGTGGATCAGTGGCTAAAACATTGCCTGTGATGGTGGTAGAACGAGATGGTCCTAACCTACTTGGACGTGATTGGTATGAAGAGTCTTTATTATTGAATAAGTTGTCTGTGCAGCCCAAGCTAAAGCTAGATGAGGTTTTAGAGAGGCAGAATGAAGTGTTCAAAGAGGGACTGGGACAGCTAAAAGGCACAAAAGTCAAAGTACAATATAGAAGGTTGGAAGCTGAACCCAAGTTCTATAAGATGAAATCAGTCCCTCATGCATTGAAACTTTTGGTAGAGCATAAACTACAGAGGCTGCTGGGTGTGAAAATGATCAAACCTGTCCAGTTCTCAGATTGGGCAGCTCTGATTGACATTAAACCTGATGGCTCTGTAAAGACTGAAGATTGAAGATCTATTTACACACTTAGCTGGAGGAGAGTGTTTCTCTAAAGTTGATGAGCCTTGCCTACCAACAGATCATACCTGATAAATGTTTAAGGAAGGGCTTATATGCATACTTCAGAGTACTCTTTGGGGTTTTATCTAGTCCAGCTATTTTCAGAGGCCCATGGATCCTGCAAGGTATTCCCTGTGTAACAGTGTACCTAGACAATATCCTTTGTCCAACCGGGGCAGAGCATTTACAGAAGCAGGAAGAGGTACTTCAGAGATTAGATAACTGTGGACTGAGACCCATAAAAGGCAAGTGCATATTTATGGGAAAAGAAGTTTTTTTTCCCTAGGACTTACAACTAATGCAATGGGCACACAGTGAACAATTAGACACAGTGAACAAGAAAATAAAAGCGATCGATGAAGCTCTAGTTCCACGCAATGTGATAGAATTAAAGGCTTACCTGGGGCTCTTAAACAATTAGCATTTCTTACTTAAGTTGTGCACACTACTCATTCCTCTTCATCTGCTGTTGAGGAAAGAGTTAACATGGAAACGGGGAACAGAACAACAAAAGGCTTTTGAGGATTCCAAGTCCAAGTCCTTATGATCTGAACAAAGATCTTATTCTGGCATTTGATACTTCACCCTATAGGAGCAGTCGTATTACACAGGACGCCTGATGGGACCGAGCAACCTTTTGGATTGGTTTGACAAACGTTGAGCCCCGCAGAAAAAAACTACTCTCAACTGCATAAGGAAGGACTAGCAGTTAACTTCAGTGTGAAGAAATATCAGTTATCCGTATGGTAGGCAATTTACCATTGTGATGGATAACAAACCACTAATCTCAGTCTTTAATGAGATGAAAGTGATCCCACAGATGGTGCCTCTGGGTAATTCACGGTCAGTGACCTTGAGAGCGTATGAGTACTCCATTGAGTAAAAGGCTGGAAAAGACCTTAGCAGTGCAGGAGAAGGGAGAATGGCCTCCAGAGGAGGACTAAGACACAGTGCCTCCTGCTGGTAGACGATGATGTTCACAGGGTGATGGCCAAACAAATGAGAAAATAGATGGATAGGGAAGCAGTTCTTTCCAGAGTAAGAGAGTAAGTCTTTAGAAGATATCCAAGGGAGACATTTAGAGGAATTAAGCATGCAGCATGCACTTCTATTATGGGGATACAGAGTAATTATTCCACCTGCAGGAAGGATGGTAATGAAACAGCTACATCAGTCACACCCAGTTATAACTCCATGGACCATGGATAGGTACACATTCGTAGATGCACATTCAGATTGGATAGAAGCATGTCCACTGGACAAGTCCACATCCAGTCACAACAGAGTGCTTATGGAAAAGCTTCAATCAACATGGAATATTAGTAGTTTAGACAGAAGTGAAGACATGCTCTGCTGGTGGTAATGGAAGCTTGTTCTTCTTGCTTCATGTCTTCACCTGACTGTTACTAATAAAGGAAATTAACCTTCAAAAGATTCTTCCTGTCATCATTAGCAGCTCCTCACCTCAGTATCACACATTCAAAGTGCTGGTAAGACACAGATTGTATCCTGGGAATTACACCTGTGGCCCAACCAAGTACCTTTCTCATCAGACAAAAACACAAAGGAGAAATGTGCCTGGTTTGAACTGGGAGGAGGGTTATTAAAATCCAAGGAGCACTTAAGGAAAAATCCTTTTGGGTCTGCCATCATATTTATTTAGCTTTCTCACCCCTGTACCCCTGACAAATGTATAAACCCCTCAATCCACTGCTCATGTTGACCATGTGGTCTCCCTTGATTGGTCAACAGAGACTCGACATCTGCCATTTGCATGTTGGCAAAGTATTTTTTAATGCTATGGACAGGTGGCAGATGCACACAGATAAAACCAAATGGGGATTTGTTAATAACAGGATAGTCCAGAGCTGTAAAAAAACAGGCATGAGTCAACAACCAGAGAGACTATACAAAATTCATAAGGATTAAAGCTGCATCGTAATTGAGAAAATAGTCCAGAACTTAAACTGAAAATCCGTCCAGTGAGGCAAACAGAAAAGAACAGGATGAGACAGAGATGAGAACCAATATACAAAACAAGACAGAAATTGGAAAAGCAATGGTGAAACCAAATGCTCAGCACACACGAGGCAACACTTTGCAAAGAGAGAGTGCACACAGACCAGTATAAAAGAGAGAGTGCACACAGACCAGTATAAAAGAGAGTGCACACAGACCAGTATAAATAGGCAAATGGATAGGAAACAGGCGATAATGATCAGTAATCAGGAGAGGCGGATCGGAAGAGTTTGATGGGATTGGTGGAACTGGTTGGAGTGTCAGACACAGGGTGTGAGATGGGAGACATGGTCCAAAACAGGGATAGATTAACCCTATTTCTCACTATTACAGCAGTTAGCCAATAAAATGTGATCAAACAAAGTAAGGAATATGTTTGTTTGATGTCTGGGGCTTTGCTGTTTTATCATTATAGCACAGTTTGCTGGACCAAACAACTGCTCTTGATGCATACAGAATCATCTTCACTGTAAGTGAGCTTTTTTGAGCTACACAAATTTTGCTTGTGTATTTATGTGTTTTATCCTACTCCTCTGTATGATATTTTTATTTTAAGTATAGTGAAAATTATATTGTATGTCATGAAAATGCCTTAAAGGATTGTGATATATTTTTGGCATTTTGTCCACTTCTACACCTCTCAGTATTTCTTTGTTTACACATTCAGTCCTATTGTTTCCATTTGTATAAGTAGGATGATCCTGCTATAAACTAATAGCATTAGTGAAAGATTTCAATGGGTAAAACTAAGTCTTTGCTTTTTAGTGACAGTTATATTTTTTTTCATTTTGAGAATCTTTAAAGTAACCACCTTACATATTTACAATTTTCCTTTTTCCTCTTTGTCTAATGGCCC
The DNA here is from genome assembly GCA_025802075.1 of Tenebrosternarchus preto. Lineage (NCBI taxonomy): Eukaryota > Metazoa > Chordata > Actinopteri > Gymnotiformes > Apteronotidae > Tenebrosternarchus > Tenebrosternarchus preto. The sequence goes on from JAOYMR010000005.1 coordinate 16,217,934, forward strand.
AATAAATGTATTCTTAGCCATAATGCTTTGCTATTCATGAACAAGCCTTCCAAGTTAAAATAAGCATAAAAGAGAAATAAACCAGAAATAATCACAAACTTACAGCTTTTCCTCATTTGAGACTGAATTAACACAATCATTAATAAAATACTAATTAAAAAGTCAGTTTACTTTTTCTCTTAATCAGGATGGTGTCCTGTTCATCTTATCGATTATAAGAGTTCATATTGCTATCATTCATCATGTTTAAATTCTAAGTTCATTTGTCATTTTCAGTTTTGTTAGCAACTTCTTTCATTTCTATATTACCGTCACATTATATCTCATTTCTCTCTTGTATCCATTTATAACCCAATTTGAACATTTCCTAAATAATTGATTACGTATTGATTTATCAGCAATTTCAGGATCACTGACCAACACAAATGGGTTTCCTCAGGCTTTCACATCCTACACTGCAGGCCTGTTAACTGTCTGTTATATGCATCCACATGCACACATGCTATTGGTCGTTTCATGTGTCCTGTTTTTAATGTTCCTGTTTTGATGGTCTTGTTATTGCTTTAGAAACTATACAGATGCATATGTTATTAAAAAGGAACAGTGCAGGTGTCATGTGTTTGAAGCCTATAATAAATCCTTTAGCCATATGTTGAAATATTGTTTTAGTGGCAAAAACAACATAAAATCTTGAGTTCTTTGGTTAATTATCTCTATTTCCAACTCTTTAAATGTACCAGGGGACATTATTAGCATGGGTATAACTGTGCTTTAAAAAAGAAAAATACTGCAGACAAGAATTTGGACCTGGTGTCACACTGAATTTAGCAACCTTTCAAATTAGGGTTCCCTTTAAGAAATTGAGTCCATGAGCTTGCATATTCACTACAAAGGGATCTGTAATGAGACTGAAAGAAAGAGGGTTACAAGAGGTGTTCTAGCTGCTTTTGTCAGACCTGTTGGTGTTGAACAGTAGAAGAATTATCAGCGGTATGGTTTAAAATATAGTTGGAGTGACACTGTTTTCCATTATATTTTATTAAGAAAGAGTTTGCTTCATTTCACAAAAGTCTTTTGTGTTATGTTTATCTCGACACCGTGTTTGTCATTAGGAACATATTACAATGTTATTAGGAACATAATGCATTTTGTTTTATTGATGGAATCAAGTTGTATTAAATTTTATGTAAAATATTTTCAGAAAGAAAGAAAAATCAGCATCTCTAAATCTGAGAACATGGTACTCATTCAGAAAAAGATGGAATGTTCTCTCCATGTCAGTGGAGGACTCAGAATATCTCAGGATCTTGTTCATGACTGAGGGAAGGATGCAGCGAGAGGTTTGCATCTTGGTGTCAGATTGAAACGGGCAGATTGCTGCTGTATCTGCAGTCCTGCAGACCCTGGACTGGTCCGTTACGGTGAAGAACAAAGCTCTCAATTTACCAGTCAGTCAATCTACATTCCAACCCTCACCTATCATCATGAGCTCTGGGTAGGAGACCGAAGGAAGGAGATCGCGGACGCGAGCGGCCAGAATAAGCTTTTCTCCACAGGGCAGCCGGACTATCCCTTAGAGAGAGGGTGAAGAGCTCAGCAATCCAAGAGAGGCTACTGCTCCTTCGTGTTGAGAGGAGCCAAGTGATGTGGTTCGGGCATCAGTTCTGGATACCCCAGGACACCTCGCTAGGGAGGTGCTCCAGGTATGTCAACCAGGAAGAAGACTCCAGGAAAGACCCAAGACAAGTTGGAGGGATTTCCATCTGTCAACTGTCCTGGGAACTCCTCAGTATCCCCCCCTGAAGAACTGGAAGAGCTGGCGAGGCAGAGAAAACCCTGGGCCTCTTTGCTTAGACTGCTGCCCTGTGACCTGGACACGGGTATGCGGTCGAAGATGGATGGATGAACTTTCAAAACGTGGTGGGGACATGTTCTCAGCATACATTGCACCTATGTTTTTTACTGGATGGCATTGGGTGTAAACACAATTGGATGATGCTTCATCCATGGTACTGATTAGTGTTGGGTTAATGTCAGATTCAGCTCTAGATTTTCTGATCTATAGAAGGTTTCTGTCTACTGCCTTATTAATCCTTTAGTTCAGAAGACAACATTCACATCTTGTTATGCCAGCTAGAGCTGAAAGCAAAGCTGACTCAGAACAGGTGGACAGTACCATATGTTCTTATGCTGATTTTTCATGATTTTACATGTTATGTTGCTCACCTCCGCGTCCCAGAATTTGAGTGTTTTCCTGAGACATATGGTGTCATTCTCTCCATGAGTATAACAAACTGAAATGAGTGCAACTCAAACTGAGCACAGCAAGTATTTTGGCAGAATCTCAAAAGATATTTTTTTAAATAAATAATTCAGTGTTTTTTTGTTGAGGTTTCTTTTTTGATATGTATCATTAGAACTGATGACGAAATTGTTTCAATTAACAAGGCTACATCTGACTAGATAAGTCCCTTTATAATTATCTGCTCTTCCAACTGTTGTTTTTTATCAACTTTAAACAACATATTTCTTAAACAATGCCTGAAACAATTTGGGGAGTAAAAGACAAAAGTGCTGCACTTTAGTAACCTGCATTTATACCTGAGCAAGACCAAAGCACACGTCGCTACTGTTGTTTAAACTCCTGACCAAGCAGCACAGAGAGTTGATTGTGCTTTTGTTATTGTGACTTCATGTGAATTCCATGTGACAGTTTCCAAAAGACTTTAGAATGGACCCTTTTGACAACACACTACTCTACCTGTTCTAAAACAATTGGTTTTTTTATTACTAGAGCCTTTTTATGTTATACAAGTGATTCGAATAATAATTAAAAAAAATTTCTAATGATTTTCTAATCCTGCTCTTTGAGGGGTTTATGTTGTTGGACTTAAAATGTTAATTGTATATGTACTAACAATATGTACAACTTCAGCCAGTTTTATCCAATTACATATTCACTAAAACATCTGGGAAATTGATGTTTTACGCAGTGTAAACTTCATTAATAAAAAGACAGAAAGCAAAGACAGACAAAAAAGTATAATAATCAATCACTAAGTAATCAGTAATCAAGCTACACCAAAGTAAAGGTTTTATTTTACCATCGAGTGAACAGCTGATAGGAGTGAACTTTAACATTGAGTGAACAGCTCATAGTTGCTAGAGAAGAGTGAGTGAGGGTCAGCTTAGCCTTGTGTTTGTTAACAGAACCATTGCCACTGGTTTTTATTCAAGTTCAGTGTTGTGGTTGTGGAAGCTGCTGGTAAAGTACAGTGTGCAGAGTAGAATTTGATTTTTGAACACAAGAGCAAATTACTAGAATAAATAAAGAAAACATGCCGAAGATAACAGTATGTACATTCTATCATCTTAGTTTTGAAATCAAACAAGCTTTAGACACATTTAAATGTTTTGTTTTCTACGCTACAGAGTAGAAAATTATTTGATTTATGAGTTGCTATCAAATTAAATTATGAAGTAAAACATTCCAGACTGAAAAATCTGACATCCCAAATGTATCATTTTGTACCATCAGGTCCTGTCCTATGTATTCTACTAGACAGGGGCCTAGAGAAGAAATTCAAGTATTTCCTGATCCATTGACAGCCACAGAACAGGAAGCCGTCACTAGACCCATTTTAATAATTATAAATCAAAGGTTGAAATCTGTTGTGTCAGGAATTGTTCTATTTTTTTATGCCAAGTCGTAATTATTAATGACTTTAACATTTATAGCTGTTGTACTCCTAAGCTGCTGGTTGGGGAATTTCTGCTGGTTGATTCATTTAATTTCCACTGGTTGATTAATTTAATTTGACTCAGTCTGATGCTTCTTTAGTTTCCATCACCGAGGATCCCCCTCAAGGCATGAACATTGATAAACTGCATTTTTTATTACGTTACATGCACTGACAGTGTAGACCAGTTGCTCCTTTAGATTCAGAAAGTCTAAAGAGCATCTAAAGAGCATAACCTAGCAGTGTCACCCATATCTTTGGACAGGAATGCATGAAGATGGGAAACAGGCAAGGTACATTATGAGAATGTCCAGAACACGATCATCTCTCCGTCAAGGCTGTAAGAGCAAAATATTTGCTGATATTACCGCAAAAAGAATCACAGTCCTAAACCTCTGTTTAACACAATTAATACAGTACTTCACCCTGGCATTACAGCCTTCCTTGAGGCTTCCACATAAAAAAAATGTATTATTATTGACAAAAATGATGTGATAAGAGCAGATATTTTACTTCAAGCCAACGATCCTTCTGACTGATATGCATCTTCTGTTTTCCTCACTCAGTCAGAGCCATTGTAAATGCTCTATAAATTCTCTCTACCTGACTAATCTCATTATACATATGAGACCTACCACTTTCTCCTTGGATGTGTTCCCATCCAGTTTCTTAAAGATGTGGTGCAGGAAGTTGGCCTTAAACTAATAATAATAATAATAATAATAATAATAATAATGATAATAATAATAATAACAGTAATAATAATATTAACAATAATAAGAAGAAGAAGAAGAAGGAAGAAGAATTGTTTTGTTTTGTTTTTTTTTACCACAGCACAGTACTGAATCCCTCTTTAGAGTATCCGGTGATTTACTATGAGCCGTTGCCTATGGAAAGTGCCATTTTAATTCCCTTAGATTTGAGCACATACTTTGATAGTGTCGATCACGCCATGTTGTTGGATGGTCTGAAGAGTGGTGTTGGCATCCAGGGTCCTACACTAAAGTGGTACGCCTCATATTTGGAAAACAGCGCATTTTCTGGCATGATGGGTACTTGACATTCTCTTTAGCATCTATTACATGTGGAATATCTCAGGGCTCCATGTTGGGCTCTGTCACATTCTCATGCTCCCACTTGGGTCCATCTTTCAGAGGTATAAAATATTTTATATGCAGTTTACCCAAATAGGAAGATAAATTGGGGCAAACCAAAAAAAAAGATATAGCAAGTGACTTGGGGCCATTATCATCTAATGTAATGCAAAAACATCTCATTGTTATTTTTTTTATTCTATTCTTAAGTACGAAAACAAATAAACAGAGTTATTCAGCTGAGAAACATTCACACTATCTACTCTCACAGCAACTACTGCAATTCCCTCTACCTTGGAACAACTCAGTCAAGTCTGTCAACGCCTGCATTTTAGTCCAAAACGCAGCTAAGAGGCTTCAGACAGGCACCGGGAAAAGGGAGAGCATTACCCCAATACTAGCATCTTTGCACTAGCTGCTTGTCAGATACAGAGTGGAATTTAAAGGCTTTACTGTTCTGTTTTAAAGCTCCACCCAGCATGGCACCAAGTTCTCTGACCTTATCACCCTCCTCACCAATGCTCAAGCCCAAGAATCTACTAATCAGGTGGTTTTGTCTGTTCCACATTCTGTGCTGAGGTTGAAAGGTGACCAGGCTTTTCTCTGCTCCAAAACTTTGCACTGGTCTTTCCATTCACCAAACCATCCAACGATATACACTTTACCTGAAATTTCAGTTATTTTCTCAGACATCTGAATGTTTTTTTTTAAAGATCTTCCAGTTCTATCTAGAGTTCTTTCTTTTCCTGTTCCTTTCTGTCTTTTATAATTTTTAATTTTTCTCCCAGCATGTTAGTTTCCTAGTTATTTATTTTAGCGCATGCTTTAGGTCCTTGGTAGCGTTTGCTCATAGTTATTTTTGCTTGTTTAGATCCATCTCATTCAGTTAATCACAGTATGCAGCATTTTTCTCAACACCTCCTGTTTTTTTCCAACACACTGCAGAAATAATGTCCTTAAGGCTCTGCCTCTGTAAGCTGGACCACATGTTATCATGGAAAACTGTCCTAATGTGTTTTATTAACATATCATGGGCATTTTCAGTGTTGCTTTTACTTAAAAACTTATTTTAAAATCATTTAAAGGAGAGAGTACTTACAGAGTGATGTCAGACTACTAAATTACATTCACAGCTGTTAGAAAACATTCAGACACAATAATGCTCCAATCTCTACATGGACAATAACATATTAGGTTTATAAACTGGGTTATAACAGACCATCTATTTCACCAACTGACTGACATAAGAATTAAGGAGTTCCTGTCACAAATCACCTCTGCACTCATGATCAGTCTTCTGAAAAAACCACTACACTCTACGATCTTGTATATGTTGAAGGCCCTCAATGGGCCACCATATTGTTGTCAGGCTTTTAATTTTGCAGCCGTGTTTTCTCATATACCCATCCTCTTTTACACAAATTCAACCCATTCTTTGTAAATCTTATTTTCTCTGTAAATCTTACATCAAAATTCCACTGTTTTGGCACGCAGAGGAGGACGGATTTCCTCCACACAGAAGAAGGAGGGAACCTGGTTCCTCTGAAGGTTCTTCTTCATGCCCACATTGGGGGTTTACCCTTGGCACATTCAAACTTGCAGAGTGGTGAAGTGTTGTTCCTGTGCCATGATAGTAGTAAACAATATATTACAGAAAGGAAATTTCCTAAACTCATTTAATGAAGAGTATTTTGAGAGGGGCAGGATTAAACCATAGACAGATTTTCTGCATTTTTAAAATGTATTTATTTTCACATGTACTTCAACATTTAATACCAGGAATCCCTGATACGTCTCATACTCATGAACCTCATGCCACCCCAGTTCCTGAAGTTCCTGTACTCTCCAGGACCGAAGTACCACATCCTGCCCTTGTAGTTGGGATGTTCGTACAGGAGCCAGTGGCCGTCCATCACATGACAGGACATGCAGCCGCCGGACCAGTGGTAGCGATCCATGAAGGAATCGCAGTCATCTGTCATCTCCATCATCTGACCCATGAAGTTCTCCCTGTCATAGATCCTCATTCTGTAGGATCCACTGTACTGTTTGGG
>JAOYMR010000005.1:16254496-16271845 GCA_025802075.1 Tenebrosternarchus preto
ATATGAAGCAGCCTATGAGAAAGCAGGATGGTTCCTCTCACATATGAAGCAGCCTATGAGAAAGCAGGATGGTTCCTCTCACATATGAAGCAGCCTATGAGAAAGCAGGATGGTTCCTGTCACATAAGAAGCAGCCTATGAGAAAACAGGATGGTTCCTGTCCCATATGAAGCAGCCTATGAGAAAGTCAGTGATGTCAATCATGTAACTGAAGGCACCGTTCTCTCCGCTCCATGGTAACCTTGGACTCAACCTTACGCAGGCCTTTCACTCACTCACAGAATCCGTGTGTGAAGCTCCTGCGTGAGATTTGTCATCTCTGCCTTCAAAAAACTGACATTTTTTAACTTTATTATGGCCCATCCCGATTAGCGCAGTTTTTGTGACTCCCTTCCAAAATTTTGCACTATGCACTCCATTAATCCATAAGCCACATTGTTCAACCATACCAAAAAATACATTAAAAAGATCTCACATTATCCCTGCTTTCCATCAGCTACGCTGGCCTCCCATTTCATCTTGCAGACGGTTCCAAACGCTCGTCATCATTTGTGAAATTTATGAACCCCTTCGGACTCCTCATCCCAGCTTCTCCTCTTGAATCCTCCTCAGCAGACACTCAGCTCCTCTCACACCTACACACTTCCCCCTTGTTCTCAGCTTCATCCCATGGACCAGCAGTTCCTCTAGTGCAGTAGTTACACAACCAGCATCTCCTCTCGTAGCTCGAGTCCAAACACATCTTTTAGCACATTATCATAACCTGTCGCCCTACACCTGGTTAGTCTTAACTGTCTCTGTGTCGCTAATAGCTTCTCAGTTTATTTTGTTTCACTACACGTATATTTATCTTGTGTTATAAATCCTTGGTTATGAGACGTAGAAGTACTGTACAAATCAAAATGATTATCACTATTATTATTATTATTATTATTGTAATTATTATTATCATTTCTGGGTTCCGGTTTGTAATGAAACACAGTTTGCTTTCAGGCCCATGCTGGTGTGTTTTTTTGGCTCAGGTGAGACCAGGACTTGGTCTGATGAACAGTTCCATCAAGCCCCATCTCCACTGCTCTTTTTAATTAACGCGCTAATAAACGCTGCCGTAGATTTAAGCGAGCCTGACACTTTCAGCACGAGGGAAAGAGCCAGACAGGGCACAGTAAATTTACCCCTCATTAGTTTGGGGTCGTGGCAGGAGGAGGGGCAGGAGGAGGTGTTGTGGCAGGGCACCAGTGATCACTTGGAGGCTGGATTTTATTTACTCATTCTTGCCCCATGAGAGAACCAGATCAGTGGGGGCAGAGAGGATTTGAGAAGGGGCTGGGGGGGGTGATTTAGCCTCCTCCGTCGCAAATTATGCACAATTAATGATCTATTTACCTATCGGCCGTCCATTACCCCCAGTTTGGCTGGCCAGAGGTCTGAGGCAGACAGATCCTGGCCTCTCTGATAGATTTCGGGGTGGGATGGACCATTCGTCAGTGTCGAGGCCTGATTAGTTGTTTGTGTACGCTGGAGGACTCTCCATCTCTCTGAGGGAAGGGAGGCTGATTGCTCCCTCTCCCCCTCCACATCCATTGTGCCACGCTGACACTCTGTTATATGCGTCCTGCCGACAACCACGACGTCCAAATTTACACATTCGACCGTAGCCGGGCCACTCGTGGCTCTCTCCACCACGTCCGTCAGGTTTGATCAGACCCTTCTTCTCTCTCTCTCTCTCTCTCTCCCTCCCCCTCTCTCTCTCTCTCTCTCTCTCTCTCTCACACACACACACACACACACACACAAACAAACAGCATTGTCTACGTTAAATAAAGGTATACAGCATTTACGGTGAACTATCACAGTTGCACATTAGTTACACACTGGTGATTTTTTGTTAGGGTACCTCACTTAGCAATGGTCACCTGGTCATCCAAGTTTTTCCACCAATCAGTACTCAGCGCTTAGCTCTATAGGGGCCTTATTCAACAACGATTTCTGAGTGAATATACTGTTTTTGAATCAGGTCCCTCAGCGATCAGTATTAATGCTTTGGAAAGTTTGAGGAAAGTGGGCAAATGGGTCATATTTACTCTCAATGGTAGAGGTATTATAGGAGGAGTAGCCAAGCCTGGTTCTGGAGTTCTGCAGAGTTTATTTCCAACCCTAATCTAGCACACCTGGCTCTAATAGTAAGATGCTACTGTTAAACTGGATCAGGTGTATTAGAATAAGGTTGGATCCACACACTGCAGGGTGGCAGATCACCAGGACCAGTGCTGGACACTATACGACTGAATTGCGACTGTGCATAATAAAGTCATTTTATTCCTAAAAGCACCAGTCACGTGCCTGCTTGGTGTCCATAACCATAGCTATCTGTGTTTTTTTTCTAGAGCCTACGTTCCCTGTACTGCTCACGAGCGGTAAACATACGCATCACAGATTAGTTTTGCCTACTTGTCTGTGTGTTTGTTTGCCTGCCTAACTGACAGACTGTCTGTCTGCTTGATCAGACTCTCCACCTGTCTGCCTCTATTCTGTGAGCTGCACAAGTGTATCAGAAGGACGCTTCAACTCCCAGAGGAGCCCTTTAAAACGACAGCACACCAGATGTTCAAATCGAGTAATAGCTTCTTTTGTTAGTACCACTGCCACATATTGGCACGGTTTAGTCTCATCGATGTCGTGTCTATTGCAGCGATCTGCATTTTTAACAAATATGTTTGCTATTTATTCACTTACTTGGAAATCGCTGGTAAAGGAGGTTGTTTTTCATGCTAAACAAATAAGACTCCATGTAATAGCAGCAGTACAGACTTCGATTTGTCACACAAGTTTGCACAGCCTCAGGCGCTCTGGATGTTGTAGCGCAACTGAACATAACGGCGGCTAATGAGATAGATCCTTTCGCATTGCGTCTATATGGCATTAGCAGCCGCGTTAGCGACGCCGGCCAATGGGGACGCCAGTAAGAGTGGTCCCGCCCCCTGGGTGGAGGTGATTACCTGGGAGTGCATGGGCCGGGAGGTGCTGCTCTGTGACCTGAGAGGCGCTGTAGTTTATCTCTGACCAGTCAGGTGAAACGTGCGGTGATCCTGCAGGTAGCCTAGCGCGCATAAATCACACGACGTGTGCCGAGAAACAGCATTAACCCTTCAGGGGCCGGCTGCTTCCAGTACAGAGCTAATGCAAGAACCACCGGCCAAAACGAGATCGGGCAGGAGACCGTCCGACCTAGCCGTGAACTGCCATGTCCTGCCTCGCTTCAGGACACATGCTGACAAGCAGGGACTCCAGAACCAGAACCAGAACAGAACAGAACAAATCAAGTTTCCAACTAGCAAAGGCCTCCGTGAGCACCTGGGTACCGGAGCCAGGAGTATTAGATTAGTACTGGGACTAAACAATGCCAGACAGCAAATCTTCAAAAACTTAAATCAGCTAAGCTGTCATTTTCAGCCCTGAGCTGACAGGCATTAAATGCTTTTCAACTTTGGTCAAAGATTGTAGTATGGGTTGAGAGAGACACGCTTTGTATCCTTCTGTTGTATTGAATCTGTGCTCTGCAGGGTAGATCTCCAAGAGAAGACCACACCACAAGTATCTACATATTAATGTATCCTAGGGTCATCTCAAATTCTCAATCACAATATGTTTATATATATAATGTATGTATGTATGTTTCCATTACACAGACTTTGAAGCATATAGTATGTTTTAAAATTATAGTGTGCTTGCAGAGCTGAGAGTGTAAATAACCGTTGGTCTCATTCAGGGATAGCGCGTGGGAAATCTATTCACGGAGAGCAGCAAGGAACATCCAGATCCAGCCGTGTCTAGGACAAAGACTATTATTATCCCTCTCTGCACTTTCTGAAGACATGTCAGCAAAAGAAAACTTTACCATGGCATTGTCTGTTGTCCCAGGAGACACAGGCTCCCTCACAGGTGATTTGTTGAACTTTGCTGGGTGTCTTCCAGATATTTTAATGCATTGGCAAGTGGAGTTTTTACCAGCCTTGGGTTTGGGTATCGCGATCATTTACTGTGAGTGGGTTTATTCATGCTACTGGTTTCATGAAAGCCACTTAACACAGAGTGAGAGAGATGCATGTCACTCGTTGTTTACTGATTTATTTATTTACTTGTTTATTTGGTAAATAGTAATCAAGATTTGTCATTTTTATGTGGATAAAAGTCTGACTGGACAGTAGATTGTGTCAGCATTCGTCTTTTGATGAGCAAATGAGCATGTGGTATTTTGCAACTAACCAGAACAAATATTTACATATATATTTTTTTAAGATGCCATAAGTATGTTCCTTCTCATTTAGAGCTTTCTGAATGAGTCATCTCCCTAAGTGCACATTACTCTAGATATGTCTGTTGGTGATATCTTTATAGTCCAGTGATAAACCACCCTCCTCCATCCCACACTGAACTCTACCCATCTCTCTGCTGGCCTTCCTCTGGCTTCTTCTCCCTCTTCTCTCCAAAGCCTCCGTCTGATCAAGAATAAGCAGCTCAGGTTCTGAGCATTTCCAATCCTGGCATGACAGAGAAAGAAATAACAGCACAAAACCACAACAACAACAAGAACAAAAAGAATATTTCCGGACGGCTCGTGTGATTTTGCCAAATGAGAGTTGAGCACAGTGGTGGATCCCTCGCCTGCATTCCTGCACCAGCCTGACAGAAATGGCACAGAACGGAAACAGTGAACAACTTTTCTTTCAACAGTGCACCGACGTCTTCCGCTGCAGCCGCTTCTTGAGTAGAGTCCCGTCCTGCGTTCGCCTGCAGGCGCCTCCGAGGTGCAGGTGTATAATTGGAGAGGACTAGCTGGTTATGTCATTGCTGAAGCAGGTGTTGCAGAACTTTGGGCAGAAAGCACAGGTGTTTCTGTCGCTGTGCCCCGCACTCCAGCTCTGGAGAGACGCGACAGACCGCGTGGAATTAAGTCATCCCTGATGTCACACGGTTTATCATGTTCATAAAGCTTGTGTTTCCGTGCTAATTAAACATTTAACCTGTTCTTTGCAAATTTGGGAAATGAAGTGCTGAATTATTCTGAGTTATGAAGTTTCTCTCTCTCTCTCTCTCTCTCTCTCTCTCTCTCTCTCTCTCTCTCAGTTTCTCTTGCCATGTGTAAAAAAATTCATACAGCTGAGTTTTCTATATATATATGACTGGAACTGACTGACACAGGGGATCCACTTGCAAACCATGCATTTAATGGATAAAGTCACAGGACAAAAAGACACAATTCGAAGCTAAGAGCTTGGTAGAGCAGCTAGGGTCAAAACCAGGAGAACAGGAGGATAACACCATAATCCAGAAATCATAACGGGAAACCCAGCGGAAAGAGGAAGGCAGAGGAAGAGTCTAACACAGCAGTGCTAAACAGACAGTACCTCACAACAACAAAAAAGAAGAATGGAGTTTATATAAAGGTGTTACTAGGGGTGCAGGAGCTTCATATTCTGGTCAGGCTGATCGTCATGGCCGTGGTTGCTCGGGTAACAATGACCAACTGCCCATTCTGAAGATGTAGCTGCCTGCAGAGATGATACCCTGGAACATTCTTCCATTTACCCAGAAAGTTGGTTCACTACATCGCCTAAACACAGTCAGAGTTTTATTTGGCTGTTTTTAAGCACAGTTCTAGAAAATTTTCACAGTAATTTTCCTTCTAATATTCTGGCCCAAATAGTTGTGGTAATGGAAGCACTCCGTGCCAACAGTCAGCACGTGATCTTCTATGGTAAAGATATATAACATTTTGAATTCATAAATAATTCTGGTCTTACAAGGACACAGCTGCCTTGGCTGCAACTCACGCATGACATAAAAAATAATAAAATGCAAAATCGTTCTGACGTGATGTGTGTCTCCAACGTTATCGTCTCGTCCGTCTGCAGGCCACCAGACCCAAGGACACATCACACACCCACACGCCAAGTTAAAAGCCCTTTGCATTCTTTTAACAATCACATGGTTTATGAATGAGTGCTAGCTGATCTAAATATCATTTATTCGTGCTGTATGTTCAACACAGCTGATTTAATTAGCACATCGTGTCGGGTGGGAGCTGTACGTCGAGGAAACCGTGTTTGTTGTCGTTGTTGTTTACAATCAAGTAAAGGCCCAATGTACAAAATTAATAAAGCATTTTGACATAAGATTACAATCAATTTCTAAACATAACCAAATGTTAATAGTCACAGAAGTACTTTCTCAGTCGATTTAGAAAGAAAGAAAATAAGCCGTCTTGGTGTCTCAAGTGAAAAGGGGCGGGGTGTGTTAAAAAAAATGCACAGTTATGACTAAACTTACAGTACAAGGGCAGTTTCCCAGTCTGCCAAACGACTATCATATTGTTTTATTATGACTACCTGCCTGCAGGGTCCCCACGGGGCCTTTGGGGCTGTGTGATCAGGACGGCTGGTGGGTTGGTGGAGGCTGTTTGTGCATTGCATATTCCATTCTTGTACCTGGAATTAGTCACAGGGGTTCAGGGAAAGCCAGAACATTCCAGGGCAAAGACGTTCCTGCTGTTCTCAGCAAGGCAGCAGGGAGTAGATGAGGAATTTTAATTACGCTTTTACCTCAGGTTCAGATTTTTAGTACTGCTTCGTTATACATCAGAATAGCTTCCGTTTATGTTTCAAATGACCACATTCATTGCTTTATCAAGTACAACTCCAGGAAACAGATAATGCTATCAGGAACTTGAGAAACTTAAAAAGGATCAAAACGGCTTTTGTCAATAAGCGCTGTATTTGAGAGTCACATCCTCCTCTGTTGTGTTGAACATCTACTATGTAGGACAGTAGAACAACACTAATCGCATTGCCCCACTATCTCTATAGTAACATAGCCTAGTGTCATCACAGACGCACTGTCATTCCATACATGACAGTGTACACAATGACAAATCTTGTGTATTTCTCAACATGGTGATTTTTCATTTTCAGTGACTCTAGTACTGGTTGAGAATGCTATGCTTTTTTCACAGTATCGTCGTATATTGTTATTATGATTTGATGGGGAAAATTCCACCATGCACTATTACTGAGATGACTAACTCTGCAGGGAAATAAACAACAATTCTGCTTTTGTCACGTCTCCCGAGTGTTTTTAACAGACCAAACCCTCAGTAGTGTAGGCAGAACACTACATATAGTATTCAGGAGTGATAAAGAATCAATGACAGCCTCAACATGTAAACAAAGTATGGCCAGGTAACACACACACAGTGCAATCCAGTCAAATGTTATGTAGCTGTAGAAGATGACAGCAGTGTAGGAAAAAGAGAGCTTAACTGAACTGCCACCTGCCTCCACAGTCTATTGGCTGGCTCCCTCGTGTTCACAGAACAGGTGGATCAGGAACATATGGAATGTTCCACGTCCTGAACCTCCTAAGGGAACGAGGCTCACCGCAGTTCGTTCACGTTTAGCATTCTGAGTCCGGTGGGGCAGCTTGTAATATCACATCTCCATGTGCCTACCCTGGTGCTGCAGGTCACTTCCTGTGTGTGGACTGGCTTTGATCAATGGCGTGTAGTGACCCAGAGACATGGAGAGGGAGAGAGAGAGTGAGAGAGAGAGAGAGAGAGAGAGAGAGAAAGCAAGTTAGAGAGGGAGACAATGTGAGAGAGTGGAACCACCACTCAAAACTCATGAGGGAAAAGAACACATGCTCCCACTCCAGTAGTTCAGCCCAGCCCTTACCTGGAATGAACTACTGAAGACCAGGTTTAACAGTGAACTACTGAAGACCAGGTTTAACAGTGAACTACTGAAGACCAGGTTTAACAGCCCCAACTGGACTGAACTACTGAAGACATATTTAACTTCACTTTCTTATGAGTTGCTTCTATTCATCTCCCCCTGCAGATCTTCCTCCTGCCCACGTCTCAGAGCTGAAATGGAACATGATGAATGTCTGTGGGCCGTACAACTTCATCGGCACTGTTAATAACTGAGCATTCAACAACTTATAACCAGATAACCACAGAGCCATGCTCTCTCACCACGGCCCAGAAGCTACCACTGGCATGACATATGTGGTGGGGGGGGCTGGAGCAGCTACGTCTCCTTTTATTCTCTCTAGTGGATAAACAGCGAGTAGAAGACGCCGAGACGTCGGTCCTGCAGAGTCCAGCGTTTCCAGGGCTCCCGTTACAGAATGAGAGCAGACAGATAAGTGGTGAATCTCCTGGTGAATCTCCCTGACCTGCCTGTGTGGTTTAACAGTGGGGCGTTTCACTTCTCTGTGAGCTGGTGCACGTGGTGGCAGGATGTGCAGACCTGAGAACAAACACAGTGGGGAAACACTGGCAGGAAAACACTACGCTTTCATTTATTCTTGCTCCATGTGACTTTGAAGTGCATTCTGTTGCCATGGGGAGAAAAAAAATCTATTTTTTTTTAATGTGAAAAGATACCTCAATCAAACAAACTTTTGGAGCACAAAATGCTTCAGCATTACAACTTAGTTTTTGGTCCAATAACCACCAGAATAAACCAAAAAAAAGTTAAGAGTTTGTATAGATCTTTTAGTTCCCAATGTTGTTTGTCTTCTTTGATTTGATGCTGATAATAAATACTGCGAGCCAAAGCTTTACTAGCATTAGCGCCACATAACAATAGCCAGTGTTGAATTCACGCTTGTGTGTGCAACTGAACAAACACCTCAGGCGTTAATTCAGTACTGGGGATTATGCTGTGAGTTACTCTCTCTCTGCTCCCATTAAAACCACTTCAGCTTCTTCCCAATTACATTCTAAGCTTCTCACATTAACTTTTTCAGTTTTCCATTTCCACTGACCTAGAAAACGGATTTTTTTTTTTGGTTCTGTAATGACGGACGTGTCTCGGTGTACAAACGCCGCACGTGTCTCGGTGTACAAACGGCACACGTTTTCGGTGGGATCTTTTTTTGAAGAAGAAGAAGAACAGCCTGGTGAGTTTCTTTCGTTTGTGTCAGTGAGGTGGCAGGCAGAGTATCAGAGACTCAGGCCTTCGTACGACTTTGATCTCCATGAAGGAGCCACACCTGACAGAAGTGCTTTAACGTGAGACACACCCCTGCTACAAGGCGCCTAACCAAAGAGACGTGTAAATTTCACAGAATCCAAAGGGATATTTTGATTCAGTACGTGTAACTGAATCTGAAAATATCTGTGGGGACACTTGTTTGTTTGTTTGTTTGTTTTGTTGTTCTTTGTTTGGTTTTGCTCTTTTTATTTAGTGATGGACAACAAGATCTGAGGTTCTGTGTTCCCACTGCAGTCAGTACTGCCCTGAGATCTGCTACTGATCTATCTTCACTGGTTTAATAAGGCTGAACTCAACGAGCAGACTTTACTGCATCAGCACTCCTGCTCTGAGACTTATTGCAACACTTTGCATCTGGTAGCAAATTTATTTTACACTATCGCTGAGTACAGTATGACTGGGGGTATTTCTTTGCTTATTTAAAGCAGTTAGACCCAAGCTTGGGCGTTTCTACCTACGTTACATATTGTCGGTAACCTTGATTATTTGTCTACCTACGTTACATATTGTCAGTAACATTTGTTTATTTTTCACGCAGAAAATAAACCCCTAGCAACTCTTTAAATGTTTTTCATATATTTTACCTGCATCGGCAAGTGTTCATTTTGGGTCTTGACTTCATTCAGGGGCCTGTGTTACAGGACAGTACATTCATTCAGGGGCCTGTGTTACAGGACAGTACATTCATTCAGGGGCCTGAGTAACAGGACAGTACACAAATTCAGGGGTGTGTTACAGGGTAGTGCACACATTCAGAAGCCTGTGTTACAGGACAGTACACACTGTAGAGAAGCACATTAACACTCCCCTGTGAAACGCATGACCAGGCTTTATGGTTCACTTAGAGCAGACGTAGACCACACAGTGGATTATTCAGAAACAACCACCAGAAAGCACCTGTCTTAGATGTACATACAACAAACCAGAGAGGGAGGCTGTGAGAGCTAACGGTGGATTAATGTTTCCTGAATAACACGAACTCTCAGTTTCACATGAAAATGAGACTCAGTCCAGATTCATGCAGAGTTCAGTTATTACTGATTTTTTTTTTTTTTTTAAATCCACTGTGGAGATGTAACCGATGTAAAAGTCTTCAGGCATTGACTGGGTAGGCCCTGGCTGGACCTATCACATCACTAAAGTGATAGTGATGATGATGATGATGATGATGATGATGCATAGCTACGTAAGCAATAACTGCTGTAACCAGGGTAACATATCAGAAGAGCTATTTTCAGAAAGAGGGTGGCAAAGACAAAAATGAACATATAAAAACATAAAAACAATAAAATTGTTCTGCTAACAGCAAATAAATTGAAGGTTAGAGGAGTACACTGTGTCATACTGTGAGGTCAGGCTAAGAGATACACATTGGTTTCAATGTTGTTTACCATGTTATAGTGTTTCTAGTGTTCTGTTGTTTTGGGTTTTTTTGTTTATTTGGTTTTGTAAGGTGGACTCAAACACAAGTGTTGATTATTTGCTCATATCTGTTTGCTGATGTATTTGTGTCTGCCTGTCGTGTGTTTGTCAAATGCACTGATTAATCACCAACTATGTGTCATGAATGTTTGTAAAGGATCATAGTGGGTTTGTAACTGTGACCTAACGAGCAGGAGGAGTGTACCCTGCTAAATCATTCATGCTGATAAATGTAGGAAATTTGCAGATTTAAAAGATTCACTGGCCGAGTGAAAGGTCCTCAGAGGTTTTTCGGCTGTCAAAATGAACAACAACAAAAAATCAATCAAAGTGTGTGGAATGTATAAAATGTATATATTCTGGCAAGCAAACACACACACTGACACATGGTTCCACAATCCTTGTGATCAGAACTTATTTTTAAATCATGAAAGATTTAAAGTCAAGCTAACGATGCCTTCCGCATACTAAACACAATCAGTGCGTTCTAAGTGACCTGTTCAGCTGTAATGCTTTCCTTCTCAGTCATATCTGTTGTTCTGAACTGTAAAAAAAATAATATAAATCTCATAGTATTTTCACATACTGTGCTGAATAGACTCTGTGATGAATGAATGTGTTGATGTAAAGCCCAGCTGCTTCGTTCGTATCCATCTGGCCGTACATAAATGCGGGAGTTTTGCTGTGTACATTCTACAGTGACGGCTTTAGGGAGGGGTGTCCTAAAAGTTAGGTTAATACTCTGATCCTGCTTGTCAGAAGCTCCAGTCTTTTTCTAATCGCTGTCATGAGCCGAGTCTTTGTTCAGAGGCTAATACTGCTACACTGCTTCAAAGGCATGCTAATCAGGCCGGCAATAGTGTCAGGAGACCAATTACACCCATGAAAAAGCTCCACAGGTTTAACTTAAGCATTCGGATAGAGACGAACACTGAAACCTTTGCTGATCTGAGATAAGGGGGGTGGGGTGCAGGCGCTGAAGTTTTAGCCACTTTCTTGTGGGAGCACCACAGATCTCAGATCACCAGGAACTGTCTCTTCTGTAAAGCAAGGAAAGACAAAACCAGCTTTGCACTGACCATGAGTCAAGGGCATTAGGCACTTAGGTTTTCACTGCCATACTGAGCAAGAGCATCAACCTCAACCTTTTGGTCTGATCTCAGGTCAGCCACAAAGAGGCTAACTAGGTACAGAGAAGAGCCCTCTTGCTCTCTTTCCTCCATTCACTGTCCCAGGATCGCACACCAGGTCTAGCCACAGAAGAACCAGGTTTAAATCAGGTTTTAAGCTCAGTATTTTTTACATTTTATTTTAGATCTGTCTGAAACGACCTGCATTGCGGCTTGCTTCTCTCAGGTTGTGTTTTAAGTCCCTTGTTTTAAAATGTACGTTAGCCTCCAGCGCTGGGATTAAGCTCAGGTTGTCCCATCCGTTTCCTCACACGGGTCCGCCTGCTACACTAGGAATTACATAATGATGGATCTCACTTCTGCAACTTTAAAACAAGGCTCTGAATGCACAAGTGACACGATTCAAATTTTAAAAAAAACCCATCTGGGCTTCCAGGGTCCGAGCAGCATCAATCACGACGCCGGCAGCCACACGCAGATGGAAGTGCAGCGTTATCTTTTTTTTTTTTCTGTGAACACTGTGATTTTAACAAACCTTCGTCCATCCAGCCTGACGTCCCCGAGCCCCTGATGATCCCTCAGACCAGGTCAGCGTCTCATCAGGGGTTTGTCCCTCTGGGCTGGACAGAGCAGGGCTTTTGGCTGATGCTGAGTGCAGATATATTTCAGCACCGCAGGACGCACTTGATTTGAGCGGAGGGAGGGCGGTGTGATTGATGAGCATCTTCTCTGCATCTGCACAGCCGCTGCAATCTGGCTTCAGTGCTCTCTCTCTTTTTCTAACTCTCTCTCCCTGCCTTTCATTCTTTCTCTAGTTTCTGTCCACAGTGGCCTCCCCTCGTTTACTCTCACCTTTCCACCTCTCTCTCTCTTTCTCTCTCTCTCTCTCTCTCTCCACAGCACAGTTTATTGTGGGATCGCTGCACGATGGAGCTATTGATGTGAGAACTGGGGTTTGTATGGAGGGTATTGATGTAAGGATGGATTGGTTCACTCCCCATTTACACAAGTGAAGAAGCAGGAATAAAGAAAGACAAAAAGAAAGAGAGAGAGAGAGAGAGAGAGAGAGAGAGAGAGAGAGAGAGAGAGAGAGAAAAGAAGAGACAGATACAGGGACAGATAGCCCTGGTCCTCTCTTCTCCTCTCCTCTCATCCCACATTTGGGTGTCTGTCTCTCTAAGCAGAACCATGTTGAGAGCGGAAAACGTCGCTGAGTGCTGACAGACCCTGGATTTCTTGCGCCAGAATTCTGTGCAGCACTGTTAGACTTTTTAAAATCTTTATCAGGGTATGGGAAGGCTAAACAATGGCTTTCTCTCACACTTAAATTCCAGTTCCCTGGTGCCCTGTTCAGCACATCAAAGCAGAACTAATACAGGTTTCTCGTTCATAGGTGTTGTCTAAATCTCTCTCTCTCTCTCTGTTTCTGTTTGCTATGGGGAGATCATAATGTAACAAAGTACAGACATTTGCACTAAACGAAAATAGCAAGAGAACCAGGTAATCTCATGACGTAATGCATTTAAACTCTATAAAGAGTTCAGGAAAAAGTGTGTATGAAACAGTGTAGAACAAGAAGTAAGGATAACAACGCCATCTGCTGCCGAGCGAACAACACAGCAGCTCAGGCGCTATAGAATAATTTTCTTTCCCCAGGCTTCCAGACTGAGAAACATATGAAGACTCCAAGACTTGCTTTTATCTTAAGATGAAGTCCTGGAGTGTGTGACAGATTGACAGATTTTTAAACTGACATATTTTTAAATGGACCTACTATTGGCAAACGGATGCGATACGAAATAGATAAACGCCAACCTTGCTTACGTCACAGTCATAATAATGCTCCTTTTTTACAACTAAAAAAATATATATCAGAAAGACTTTTAATTTATACAGCAGTTCAACGCGCTACAAATACGCTGGTAGCGTTTTAAAACTCATTGAGCTTGTCCTTTATGAGGCAGGCCAGAATCAGTTCGAGAGATTGGAGTCTCGGTTATTTACGTCCCTGAGTTATGACCGAGTCGGTCTGCTGAAGGCCAATATATGTTTTATACCTCTCTGCCCCACTTTATTTTTTTCTTCGGTTTTTACATCATAGCTTTCGGCTCTATTAATGATAGACTTTCGGATTTATCTCTCGATGCCAGAGAGCACAGCCCATAAACACACCACCGCTCCGACAGCCTTCTTCCGAAACTCCAAGTCACGACTTGTTTACGATGTTGTGACATCATAAAGTTTTCTGGTTAACATGGGGTTTTTTTTTTCGTTTCACGCAATATCGAATCATTACACGAATTTGGAAGCTTTTAAAACAAGTCTCGGTAGCTATACGAATTAAAGTTGTGTATAAAGCGAATGTTTCATTTACTTTGCGGTTAAATATCCACCACGTTGCGCGGACCGTATTGGCGGAATCCGCTCTCGAACGGCACTTTCTTGTCACCGCATGGCTGAAATCATGCTACCCGCGCGCTTCTCTGAGAAACGAGGGTGCATAGTTCCCTGGTTTTTCCTACAAACCTCACAACCGGTTTCCCCTCTCTTTCATCATCCTCGAGAAGATCACCAATGGATCAGAGGAAAGAATGACGACCAATCACCTCCACGTGCTATTGAGGATCTTTTTTTGCTTTTATTCGCACAAAACGTATTTACAAACACCTTTGGTAGGGGACAAAATGGGCTTAATATTTAATAACGCCTAGGGGTAGTCAGCACCCCTCACACTCGATCAATGACACGTCTTGGCCCTTGTTCAGTGTAAAATGATGTAGAAAATGCACGCGACCTGCCTTCAGGACTTAGTCCGTTCATTTGAACTGAACAGCGCGTTCAATCATAACTATGCGCAAACACTGAATGTAGGCTTTCTTTTCATCTGCCCCCGCCCGGATGTGTGTGCGCATGCACGTGTGTGTGTGTGTGTTATTTACCATTACACAGCAGTTCTGTAGTGCATGCTAAATGGCATTTTTTTTCTAAAGCATCTTTAGGGGCAGAGGAAACAGGGCTGGTGTGATGCAGTGTACCTCTGGAACAACACTCTAACTTAAATACCAGCAAAATGCACACGCTTGGCGAGGCCGGAGGAAAGTTCTAGTGCAAGCCTTAGCAACGGTCCCAAGAGCCTTAGCAACAGTCCCAAAAGCCCTCTCTCCATGCAGGAGAGTCCAGTTGAAAACAGAGCACTAAAACAGCTCCATTATGACTCCATCCAAACAGGATATCCTGTTTAACCAAAGCTCTTCCACATAAAAGTCTCTCTGTTAAGACAGACACGTCCTTCTGGAAAACCCCCCCCCCCCCCCCCTTTCAGAAAGCATAGGTGTGTTATATAATCCAGATTATATAATCAAGATTATACCATCCAATATTCTGCTCATTCTTATTTTTTTCTAGATTTTATTTCATTTGGTTTTACAACAGAATGTGTTTTAGCCCAGCAGCACTGATTTACACTGAATGGCTTCTTGGCGAAGGTGCAATACAGAAACAGTCTTTCTAGAACATTCAGTAACAGTACGGAGATCGCTCTCCGTTGTGCGCTGCTCAGACTTTATCATTCAGTTTTGCAAGAATTTCAAAATAACAACAACAACAACAAAAATGTTTCCATGACATTTCAGAACATCTAGGGCTGATCTGAATGTCTTTAATGTCTTTAATACATATTATGATGTTACATGTCTGATCTCAAGAGTACACAACAATTTCCTTCATCTCTGTTCTGCCCACTGTCACCTTGGTATAATGTCAGTCGTCAGTCGCCATGGCGTCTGTAGTCCTACACACACGCACACACTAGTCCTACACACACACTACTCCTACACACATCAGATCACTTTACCTGCTGTCAACACTGAGTTGATTGAAGACTACTAGGCTCACGTGACATTTACACCCAGCCCACACAGTTTACAGCTCTGTGTGTGTGTGTGTGTGTGTGTGTGTGTGTGTGTGTGTGTGTGTGTGTGTGCACGTGTGTTAATGCAAAGATTATGAGCTCCAGACTGTGTTAACCCCAATACAGAGGAATCCATCTTGATGTACAGGAGTGGCAGGTTTATTTAGAATACACCCCTGCTGTACGAGCTAGGTTCTGCTGTCAGAACTAGTGCAGTGTTGTAGACAGTCCTCTTCTCCAGTATGACTTAAGGCCAGAGTCAGAAGCATTACCTGGCCATCAAGCTGGGAGACTCTGAGACTCGGGCACTCAGAAATGTCTTTTCAGCTTGACGTCTGCTAGCTGTAAAGCTTTTCGCATCTTGCCTGTTGAAAATTCACAAAGAGATCATACGGTCACGATGTGGGATGATGTGGAGAGTGGCTGTGGGATTGCAGGAAGTGGCGGGTCTTGGAGAACTCGGGCTCCGGAGCCAGTTACAGTGAGGAGGGTGGCTGTGGAACTGTATGAGGGGGGCGGAGCTTAGAGTAGTCAGGCTCCAGATCCGTTTACAGTGTGATAGGTGATGGTGTCACTGTAGAAGTGGGCGGAACTTAGAGTAGCTTTTGCTAGTGCAGTTAAGCTGAAATGCCGGAGCTGAAGGTGGAGGTGGAGACGGAGCTGAGGGATATGGTGGAGGTGGAGACGGAGCTGAGGGATATGGTGGAGGTGGAGACGGAGCTGAGGGATATGGTGGAGGTGGAGACGGAGCTGAGGGATCTGGTGGAGGTGGAGAGGTGCATAAATCCAACATGGAGGACAGAAAAGTATTTCTTCCATATATATAAAAGTTGCAAGGGACGTATTTATGGTGTAATTAAGAAAGCCATATCTTGACGAGCTAATTGTGCTGGATTCATTTGAGTAGACACTTGTACGTTACTGCTTTTTGAGAAATCTCCGTTCTATGGTGGCTGTTTGCAGACACAGGTTCTTAACCCAGCCTCCAGATTGCCCATATTTTCACTCTTCCTTCACTCCTGAACGAAGCTAACGACACCAGCGAGTTCCTGGTCCAGGTGGAGCAGGATGAGGGTCGGAGCACATGTGAGGACTGCCAGGTGGACACAGAGCACCTGCTTGAGAAACACAGTTCTGTGATGTGCCAGGAATATGGCAGCAATCCAGTTTAGAGTTGCGGAGAAAAAAAATATTACGCCTGGATTTATTCCAGCTGCTGAATTTACATCAACACAGCAGGTGTTAAATTAACAGCGTTTGTTCGTTGTTTCTAATAAGATGATTATTAGTTCTGACTGTTCACTTTCCTCACAATCGAGAGGCCAGTTCCTAACAACAGAATTTGGATGTTTTTCTCCCTTCTATATGAAATATGTGAAAAGCAGTACAGGAAAGAGAGGCGTAAAATGGCAGTGTGTTTCTGCATGACCTCTTAAAGACTTGCTAAAACAAAGCATCAATGCTGCATTAATGTGAGAGTTCGGCTCCACATCCACAGAGACAAGGGGGGGGGAGCGTGAGAGAGGAAGAGAGGGAGGGAGGGAGGGAGGGAGGGAGAGAGAAACCTTCTGCCCATAGCACTGAAGAGTCTTAAAGGCCCTCTGAGATGAACCACAAAACACATAAATGGCCAATTATACTGACTTCAAGAAAGATGCGATGAAAAATGCTTCTTTGTCTATTGCGTAATTCACAAAGGTGGTTTATATAAGCGCCCCAGTCAGACTGCTGGATGAGAGTATTGTTTAGCTCCCCAGTCAGACTGCTGGATGAGAGTATTGTTTAGCTCCCCAGTCAGACTGCTGGATGAGAGTATTGTTTAGCTCCC
>JAOYMR010000005.1:16277656-16289039 GCA_025802075.1 Tenebrosternarchus preto
CCCCCCCCCCCCCCCCCCCCCCCCCCCCCCCCCCCCCCCCCCCCCCCCCCCCCCCCCCCCCCCCCCCCCCCCGTTGATTAATCAGTTTGTTCATCACGTAGTTCTCAACAGTCTCAGGAGGAGCTGGAGAACCAAGCGTTCCACAGTCTCTCCCCTAAAGGGTTAAAGCCTTGTATAGTGTACTCTAACAGTAAAGCTAGGGAGTTATAATGGACTACACTAAACAGGGCTTCCAGGTGACATTTTAGCCCCATGTGGCTCTGGTCCTGGGATCCTGGCAGCTCTGCCAGTGACACGACCGGTCGGGGCTGAACGGACTCTCTCATTTTACTGAAAGGACTCTCTCATTTTACTGAAAGGATTCTCTTGTTTTAATGAAAGGACTCTCTCGTTTTACTGAAAGGACTCTCATTTTACTGAAAGGACTCTCGTTTTAATAAAAGGACTCTCTCGTTTTACTGAAAGGACTCTCATTTTACTGAAAGGACTCTTGTTTTACTGAAAGGAGTCTCTCATTTTACTGAAAGGACTCTCATATTTTACTGAAAGGACTCTCATTTAACTGAAAGGACTCTCTCATTTTACTGAAAAGACACTGCAAGGGTCTGAAATGAGCCACAAATGTAAACCTCCATCCCTCCCTCTCTCTCTCTCTGTAAATTCAGTTTAGTTCAATTCAATTCTGAGGTTAGAGCAGTAAAGCAGACTGAACTGAACATTGTTGAGTATGGAAAAAGAGATTAAATCTGTTCAGATTTAACTGTTAAAGGTAACAAACACTGTAATGCTGTAACTGCAAGCAAAAAATTAATGGAATGGTAGGAAATTACCCAGTTAGTTTATTTTATTTTATTCAGTCTCTCTCTCTGTATCTCTCTGTATCTCTGTCTGTGTGTAAGGGAGTGTGTATAAGGGTGTGTGTGTGTGTGAGGGAGTGTGTGTAAGGGTGTGTGTGTAAGTCTCGCAGTGCCAGTGGAGCTGAGCTGATATTACTCACTAATTTACCCTGCTGACTGCACTAATCAGCCCCAGAATCCCACCACAGCAGTACAACACCACCGTACATCATAGTACAACACCACTATACACCACCACCGTACACCATAGTACAACACCACTATACACCACCACCGTACACCATAGTACAACACCACTATACAACACCACCGTACATCATAGTACAACACCACTATACACCACCACCGTACATCATAGTACAACACCACTATACAACACCACCGTACACCATAGTACAACACCACTATACAACACCACTGTACATCATAGTACAACACCACTATACACCACCACTGTACACCATAGTACAACACCACTATACAACACCGCCGTACATCATAGTACAACACCATTATACAACACCACTGTACATCATAGTACAACACCATTATACACCACCGCCGTACATCATAGTACAACACCACTATACAACACCGCCGTACATCATAGTACAACACCATTATACAACACCGCCGTACATCATAGTACAACACCATTATACACCACCGCCGTACATCATAGTACAACACCACTATACAACACCACCGTACACCATAGTACAACACCACTATACACCACCACCGTACACCATAGTACAACACCACTATACACCACCACTATACAACACCACGTCAGTACAACACCACATCTGTCTCTCTCTTGCTCTCTCTGTTTCTCTCCGTCTCTCTCTGCTTCCCTCTCTTTCTCTGTCGTTCTCTCTCTCTGTCTCTGATGATCTCTCTCACTGTCTCTCTGACTGTCTCTCCGAGTTACTGTTTCAATACTGCCTTCGACTGTGTTCTTTCTGTCTTGATCCTGTTGGCAGGTAAGCAGAGGTGAACCACCCTGTATTCTGGATCACTCCTCCCTGATCCCCTGGGGCTTCAGTGATTCTCACTCTCCACAAATCAAAAAGGCCACATTGTGTGCGAGTAAAGCTGTGTGTGCATTAACTGTTCATTAATGTAACGTCAATATTTCTGCTCTTGGCTAAATTCGAGTTTTATTGCCACAACTGTATCATTTACACTATTGTCAAAAAAAAGGCTTAAAGTTTAATTATAAAAACAATGAAATCAACAAGCTATTGCCTTTCACTTTATATGTATATAAGATCTCTCTGTCCTATCTTGCCACCTGTATATTAGTGAGCTTCCTGTGGCATAACTGATGTGACCATTCAAAAGGACTCCACAACCTGTCGCCGTGGCAGCACTATATCTGAGCACTTTATTGCTTCCTCCAGGTCATAGTGCCGCTTCTACATAAATGATGGCTATGTAAATCACCTGAAGCGTAGTGCTATTGGAGAGGCACAGATTTAAGGTTCAGCCGGAATTGCTAAACAGACAGGAAACCAATAGCTAGAGTGCTGAGTGAAGGGATTGTGAGAGAGAGAGAGAGCGTGGCAGAGAGAGAGAGAGACCAAGAGAGAGAGAGAGACCAAGAGAGAGAATGGGAGAAAAGGGAGAGAAAGAGAGAGTGAAATAGAGTGTAGAGAGAGGGGGAGAGAGAAAGAGAGAGCAGGAGAGAGAGAGAACGGAAGAGAGTGAGAAAGAGTGGGAGTGAGAGAATGAGAGAACAGGAGAGAGAGATTGGAAGAGTGACAGAGAGAGTCAAAGAGAGAGAGAAAGAGAGAGAGAGAGAGAGAGAGAGAGCCCATTTATCATGGTACTGGCTTAGCAAGCAACAGCCAATTCACCCAAGACTGACTGGAAAGTTCCTTGCTCTAAGTCCCCTGCTGTGTTATATTAGGTTCTTTCTCACCTGCTCACTGTTAAGTTCACTTATCTGTCTTTACTGGTCTTACAGCTAGTGGCTGTTAAAAGTAGCGCCAATTCAGTTCACATCTTCAGAAGTTTAGGGTACAGTGGAAATGTCTTACTCTGTAATTCCAGGAAATCCAGAAATCATATTGACATTAAAATGGGCATAAACAATAAAAATAAAAACAATAAAAATGCAAGGTAAAATATGGAATGAAATTAGAAATAAATACCAAACATGGCAAATTATAAATGCTGTATGCATTTTTATTTTACTATATTTTGAATACAGTGGTGATTATTTCCCCAAGCTCTTACTACTCTTAGAAAGGCATCCACTTCTCAGGCTGGAGAACAACAGCCCAACGCCCCCTTAACTGTGCAAAGACTGACACCTGCTGGTGGACGATAAAATTACATGTGAACTATTTCTTAATTGAAGACTTTGTTGTTTTGTCCAGCTTGTGACTACTAAATATGACTAATGCCATCTGGCTTTGCGAATCTTACAGTTCATACTGCAACAAAAAATCTGTTGTTTTACAGCTGAGTCTGGATGCAATCAGGCCACCTGGACCCTCTGCCAACAGCTTTGAAAAGAACAATACGTTCATTATAACAGGTCTGGTGATTCCCACAAGAACGACCCAGCTATTTGGTGCAGCTCGTAGAAGCAGAGCACGAAGAAGGTCCTCCACCAGAGGGGATTCTGGGTCAAGTCCTGGTAGTGCCAAACAGCATTCCCTGGCCAATCTGGGTTTCCAAATTAACAGAGTGGAAAGATACCCTGTGGTTTCCCTCTCTCTTCCATTCATAACCGTCTCTGAGTGTTGTAAACGGGAGTCTCGCAGACACAGAGCTGGGTAATTACTCTGGTCTGAGTGTGTGTATCAGCCAGCAGACGATGCTCCAGGCTTTTACGTAGGAAGGCAATCCAACCGGCGCTATTATATTTCAACAAAGAGCTCTAACCTCAGCAAACTCAAGCCTTATTTACAATCATTCATCTTAAGACTTGCTATTCAGTATAATTTCACATTATGAATAATTCAATATTATTTCATTTTATGTAACTGATATGTGAAGAAGAGTAATGGGAGTCAATGGTTCCCTTGGAGTTTAAGTACTAAAAAGAAAAGGAATTACAGTGATCATTTAGAAGTTCTGCTTCAGCTGTCAGAGGAAAATTACCCAGACATACCTTATAAATACATACCTCACATAAACACCCCCAAATAAATACATAAATACCCCTTACATAAATACCCACAAATAAATACATAAATACCCCTTACATAAATGTCCCCAAATAAATACATAAATACCCTTAAATAAACACCCCTTACACAAATACATACATGCCCCTTACATAAATATATAAATACCCCTTACATAAATACATAAATACCCTTAAATAAACACCCCTTACACAAATACATAAATACCCCTTACCCCTTACATAAATATATAAATACCCCCCCCCCCCCCCAAAAAAAAAAAGCTTGTTGTTTCAGTGCAAGTCTCCATTACTTGTTGTTCCATTGTTCAGTTTGGTTATCCAGCCATTAAAACCTGCTTTCATCTGGATAACTGCCATATTTCAACAGGAAGAAATGCGCCTGTTTCCCAGACTACCGGAGGCTAAGGTCCAGATTTCAGTAGGGAACTGAAAACCTGTGTTTGTAGCCAATTACCGACCAACACTTCAATTTGAATGATTTCCAGCTCAGTATTCAACACGTATTCCACGACTCTGTGTTGATTATGTGGTTATCACTGGCAGCTAATGACTTCAAATAATGGAAACATCAACCGAAAGAGGACATGAACACTGAAACATATTAATCACAAATACTGCTTAATGTCTCTTCCAGTACTTGTGTTGACTCCTAAAAACACGTTTAAAACATACATGCTGATATCATATCAGCATATAGATGCATTTCTAAAGCCCGCATGAGATGTGTAACAAAGCTTTCAGCTAGTTGGCACCCACTTGCTGGTGTGTCAGTCACAGGAGCAATCAGGTAGGCGTCTGGGGGGACTGTGTCAGTGCACATGACAGCAAACTCAAAACAAGTGAGAAATGCCCCAGGAAAGAGGAACAGTGTGTACATGCAGCTCTGTGACAAGTGTAGGTGAAAGCCCACAGGAAACAGGTCCTTTACGAGTCTCTGTAATTACAGCGGGCCTGAGTCTGCTTAGCCAGTCGCATGTTATTTGTTTATTATTTTTTGGCTCATGTTTATTAACACTTTGTCAATTTTATTCACGTAAAATTGCATTTTAGGTGAATGAATTTCCTAAAAGTTGGGTACTTCCGCACGCTGTAGTCACGGCAAAAAATATATTTATGTTTATGTATTATGTATATATTGTTTTATGCAGTATTTAGAGAAAGTGGTGCAATAAGCAATAATCTGCAGTGAAAACCTGTGCTGACAGCTGCATCCCTAATGAAAGCACATACACAGATAAGGGGAGCTGATCCCAGAACAGCATGTTAGTAACATGCTGCAGAAATGCACCACTGAGTGGGAGAAACTAGAAACTTTTGTTACTACACTTGGTTACAGGTTTGAACTTGGTCAAAATTAAATGTTTTTCTGCTGAATACTATAATGCAGTGTTTCCCAACCCAGTCCTCGGAACCCACCAGTCAGTTCCAGGTTTTGGCTTTTACCTAATGTGTTGGGCACCTGGACAGAGCAAAAACATGGAACCGTCAGTTTCTCCCCAAGGAATGGGCTGGGAAATAATACTATAATGGGTGCACTATCTTTTTCTACAAACTTTAACATGCATCTGGATTAAAAGCGCTCTGAAAGAAAAGCTGTTGCCATTGCTAATTGGTAAAAACATTTTGGGACTCACTCACACACACACACACACACTCACACACACACACACACACACGCTGTATACTGTATCAGGAGGTTGCCCTGTTGCAGTTTGCTGGTCATATGATGGAGATCTGAGTGAGAATAGCTGCAGTAGAAGCACATGGCAGGAAACAGGAGACCAAAGTCCTGCTCACATTCCAGCTCAGCCAAGACACTACACACACACTCCCTTCTTCAACACACATGCATGCATGCGCACACACACACACATACACAAATGCAAATATCACATAGACTCTACACACACATACACACACACACACACACACACACACACACACATACAGACAGATGGATCAAAGCATCTTTCCAGCTAACGAGAGCACAGTGCTGTATGCCACTAGTACTATATAAAGCATATATAAAGTTTTAAAGATATAAAACATCACTTTAACTTTAACAAACTCATACATACTCTCTCTCTCTCTCTCTCTCTCTCTCTCTCTCTCTCTCTGTATGTAAATTCAGATAAGGGTTTCAAACAATAATATAAAACTTAAGTCTTGCCTTTTTTGCCTTACTGTTTCATTATATTTACTTGTGTTTCAGTCTAACAAAATCATTTTAAAAAGAAAAATAAAACCACTAAAAATGCTAAAAAAAAGAAAAACTAATAATCCAAATGAAACAATGTCAACAGACGAGAACATTCTAGAATCTTCCCAGCCATCCCAGAGGCGTCAGAGCTGACTTAGCCAGTGTTGGACTGGACTGACGTGCTTTGGAGCAAGCTAGGTCACTGCACTCTGGAGCGCTAACCAGCGTTAACCAGCGCTAACCAGCTGCACTCCACTACTGGGACACAGGCAGGATTACCAGCCCAGTCCGTGAGTCACACCAGCTCACATGATACACCGTTGTGAAGGCCTGCTCTCAGAGAGCAACCGTGGACGGAGAGCAGACGAAAGGGCGAGGGGGGGGGGGCAGGAGAATAAGAAATGAGTAAAAGTTGATCACGAGTGTGTGTGTGTGTGTGTGTGTGTGTGTGTGTGTGTGTAGAAGTTAACAGAAGTGACAATATGTTTCTAGAATGGAAGTTTGAATTCTAGAATTAAAGCTGCTATTTCGTCTATTTGTGTTCAGCTGTATTCATTTTAAATAAACAACTGTCCTCCGTTATTTGTCACCAGTCTCTTAAAGGACATGAATCTATATAGAGTGTGTGCTTGTGTTTAATATCTATTAATTCAGTTTTTGAACCAGGTCTGTTTCTATAGTGGTTCTCTACTGGTGGCCAACACAAGGGTTTGCAGCTCACTGCTGGTGTGATGGGAATTGCAGCTCCACGTTGCTCTCAACACTGATGTGGTGTCTGCTTCCAACAACTAAATCCCAACTGAAGGTGTTCTGTGAAAAGGGGCGGCACTGTTCTGGGATCAGCAACGTCTGCCAGTTGTGCTAATCTTTTTTTTTCTTTCTTTCTCCCATTACATTTGCCTTTGTATTGAAACGTTTGTTTATTTTTTGTCATTCTTCCTCTTTCTACATGTGTCTACACTCTGCATCTCACTTTTACATCCCGAAACACACAAACACTCACCTTTCAAATCATCAACAGCAACAAAACCATCATTCCTTAAATTGTTTCCCTTTACTCATCTGCATATCAAAAGAAAAAAAAAACCTCCATAATAAGACCCTCATAATTTAATTTCCCATCTTTCCTAAAGACATTTTCCAATGTCCTCATAATATCTAGTAATTAATAGCAATAAAAAGAGCCCTGAATGCAAGCGTCTCTAATGCAGGGCAGAAGCACAGCTACAGCGTCATTTGCCTAAAGCTTAGATGGATTAAAGTGTAACAGGGAAAAGCAAAATTAACTGTTAAAACACTTCATACTTTTATGCGTTTTTCATATGTATCAGTCACAGAGTGATTTAGTGAAGCAAAGCTGATCGGATCAGACATTTTTAACATGATCGTTATCTTGCTTAGGGACTGCGCGGTTCTGCAGCATTAATTTTAGATCTTGGAAATTATATTTAATTACTTGTGATGGAGAGTGTGTGTGTGTGTGTGTGTGTGTGTGTGTGTGTGTTGTGTGTGTTGTGTGTGTGAGAGAAAGAATGAGTGTGACAGAATGAGAAAGTGTGTGTGTGTGGCTGACGGCTCTCACTGGGCTTATAAGGTGTTAAGACCAGATTCTCTCATGAATAAAGAACAGATACTGAAACACCATGACCCATATAAATCACAGAGACATATATTACACACGTGAAGTGAAGCCCCAGCTGGAAAGTCACTCTTCACAATAATATGTTCCCATCAACAAAAATGTAATATGATAAAAATTATACAACTGTAAAATTAATCCATGTGTGTGTGTCGTCTTACACAGCCTGCAAATGACACAAATGCTCTAATGATCTATATATTGTGGTATGGACTCCTTATTTGCTGGTGTATTTTCCACTCTTCTAAAGCTGTGCAGTAGTGGGGTGAACGCAGGCAGTCGCTAGGGCCCTAGGCAGTCGCTAGGGCCCTCCAACAGCAGCCCTAGGTGCAGCTTCCACTGCAGGTCAGAGGGTCACACTCCCCAACACACACACATAAGGACCATAGTGACAGACTTCCCCATGGTGTGATGAGACAAAAAAATAATAAACTCTCATGCTGGATTGTAACTTGGAATAGTGAATATGGTGGAAGATGTACAGCAGTGAACCAGGCTCGGTTCTACATTATATATACTGGCCGTGCTTCAGATTTATGTAACTTTGGACTGTTTTTCCTTTGAGGCTGTAAGGACTATACTGCTCGGGCAGAGGGGGAAAAGACAAAGCTATGCAGTTTGAAGTGGTCAGACTGTGGCATGGTGTTATAGACACCTAGAAACCCTAGTATGCTTACTGCAGGACACAGGGTGACACCGCTGCCCCCTGCTGACCAAGAACATTAACTGACTGCTGTAGCACTTTCCACACCCTCATGTTTTACAGGCACCACAGGCAAACCATTGCATCTTAATCTTAGTGGGAGAATAACATCTGATATTTATGGGAGGGAGGGAAAGAGAGAGAGAGAGAGAGAGAGAGAGAAAGGCACATGACTCTGGCCCTCCAGTGTTCTGTGAGGTTTCTATCATGTAAAAGTGCACTCAGCGATGAATAGAAACATGTGAGTCACTCTGAACAAATGCGTCTGACACATCCTGCAAAAGTGATGTAAAAGCATCAAAGGTGAATAGAACTTCACTGTTTTACACACACCCACCTGCCTCACCTCAGAGTTTTGATATTTCCCATGTCATTTCAAGAAAAAACAACACACACACACACACACACAAATCTACAAATGTGTATTTTTTGTTTTGTAGTTTTGTAAATACAGTAGGGTATAGGCGGGAGATAATCCTTTCCATTTAGATTTTGTACAAGCGCTGCGTGACCCCTCTAAATTTGAGTTCGAAGGAAATGTGATGTGGTCACGCGGGGATCAGAGATCTCAGGGAGTCATGCGCTAATCCGGTATTTAAACTCGGGATTTTTTTAGGTGGCTCGCGCGCGGTTCAGTTAGAGCTGTTCGGACAGGAATCGTCCTAACAATCTAAGGCTCGTGCTAGGGAGTTGTCCAATTCCACATATAAAACACATACGTCTGTCATGCGGAGCGTTGCATTTGCTGACTAGGAAAAAAATCACACTGACCAGTACATTACGTATATTTTTTAAAATGTGGAAGTACGGTGTTTTGGTGCTTCTGGGGGCCGTTACGGTGCGCGCTCAGTTTCCAAGGGAATGTGTTACACCGGAGGTTCTCCGGAGTGGTCAGTGCTGCCCGTCTCCGTTTGGCCAGGTAAATAATCCATGCGGAGTGAACATGGGACGAGGACAGTGCGTGCCTGTTCGCGTGGACCTGCGCCCTCACGGACCTCAGTACCCTCACGACGGGCGAGATGACCGCGAGCGCTGGCCCTTAAAATTTTTCAATCGTACATGCCAATGCAACAACAACTTTTTCGGCTATAACTGCGCGAGATGTAGACACGGGTTCACTGGGATTAACTGCGATCAGCGAGTGCCCGTAGGTGAGCGAAATAATGATAAGATGATGTTAAAATACCATCCGACAGATCTGTTAGGCTTTTAATATATCTACTTTTTGTTTACTGTTTAAAATTGCTATTATATTGCTGTTTGGTTTATTGACGTTTATTTTATGGTAAACGCATTGTAAACGGTAAAAGGTATTGTATGGTAAACGGTAGCACTGCCTCAAAGTTAATTTTATTTGTGCGAAACGTAGTTACTGCTGATCATCTGCATACAGTTTTATTAAACAGTGTCTCTACACCTTTCTCAGTCAGAAGGAATGTTAAGACGCTGAGCGCAGCAGAGAAGCGCGCCTTCGTGAACGCGCTCGACCAGGCCAAGCGTACCGTGCATCCTGACGTGGTCATCGCCACGCGCCGGTATGAGGAGGTGTTTGGACCCGACGGAAACGTCACGCAGTTCGAAGACATCACCATTTACAACTATTTCGTATGGGTGCACTATTACTCCGTCAGTAAAACCTTCCTCGGTGGCGGACAGCCGAGCTTTGGAGGAGTGGACTTCTCTCACGAGGGACCCGGGTTCCTGACGTGGCACCGGTACCACCTACTGCAGCTTGAACGTGATATGCAGGTAAGAGCGCGTGCGACGGAGGTTGTTGGGAGGGTGCCCGCGTGCTGTTTTGAGTATATGAATTAACCATTTTAGTGCTCTGATACGTTTTATGTTTTTATCTCCACGGATGAATTTCAGAATTTACCCAAGTTACTGTGCTTTACACCTAGAAACGCAGACTGTAGTGTTTTTCATTACCCAAATGACTTCTAATTACAGCTCGAAAGAAAAGAGACGTTGTCAAGGCTGAAATTCACCTCAATGTGATGCGCTCTTTACGGATTTGCGATAAAACACTACCGTCCCTTGCGGGGAAAAAACGATTCCCTTCTTTATCCACGCGCTCGCAGATTTTAAGAGAAAACTTAAAACATATTTGACTTTTAATTGCTAATTTGTCGCGTCTGCAAAGAAGTTGTTACACGAACATGAAGAGGCTACACTAAAACATGAGTTACGCAAAAAGTTCCGTGTTCGTCCAGGACATGTTGCAGGACCCGAGCTTTGCGCTTCCGTACTGGAACTTCGCCATTGGGGGCAACCAGTGTGACATCTGCACGGACGACCTGATGGGCGCGCGCAGCAGCTTCGACGAGAATGGTATCAGCTCCAACTCCATCTTCTCGCGGTGGCGAGTGATCTGCGAGAGCGTGGACGACTACGACACCCTGGGCACTATCTGTAACAGTGAGTTAACTTGAAGCATGAAGCAACAACAAACCCAGAAAAGAGTTGTTTCTCAGGTTGTTTCTTCAGATAGAAAAAACAAATGCTATTCCATGAACCACTTCTGTACTCAGGCAGGGGAAAGAAAAAAAAAACATAAACAAAATGCCGGATAATTCAGGATACTCTCCCTTTTTCTCTGTCTCCACCACCTTCTCTTTCAGGTACGGAAAGTGGCTCAATCAGAAGGAACCCCGCAGGGAACGTGGCCCGGCCCATGGTGCAGAAACTCCCCGAGCCTGAGGACATAAAGGCCTGCCTGGAGGTCACAGTTTTTGACACGCCCCCGTTCTACTCCACCTCCTCCGAAAGCTTCAGAAACACCATTGAGGGTACCCACACACACAATTACATGCACACA
>JAOYMR010000005.1:16309677-16325590 GCA_025802075.1 Tenebrosternarchus preto
AGTCAAGTTCATCCACACCAGACTCTGCCATCCATGTCTTTATGGACCTTGCTTTGTGCACTGGTGCACAGTCATGTGTATGTATATATATATATATATATATATATAATGAGGAACATATATATTTAGAGTGCTAAACTACAGTGCTTAATTCAACAGATGAATGCTTTTAATTTCATTGTAGGCGTGGACTTTAAACGCTGCCATTTTTGCCCCTTGATTTCAGGTCTGTTGTGGACCAATTCCCCTTAGCTAAAGGTATCCAAGGTAAACATACCGTTTTGAATTTCGCTAAAACTCAATTTGAATTAAGCTAAAGCTTTGAACCACACTGTACCAGCTGTGTAAAAAAACACAACTTTACCCAGTCAAACTACACACACAAACACACACCAGATATGAGACTTGAAAGAGTGACGGAGAGAAACAGTGAGAAAAAAATATTTGTAAAAGCCTGCTCTCTAGCCCTTCCTCCTGAATTATAATGTAAAAATAACAGTGTCAGAAACTCTAACCCAGTTCTGACTGCCTGAGAGAAAGAACTGGAGAAAATACACATGGATCATTGATATTAGCTCTGAACTGTGTTACATACACAATGCAAGCAGACGTGGCAGCGTTCAACAGAGGAAATTGCCCAGGACCAGTACAAAAGTATGTGGGGCCAGTTAATTGGCCAGTTGCTGGGCCAATCGGGACAGTGACACTGTTTCTGCCAATCACAGCCAAGGGTCTTTCCACCTGTGATGCTAACTGGCTGAAGCTTACCCTCGATTCCCCTATTCCACCCTATGCTGCATTGCACTTAATATGGACTTTCATGCCAGTTACTCTGTAAGTGAAGAATTCATAGCATTTCAGTTTTATGTATTCAATAAATGGATCTTACAGGCAGTTAAACATGTGCCTTCTATTAATCTAGACTTGTAATTACTGTATTTTGTAGTCCTTAACATTATGGTTTATGAGTAATTGTGTGTGTGTGTGTGTGTGTGTGTGTGCATGCATCTGTGAGTGTGGTTGTGTGTGTGCATATGCATGCACTTGCGTGTGCATTCATGCAAGTGTGTGTGTGTGTGTGTGAGTGCGTGTGTATGCATGCATGTGGGGGTGTGTGTGTGCTTTTAGCACCTTCTCATAAATCTTGCTTTTGGTCTAGACTTCTGTACTCCGCAGGAATGGGTTCTTTCCCTGGAGAAGTCCAGTGAAATCCTGCCTCTCATCTTCCAGTTTTCCACTGTGACCTGACGTTTCCATTACGGACTGTTACTCTGGAATTCTGCAAAACAAAACATTGCAGTATTGTATAAATGTATGTGCAGTATTGTTTAAATGCAGGTGCAGTATTGTATAAATGCAGGTGCAGTATTGTATAAATGTATGTGCAGTATTGTTTAAATGCAGGTGCAGTATTGTATAAATGTATGTGCAGTATTGTATAAATGCAGGTGCAGTATTGTATAAATGTATGTGCAGTATTGTATAAATGCAGGTGCTTTTTTCCATCTAACAAAACAATAACAGGAGTTAAATACAAAGAAATTTACAAAAAATAATGATAAATAGGAATTTTCTTTAAAAGTTCACAGATGCAGATTTACATAGTGTAACAGAGAGAGAGAGCTCTCCTTCTGGAACCAGAGAGCATCCTAAGCTAAAGGTGTTCGGTCTGGATTCTATCCAGGATTGGGGGAGGAGGTTTCTTCTTTCTTTTTTTGGTATTTTTAATTTTTCCGTTTATCTAGCACCATTCTTCCTGCCTGTGAAGTACTTTTATAGATATAATTTTTCTTTAACTCGATCCTGTGCTGAAGCTGCATGTTCACATTTACTAAGAATTCCTTCCTTGCTGTTTATTACGTTGATCACATCTGTTAAATATGTTTTCCTACTGCCGTTGAAGGGTTTTATTTTGGCTTGCTGGGTCCAAGTACTTTCTTCTGTGTTTACTAAATGTCATACATTTGAAAGAAGCTCATTAAAGTACAAGAGAAAACCATTAAAGTACAATGTGACCTTTTCCAAATGCAACTCTCAAAGTAGCCTGATTCTTGGTCATTCAGAATAATCGACTCGATATGTCAAATTATATATTACAAAGCATTTTATTTCTCAGAATCTCTTGCATTACCATCGTGCTTTTATTGTTGTTGCCCTGTCTCACAGCTGAGGTTTTCCAGGACTCCATAAAACACTCTGATAAGACAGAATTAAGCACATCAATGCAATTCTAAACAGAACCTGTAAACACATCCGTCTCATAGAGTTTTTAAATACCGTCATTTATCAAAGTAAAAAAAAAGATCAATTCTTTGATGTTTTCCCAAAACGCACATGCTTACTCCTACACAGCTCATACACTCTGCTATTAGACAACCCAAACTAACATTTCAATCGACACACATCAACTAAAGACAACAATTCACTGAAATATGAAATGGAATATGAATCCCATTTAGTGTTTTTTTTTTTTTTTTTTTACATAATCTCTTCTGTGCTCGTCGATCCTGTAACTGCATTTCATCTTTGGGAACAACCCTCACTATGTCAGAGTCCAGTGCTCTGTGGGATCGTAAGTTAGATGTGTTGCTCTGCCTGAGGACAGCTGGGCACTCAGTGAGTGAAAACTGGAGTCCAAACTGCAGTTTAAACGAAAAGAACTTGCTTGTGCACATCATGTGCCTGGGTATTCTCAACTTATAAATACAAGTCATTAATTTCATACACTCCCTCCACTTGCTCTGTGGGCCTTTGTGCGAATGTGTGTGTGTGTGTGTGTGTGTGTGGGAGTGCATTGTTTAGACGTGTTAAGACCATGGAGTCTGTTCTGCCTCAGGCGATTTGAGCTCAGACTAGGGTTGAGGTGTTGGAGACCTTCTCCGTACACCAGCGTCTCCCTGCTCTTCTCCGACTCTGAGGAGGTCTGACCTGCCAGAACTAGAAGTTCACTCATCCACTCTGACAGCTTCTTTCTCTCTCCGTCTCATCACTCTACTTTCCGTTTTAGTGTAACTCAAGGTAACTAAGATATTATCTCCAGCGGGTCAAGAGATGGGTTGGGGGTGGGGGGCTCAGTATCTGGAGATCTCTTCAGAAAGACTGTGCTGGAGGGGTAAGACCAGCAGACTGAGACAAGCAGAGGGAAAAAGAGACACACACACACACAAAGACACATGTCTTAATAGATATGGTACTTCTAAAGCTTTTGGAGAGCTGCCACTTCCTGTGACTGATTCACTTCCACGTTGACTGGAGCCATTTGTACAGTGTTTTATTTCGTTTTAAAACTGGGTAAAGAAGACAGCATGACAGGAAAACAAAAATAAACAAATATTTATTTATGTTTATTACTGAAATACTGAACAATTGATATATAAGATTTGATGCTGTCTGAGCATGGCAGAGAGGTAAACAACATCTAACCTAACATAAGAGTTGCTTTTGTCTTTGTGTGGAAGATTTTCTCCTAATTAATGTTCAGTTTTTTAAAAATGTCTTGCCATTATATATTCCCACAGCCACATATAGCCTACCTACACAAACAACTACTATGAGGAACACACACACACACACACTCACTTTTGTCCTTACGTGTGTAAGTCAGTGCACGTGTGGTTGGGTGGGTGGGTGTTGCTCTGAGGCCACCTGTCTCTACAGAGCATACTGCTCTATTGTGGCCAGGAGAAAAGCCTCTTACTGATGTACTGAAATGTCCCTCAGGGGCCCCATGGAGCACTAGAGGAAGAAAGTTTAGGGAGATATCATATGTTACACAGATGAAAACCCCAACATGGTTCCATCAGTCTCAGGTGAAACAGGTACAGAGCAAATGACACTCACTCAACAAGTCCTCAGTCAGCAACTACTTGTTATGGTGCATTAGGAGAGTTGTACGTTAATTAAATTTGCCTTACTAGAGTGTATTTAAACCAGGGTTCTACACACAGTCGTGTACGTGTGAGCTGAATGAACATGTACAACATGAATAAACCAGGGACAACACTGAACAGTGCTGGGATATGGCCCTTAAGGTATAGCATTTCAAAACAAACCACTACGGCTTCTCTGCTGTTTAAACAACATCAAAAGATAAGGAACAAATGCAAAGATAAGGAACTAAACCAACCCCAGAGTTAAAAATTTATCAAACATCATGTTTACATCAATGTTTATGTTCAACTCAACCTGCAAGGGTACATTTTTTGTTTGTATATTAGTAAGGAATTTGAAATCAGTTTTTGTGCTCTCTCTCTCTCTCTCCTTCTCTCCGTCTCCCTCTCTCTCTTGCTCTCTCTCTCTCTCTCTCTCTCTCTCTCTCTCTGATGGTAAGATGTACAAATAAGGATTTGGATAGGCATAGCAACACAACTGTTTAATTTTAGAAATGTTTATATTGTCTTTGTCCAAGTCTGTTACTCGGTATACGCCAGTTGCCGAGTAGAATATGCAGATTTTTCATGGCAGTATGTAAGCGCGTTTGTAAGTGAAATAAGAGTCTCTAAATACCATAAATGAAAATTCACCGATCTCTGTTTGGAATATTCCATTCGCCAATTTGAAGATAAACCACCCGCTAATCTGAATATGCAGATATAACACTCGCTGATTTGAATATGCAGATATAACACTCGCTGATACTGTTTTGAGTGGAACTGCCCATGAGTGCTCATCTAATAAAAAAAGAAAACAGGTACTATACAGGTAACAAGCCAGTTCCGTATACCCGTTTCGAGTGAATTATGTCAGGAAACCTAATACAAAAGTTAACGGGTCTTAACATATTGCCGGAGTTCAGACTTGCTTTTCACGACCGATCTCAACTACAACCGGTCAATTACAGAATTAACTAAAATGAAAACGGAAGAGGTGAACTGCAAAAGTGTTCCCACAGACAAACAAAACATTTCATTTGATGCCAGAGGCAGATGCCTCTCCAAACGACGAGCCCATCTGACGTCCGCTACCAATCCAGCTAACCCAATATCAGAGTACCTGCCAACTGGCGGCGAAATTCACGCACAGTGACATTAACGAAGTTAAATAGCCACGTTAATCTAAACACACACAGGCAAATAAAGGAAAACAAATAATTAATCACTTACACAAGCGAAATTAGTTAAGTTCAGATGAGGAGTTGATGTCCACAACCAAAAGGATTAAACCTTAAAAAACTGCTGTCAAAGTCGACTATCTGACTGAAAGGTGCACATATCCAAACATTTGTCCGTGACAGTTAGACACATAACAGCGCCAGATTAATGTGAAAGGACAGAGAATATGACGAAAAAAAAGTTCTTAGTATCTTGACCTTTGACCTTAGGAATAGGAAATAGCCGAATTGCGAAGAATAAAAACGTACTTACAGCTAGAAAATAAAAATGGAAAAGAACGTAAACAATCACTTTTCAGTTGTTATTGTAACTATTAAATAATCTACACGCATCCCATTTTCAAGTATACTTATATTATAGTCTATTAATGTATACCTAAGATCACAAATTTTGTTGTGATTTTTTATCTTCAAAGTAAAGCACATTTTTAGACCAATGTACACCTTGTGAAGGTTAGCTGGGTAACGTTAGCCTAATTATTATTGACATAAAGCAGGTCGAAAACTTTCAGCAGCTTTTAAATTACCCACTCACACCCTTCGAAGAAGCTCACTTGCTTATTTTCACTTTATGGTGCGAACACGTAACAAGCAGATATAATTTGAAAACGCTCACTTTTTTTACTGCTGAAATTAAACTTTTTAACATACCGCTAAGCAAGCAAAAGCTTAATAGAGAACGAACTTACATTTAAAGCATTTTACACAAGGACATGACACTCGAGAGAGGAACTGCCGAGAGAAGTACTTGCTTGTGCTTACTACCATATTTTAATGTGCGTGTATTATTCTTGAAGTTCTGACATCTACTCTCACTTTTACGCGAGAATTAGAAACGGGAAATAAACGAGAAAAGAATCCACGTTGTTAGCATCTATGAGCAATTAGGACTAAACGTGCTGTTAGTTCAATTCCTATGTACCTCTTAACGTTTTGCAGAATGAGCCTATTCGCATGATGTTTGGCGCTCATTGTTGTGTTATGGAGCACGTTCTCCCATAGGAAGAACACTGCAGGGCTTGTCATGCATCGCATAGCTGGGATTCCTTCCACGGCCCACCAAGGAAGGCGGTGTTTTCTTCTGCATTCAGACAGTTTAGCTTGGCTTATAATTGTGAGCTTAGTTTATGATTTTTTTGTGTGTTTGTTTGTTTGTTTCCGTTTCAGTGGTGAAGCTTTCTTTTGGTGGTGTTTGTCTGTGGTTTGGGGTCAGTTTTAGAGGTTAGCGTCACAAAGTACAAAGGGGACCCAGTGCATAAAACACTGCAGGCCCCTCTGATGCAAACTCAGTGTGCTACTGCCTCCTATTATTGTGTGTGTGTGTGTGTGTGTGTGTGTGTGTGTGCATGCGTGTGTTAGTCACAAAATAAAAACAAACATGTAAAGACACATTGTGGGTTTGTGTCGAGGAGGAGGGATTGGAGGGTTCTGACCTTTAGAAGCTATGAATATACAGTGAGTGAGAGATGGACTTCGACTTTAAGGAATAACTGAGGCTTTTGGTTTTCAGGCTGTTTGGGCAGTAACGTTTTTTTTTTTTTTTTGTGGGAGCTTGTGTCATCTTTTGGAGGCCTACTGATTAAAATTCTGTGTTCTGAAAACAAGAGCGTGCTGGGACATGCCACACTTAAAGTGTACTGATACTATCAGACTCCTTTCAAATTAATTATGACAGTGGAGATTCCCTGGGCATCCGGTCCATGTGTTTGTAAATTTGTATGCATCTGTTTGGACTTGTCTATTAATATAGCTTTGACACTTTAATAGGTTAAACATGCACTGCACTCCATGTTCCTGTGGTGTTCTGAGCCAAGCTGGGCAGGGTTTTATCAAATCAGAAGTGCCAGTTCCCTCCATTGCTCTCTTCTAACGCAGACACCACAGAAGAAAGCACAGCACATCGGCCTTTGCCACCGAACCAGGTGATGTTCTCCAGACCTCCTCACTTACTTCCCAGCGTTACTTTAGGCACAGATTAATCACGTCCCTGCGTATGTATCATGGACATGCATGGATGCTCGAGGACGTAATGCAGAGTCCTTAGTTAGTCTGTAGAAATGGAAACTGTACGCACTGAACTAAGTCTGCTTCAGTTCTTAGTACAAAAATTGTATTAAACTTTCAAGAAAGAAATAGGCAGAGCTGATGATTTACTTTTAGCCTTAGATTTTTCTGGAAATCTCTTTAATTGTGCTTCCCACTATAACACAATCCACCCCCCACACACCACACACACACACACACACACACACACACACACACACACACACTTCTGAGTAGTGGGTGCTATTCCTCCCTGTGCTTGGTTGAGGAAGGAGTTGCTTGAATGAGACAATATAACAAATGGATAGATGTGTGTGTGTGTGTGTGTGTGTGTGTGCGTGCAGGATCTGTATGTATGTGTCACACCACATGCCTCCTTCTCCACAACTCACCCTTCTATCCTCCCTCTCCTCCATGTCTCTGAAGCCACATCAACCTCACACTTAATAATGCATGGAAACACACACACACACACACACACACACACTACTTTTTCAAAAACATACAAACTTCATCCCTCTCTCAGCACACACACTCACACATATACACACACTCCATTCCTTATTCTTTCAGTGCAAAAAAAACAGACTTAAGTCCCAGGGAGGAGTACCTAAACATCCCTATCTGAAGAGAAAGTTCCAGCATGACAGCACAGCCAAACCTCTGAAAGCCTCAGACAGGCAAATAAGATAATAACAGCAGTCAAGAGGAGAGTTTAAAACACGCTCATTAAATCAGAGCACCACAGCTGGGGTTTAACCCGGCGTGAGAGGAGGCTTTGATCACTCCCTTTTCAGCACGTTGTCACGATCAACACATCAAAGCGAACACATCTTCATGGTCAGGTTTTACATGTGCAATAATGATCGACAGACCACACCCTGAAGATCATCTTGGCAGAACTCTTTCTTCTCCTCATGCCAAAGTGCTTGGGTAAATGTAACATGTAAGAAGGTGTGTGGAAGGGCCTGACGGACCATTTCTGCTGAGTGGCAGTTTGGAATGACAATGCTTTTAATTTATCATGTCATCGTACTCAATTAAATATAAAAACAGGCTTTGTGATGATAACAAGGTACACAGCTGTCACTCAAATTCCAACCCATGTGACCAGGGCGGTGTGGCTAAGCTGTGCTCTTATGCTCTTAGAAAAGGCTTGTGGCTTCAGTTT
This sequence comes from Tenebrosternarchus preto, assembly GCA_025802075.1. Classification (NCBI taxonomy): domain Eukaryota; kingdom Metazoa; phylum Chordata; class Actinopteri; order Gymnotiformes; family Apteronotidae; genus Tenebrosternarchus; species Tenebrosternarchus preto. Next base: position 16,318,002 of record JAOYMR010000005.1, read on the forward strand.
TAGTTTTATACTGTAAAAATAACTGCTTCATTTCATAAACCATACAAAACAACACACTATCAGTTTAGTAGAATACATGGGTGTTGACGTACACATTCAAAAAGACCTGCTTTTCAGATGATCCCATAATAACTGGTCTGAGTGCGACTAGCTGAGATTACCACAAAGTGTTGACAAGCGTAAAGGCAGCAAGCATTAGCTGAAGTGAGAGTTCATTCGTTTGTTTCTGTGAAGCACTATCTCTTATTTGGAAAGTTCACTGATCTGCTGACTGAGGCACCATTATAGGCTTTAGTGCTCAACAAGAAGTTTCTCGATAAACCAGCAAGACCAAAATGCTTCAAAACTCTGAATGCAGATGATACATTAAACATGTGTAGACATTAAAAAAAAAACATATCGGAGGTGTAGATAAATGGCTCTGGATGACCTGAACTCCATAACCATTAGCACTTTCACGATTCGAAATCCTGTTAATATTTCAATTTGGTAGGGTAGTTAAAAAAAAAAAAACATCCTGTAAAGACACGTGGCTTTAATAGACAGTGTTGAGTTCAACTTAAAGTGTTGTGACCATTTCCTGTCTGTTTTGTGCTTTTATGGGACTCCTAAGAAATCAATGTAAAAGCCTCAGTTTCTCAGTTTGGTCCATTTCATCAGTGACAGTCAATAGGTTTCCATCAGCTGTGTGTTCAGACGGACATGGAACGACAGCTGAGTATCAGTGGTGACACCTTTTACCATCAAAGACTTTGTTATTGTGACTTTTAGTTATCTCAGTATCTGGTGCTGTCTGTAGTTATGCAATATTAATGATAAAAGTATTACCAGATGGTTTGTGTTGTCTTATTTTATATAATGTTAATAAAAGAAAAATTGTGTGTGTGTGTGTGTGTGTGTGTGTGTGTGTACTTCAGAGGTATGATGTTAATCACAAAGAAATGTGAGCCAGAGTTCACACATACCCACAAAATAAGTTGCACATAAAACACATGCTACTCCCTAAATACCAACCCAATAATAGAAAAAAAAGACTCAAAGAGAGACGTACACAATGGGAGTGGCCTCTGGAATGGAACGGTGTCACAATCCAGTTACACACAAATAAACTGATATCCCTAACCCTAAAATAAACTAACCCTTGTTCATGTTTAAGTTCATGTTTGACTAGGTTTTGTGTGAGCTTCAATGTATAACGCACAGGCATATTCTAAGTGTGTATGAAATGAATAACAGTAAAACAACACATGTGATAAATGTGAGCTGCAGGTGATCAGATCACGTAATCAGGTGATCAGGTGTTCACAGAACATAATGATTTTGAGACACACCATCATCTGCATGCGTTCCATTTGGATCTAAAGAAAAAGTTCTTAAAAATCATTTGTCATGCGTCTTTTCCAGGATTGGGAACATTGAGATCCGACAGAAACCAAGCACATTTACAGACGTGCAGATGCAGTCAGGAACACTTAAACCAAGTGGATCTATAAGCATGTGAATCCACGTCTTATCTGTGTTTAACTAAGTTCCTGGTAAGGCTACCAGATTTTATCTGCAAAAAAACTTTCTCATTAAGTCTTTAAATATGCTTGAATGTCTTTCTAACATGTTATAAATGCTATTTGAGAGAATTCTGATCTTCACATAGAGTCAAGCTGTCTCCATTTACATTATTCATGCACACACACACACACACACACACACACACATCCCTGAGACTAACCCCATGTCCTCCTGTAGCCAATTCCACAGAAAACAATCCACAATAAAGCAGCATTAAGTAATAAGTAAATAAGGAATAATATACAATAAATCATAATCTTAATTGTAGATTGTGACTGCTGAGATGTAAGTTTGCAATAGATCATAATATTCCCATGAACTGCCTTAAAAACTGACCTGGCCTCAAACAGCAAATGTTTTAAAATGTTTTGATACATATCTTAGAGGACGTAATCTCTTTGTAAATCTAGGTGACATTTCTTAGATTCTGGAGAACAGAATATTCTTTATGGTGCACCAGAGAGCCCTGTACTGTGGAGGTGTGTGTCAGTGTTTTCAATCTGATACGTGTCGCTACAGGGATCCGGTTGAGAGAACACATCAGGGGTGGTGACATTGAAGTGCAGAGAGAGAGAGGGAGAGAGAGAGAGAGAGAGAGAGAGAGAGAGAGAACACATCAGGGGTGGTGACATTGAAGTGCAGAGAGAGAGAGAGAGAGAGAGAGAGAGAACATCACCCCTTTGGTGCACTTTTATCTGCTTCATGTATACAAGGTGCTATTTAAATGAAAGTGTTATTCTTGCTGCTATTGTTGTTAATGTGTGTGTGTGTGTGTGTGTGTGTGTGTGTGTTTAATGACCTACCATGATCATTTCCTCAGACAACAAAAGGATTATGAAACTGCTTACTTTCTTATCCAGTAAGAAAGGTCCTTCTTTGGAAAGATTCTTCTTTGGAATGGACCTCTGTTGGCAGGCTGTGTATGTGGTCATTACAGGATTAAACATGTTTTACTGTGTTCTTAGGCTATTACCATCCTTGACAGAGCTGCTCCTAGAATACTTTCACATAGTTTACAACTTATTGTTGCTGAAACATATAATGTTATCCTACAGGCAATAGACAAGCAGACAGAACAGGTAGAAACCCCCACCACACACACACACACACACACACACACACACACCAGCAGCGCTGCCGCCCTGTCTCAACAATGACACACACATCTTAACATGAACGCTTCATGGCACTCACAAAAACATACAGTTAAATGGTGTAGATGACATCACCCCCTGCCTAGTCATCTGGCACAGAGCACTATACACTCAATTCAGTTCATGTGTAATATTGTGTAATATATTACAGCAATGTATTTACAAAGTCATACATAAACATAAATGATGTCTGCATGTCATCGTTGCTGAATAGAACATTATCTCTTAATGCCAAAAAAACTCATTTACATTTCCCTCATTTGCATGTCGCTGTTGCATGACTCTATGACGCCATTGTCACGTTTGACCTTTAACCCCAGAGCACTGGAATGAAGGAAATGGGAGAAACCCGATTGGCTGGTCGGGACATTTTTTTCTCCCCAGACATCTCGGCTGCAACGCTGACAGAGTGTGTTTACGTCGCGCCAAAATTTGATCCCCTGACAGATAAGTGTTGCATTGAGCAAGTGCAGCCCTATAAAATACCTCAACATCCAGGACTGCTCCCAAAGGCACTGTGCAGGTATTTCAAGAATCATGCCAGAGGTATGTGTGTGTGTGTGTGTGTGTGTGTGTGTGTGTGCATGTGTACATGTGTGGGTGTGGGTGTGTGTGTGTGTGTATGGGTGTGTCTTTCTGTTTGTCTGTGAGACACAAAGAGACAAAGAGAGCTGGTTTAATTTCTTATTTTACACAAGAGCCTTCGGGTTATAGAACTTATGAGAATTTGAAGGAGGAAGTTTCAATTGGAGTAAATTAGACTGACCTGTGTGGATGCACAGTGATGAATATCCATGCCAGAAGAGCAAGCTTGTGAGGGCCTACACACACTCAGTCTTTATTAGCTACACTTGTGAGAACAGTACATCTTACAGGTGTACAATCGCTACCTTGTTCATCTCTTTCTGACCCCAGAACTGCACCTGACAGGATATTATTTGGGTTGCAAGCCATTTTAAACACAGCAGTGACACGTTGTAGCAGCACGGTAGTGAGTGTTGCCCTGGCAACTAGTTGTTTGGTGTTGTTGTACATGTACATATACAGACGTATCAGTCACAGGATCGGTAATAGAACATTTATACACTACAACCTCACCAATGGATGCAAACAGAGGTAGTGGATACACTGCCTACAAAGAACGCAAGGGTAAGTCTGTGTGTGAACCCACGTCACTTGTCTGAGCAGGATGACACATGGAAACTGAGGCTTACACAGTAACACTATTCACAGTAGACATGCTTTCACCGTCAAAACTAATCCATTACCTAAGGCTCCAACAAATTAAAGTGAGTATTGTGAGCAGATTCCTCCGTTTCACGTGACTAGATCATCTGGAGCTCTAAGTGTTTTCTTCCTGTGAAGGCATTTATCAAAAGTGACCTTCTGGAATTACATAGAGCTGGAACCAGACCAGAGAAGGTTGTGTCCTGCCACCTTTGCCCTGAACTCCGATCCAGAGCATCCAAAACAAGGCGGGCTGGTCTGAATGAGTGAGGGCGTGAGACAGTGCAGATCAGTGGTAAGCCCTTTTGATTTAGCCACAGAGAATGCAAGGTTCACACACATTCTACAGTGTAATATGACTTCCATCTATGTGTTGAACTGAACCTAACTCTCAGGTGAGGCCTACTGCCTGTATGTCTCTCTCATGTTTTTTTTCCTTCCACTGACTTAAGTCAAGATGACAATTAAAATATTTCTGGGTCCTTCTCTTCTTGTGGGAAACCTCAGAGCCCCGATGCTCAGAGCTCGGTTAACCTGCTCAGCCTCTAAGTAGATTTCATTATACGATACATATGAAGAAGTCATTCAGAGAGGCAATGAAGCAGAACACTCATAACTCACCCACTGAAGCACTGACAGAGTAATTGTGCCTTTAGGATAGTCAGTGCTTGACTGCTTCAACCAATTCCAGTTGACACTGCAAAAAGATACAAAGAGAAAAATCAGCCCAGCTCTGACAGAGCGCTACCACAACCTCTCTGTTATGCCTAACCAGAACCGCAAGGCTTCAGAAGCAGAAGAGAGATCTGGACTTCAGAACCAAGAAAGAGATCTCTAACTATCACACTTTCTTTGCCACGTTAAACGGTTGTGGACTGTTGGAGGGCCGGCTGTCGTTCTCCAGCTCATGTCTCAACCTTGACTTGGTCACGCATGTTTCACCTTATCAAAATCCGGAGAATTCGCTCTCTCCTCTCTAGGGAAGGTGCTCCATGGCCAGTATCTTGTCATCTCCAGGCTGGGCTGCTGTAATTCACTCCTGTCTGTTCTTCCTGTGTGTGTCATCAGGTGTTTGTGGGATCCAGAACACTGCAGCACCACTGGTTCTCCCATGCCTCTGCATGACTGTGTTCACCTCGCTGGCTTCCTGTAGCTGCTATAAATATAAGGACACAGAGAGGAGAGCGCTCACCACAGGAGGAAGTACGGTTCACGACAACAGTTCTGCAAGGAAAACCAGGGCCTAAGTGGGTTCATCAGTAGAACAAAGAGAAGCAGAGGATCACCTGGGGAGAGTTGTGAGCTGTAGATGTGTCGTGTAAAGTTTTTCCCCCGAACGACTTACAACATCCTTCCAACTCGCCGAAACCTTGCAGGGTAGGTGGAGCCCCTAGTTGTAAATGATGTGCAAGGGTTGAGATGCTGAGGTGTATTTTATTAGTGTGTAAGGTTAGTTTTTTGCTGGGCTCATATACAGATGGTTGTTTTATTAGCATGATTATTCGGTAATAAGGGTAAAGAGGTTAATGCTTTATCTGGCAGTGATACGAACAGAGGGGGACTGTGTGTAAGGGACTGTGTATTCGATTAGCTATTAATATACGTACCTGGTTAAACGTACGATTGGTCATTGGTGTAGGTAAAAAAAAAAGAAAAACTACTGGTTCCACAGTTTTCTGCTTTAACTGTTGTACACAAAGTAAATGGATATTTTGTTATACAGGATTAGGAATTTTTAAACGTTTGAAAGGAAGAATGTGGTTCTGGAGGCTGTAAAGTAATGGGAGCTATACAGAGATTACTGGAAGTATCTGAAAGGACCAGTCAGTGATGTGGATGAGGAGAGCACAGAATGGTTGGGGTAAAGCAGAACAAAGACCAGGCTGAAGCGTCTGGTGTTTCAGGTACGTTGAGGGCTGGTCAAGCGAGTGAACTGTTGTGTTATTTTATTGTCTTTGTGTAATATGGAAGATACAGATCAATTCAAATATGGATTTTACAGGTTAGGAAAGAATAGGTAGAACAGGAATCGCCATTGGGTTAATATAAGGAGTTTAACATTGTGTTTACTGTTGGTTTAGTGCCTAAAGCCCATGTGTAATTGATGCCACTGAATATGCATTATTGATGTCAGCGGGGATGGGTGTGGCCACAGTCACCAGGGAAACCAGTGTGAGTTTACGTCCAAAAGAGGTTTTGGGAGTGGTTGGATTAAAAATGAGGTTAGAGTGGCGTTGGGATGGCAGATCTCACAGCTGGGTATCCTGGAGGTGGGATGAGCTTTATTCGGAAAAACATCGAGAAAGGAAGGTGCCCACCTGAGGACCCCTGTGAAGAGCTTGCAGTTTCTGGTATTGTGTTGTGGTTTCCAGTATGAACTGTGTCGGCTAGGCCCTCTGTGAAACTCTAATGGTTTGGCACAGAATATTTGTCATCTTTCCCTGTGTACAATTACAAAAAGATATAAAACCCTGATGCTTGCCTCAGAGAAAAAGCCAAAACTGAACTTGCTGCCTTTTTGGTGAGATAGAGATTCAATCTCTATCTCAATCTCTATCTCAATCTCTACTTCAATCTCTACCTCAAGCCCTTCAAGCTAAAAGCACAGCCAGATTTGACTCCACATTCTTAAAGGTTCGTGGAAGACAGGCTTCTGTAATTCATGCATAAAGTTATTTGGAATAACACGTCACACTTAGTCTGGGAAAACTAGTATTTTCAGGTTTTTGTTATGGGTTTAATATACATTAAGTGTGTGCTGGTCGTTTGATGGTGTCAAGGCCATGACTGAATTGCATGAAGAGAAGAAAGGAGAAGGTCTTCTTTGACTTGGATGATGCTTCTTATGAGTATTAGACATTAGTATCATGTAAGCATCTGTCGCTGCAGTACTAGTCGTGGCCAGCAGAGGTCGCTTCCTCGGCTTTTATGGTTTGGAGTTTGATGGGTGGAACTCGCTGACAGATCCGTGTTACCTGTCGACACTTCCAAGCACAGTTATTCAACTATTTCAACTTCTTAATGGTTATATGAAATGAGTCGAGACGACTAATAACAGAGGCTTAAAGAGGGCATAAAGAGGTTTATATGATTACCTGCTGGATCTGAGACAATTACTGCTTGTCAACCTGGAAGTGTAAAGTTGGTCATACACAAGTGTCTTCCAAGTTCAACCCTTATACCTGGGATCCAGACAATGATCAGTAAATGAGGAGGTTGTTGAATCTGGAAGGAAAACAAAAGGTATGAACTTCTCTTAAACCATTGGTGACTCCAGGACGTTTGTGGTCTGCTGTAAACACAGTGTGTAGAGTGACTGGTGCTGGTTGAATGTCACAGACCTTTGGCGTTTCTGACTTTTGAGACAGGGGAGTGGGAAGGTTTTGACAGCGGACAGAACTGTTTACTGTGAACAGCCTCCCCTCTCCACTCAGTCAGAAGGACTTTCTACTCAGAACTCAGTCAGAGTTGACTGTTTGAGTTAATGAGTAAAACTGTTGAAGTGTCAGGTTATTGCCGTTACCTCATTACACTAATTTAACAACAAGAAAAGAGACTAAGGGAAGTGTGTGTGTGTGTGTGTGTGTGTGTGTGTCTGTGTGTGTGTGTGTGTGTGTGTGTGTGTGTGTGTGTGTGTGTGTG
>JAOYMR010000005.1:16325690-16335872 GCA_025802075.1 Tenebrosternarchus preto
GTGTGTGTGTGTGTGTGTGTGTGTGTGTGTGTGTGTGTGTGTGTGTGTGTGTGTGTGTGTGTGTGTGTGTGTGACTTACTGTGTACAAGTCAGCACCAGGTCATGGGGCGTGAGTGTGTGTGGGACTTACTGTGTTCAAGTCATTACCAGGTCATGGGGTGTGTGTGTGTGTTAATGTTTTTGTATGACTCATCGGCAGGGCTTAGAGAGTGTGCGTGTGTGTACACAGGAAGACAGGTGTATGCCATCAGTAGTGTGTTGTTTTTCCTGCCATCTTAAGACTGGTATGCTGATCAGTTCCCCTTTGCCCTCTGCTAAGTTGTCAAGACAACAGGTGGTCAAGTTTTGTCAACTGTCTGGTAGAGAGCGTTTTTAACAATTCAAACAATTAACTTACCAAATAAATTAAATGAGATGTTGCAGTATATCCCAGCCCAGGTCCTCACCTAACCCTGAATACACAATATACAGTTTCCCAACTCTGACACACCTGATGCAGCATATCAGCTAATTACCAAAGGCCTTGGTGAGATTTACAAAGGGTGAGAACCAAACAAAACAAAAACGCTGATCCACATAATATGAGGAGTGACGGAAAAAATGTTCCAGAACCTTCTTTTGAAATGCGATACGAAGAACCGGAGACTTAAAACCACATGGGAGGCCATGATGGGACTGTTGTCTCATCGTTGGGTCCATGACTGAAGTCCCGACCGACACCGTCTGAGTCTGAGTCCCTGTTGCTTCTGTCACTTCCCACAAACATGAGCTGGAGTTGAACATCCTGCAGGGTGGAGATGACAGTGAAGGGTTGGGTGAACCTAAAGGCTTTGTGTTCTTGTTCAAAAGAACTACCCAGCTAGGCAGTATCATAGGTCTGACAGTATAAACAAGCTCTCTGCGCTAAGGCCATTGACCTTAATCACAGATGATTGGTATTAATTTTTTGATTAAGTTCTACTCATGGGCGTTTCAGAAGCTATAAGCCTTTGCTTCTCTTCCAAGTTATTTCTTTTTCTTATTAAAAATCGGTCTTCTGTCTTCTGTTGACTCATTCTGTAAATTGTCAAACAGATCTCAGAAATTTTCACAATTTGATGATCTTGTTCACTGGAAGAGTGAAATAAACATGTACAACAGCCCAAACACTCGACAGAAACGACGTCTGCCCGTCTGTTGAACAGCTGTCGTGGACGGCACGACAACAGCTGCTGTTCTCATTCCGATTAAAACTTTGCCTGTGGTTCTGGGCTTTCACTGTGAAAACACGGCACTCGTCAGCTCCTCCGGTCGTAAGCTTTTGGTTCTAGAACTGAACAGACTACTGACGTCTTCCCCCAGGGCTGTAATATTATGGAGGTCATGTGATGGGTGTTTATGCTGGTGCCCACTCCATATCCTGCCCTTTAATCAGCCCCACTGAACTGTAGCTACTGCTCTACGGATGCGTAAACGCCGCGCCAATTAAGGCCTGCTCATAAACCATGTAGTCTGCTGCAAGGTTTGTAATTTTACGACTCATGATTCATGTAAACATAATTTTAAAAGGGGCCCTTCGAGTGAGCTTAGACCAAACCGCAGGTATCTACGCGAGCAGGGCCGTGGTTTTGGATGCAGCGTCGTACCGAAAGCAGGTGAACACGAGCACAGAAGCGGCATACCGAGAAACGGCTCTTAATTCTGTCGAAGGCAGATGGATGCGTTTTCTCTTTTACAGAATGGTTTTTTAGCATTATTTTTATTCTGGTTTATTTATTTTGCTGCTCAGCTGTTTTTGCAAAAGTCTATATTATATTGTTCTCGTTTTGGCTGCCTGTGCAGCACATTATAGTTTTTGTACAGGATGCCAGTAGGATTCGCGATTTCCTGATTATGTGAACACAGCACCATCTAGTGGACAGATTCTGTCCCTACAACAATTTATTAAACGGGGCCTTTAAACCGGGGTTACACTACGGGATTTTACCCCGACTTTAGAACCCCGAATGTCAGTCTGGCGTCAGCAGATCTGGGCTCAGCTGGAGTATCCCCGATGGGGGGCGGATAGAAACGAGGAGGGGCACATAGTCATATTTCTTGCCTCCATAACGCGTTTCAGACCAGTCGGTGTATATCAGACCTGTTTTTTCCGACCCGACTCTGAGCGTAAGCTAGTAGTGTATGTTGATCAACTACTCAAACTGAGCTCGCCCCCCTCAACTGCCAGTCAGCGCGAAAAACACGCCCAGGAAGTAGATAAACAGCCATACGTTTACGGGTGCAAATGGCCTTCCGGCAATAGCACGAAAGCCTGTGCATTATCTTCACAAAACACCTTCTTCTCACTCACGACGTCACCAAGAGCGTTTTTTTTATTTTGGGTCGGCGCAAACCAAGAAGTGGCAGACTAAAAAAACTATGATTTTAAAAGTCGTGTGAAGTATCTAAGGCTTTAAAAATTGTGCAATACGTTTTCCAGTAAACACGTGAACACACAAGGTTCCTTTTCATTTTATTCTGGTTTATTTACTGAAAACCCAGATGAAGTTATTGGTTTATTTACCTATTCCTGTTCTTCGTAAACAGGTTGGAAGAATGAAACAGTAAACAACAACAACAACAAAAAAAAAACCAGAAAAAAGGAAGAGCTAGTAGATGTACATCACTCTGTCAGAGGCAAAAGCTAAACCAAAAAACACTGATATGCAGACAAACAGACTGGTGTGTGCATGTGTGGATGATGGTGTACATGTGTATAATATATATATAGATTTCTTTTTTCCCCCCTTCAAAACACTTCATTGAAAAATGTAGTTATGCAGATAAGGGAAGGGATTCGAGGATGAAGGAAAAACAAACACAGGAATACAGAAATAACACAGAGAAATAACACAGCTCAGGAAACGGGAGGTGGGGAACCTAAGAGGAACCTTCAAATCACAAAGGTTTGCTTCTCACGTCAGTTTTACTACATTGCTTTTCCATCATCGTAGAAATTGCAGAGGGAGTTTCACACTCGTTCACTCCTGTTACTTCATCTCCGATTTGTTCTCTCTCTCTCTCTCTCTCTCTCTCTCTCTTTTGTCTCGTCTGAGGCCATCACATGTTCCAATGTTCATCGTTTTTTGGGCGGAGCTGCCGTGCGGGGCGGAGTCACTGGCCTGCCGGAGTTCATCCCCCCGTACTGATACTTGGCCTTCTTCTCTGAAGGCTTCAGGATCTAACAAGAATAAATGATACATAAACCACCATAGACATTTAACAATGAAGGCTGGATTTAGTCCACGTAAACGTTTACAGGCTGTGTCGTCACTCATAGATCTAGTGTGTGTTACTGCGTTTGTGGTACCTGGAAGGAACACATGAGCGTTTCATCCACACTCATCATTCCACCGGCGTTGTCGAACTCTCCACAGTAGTTTGGAGCAGAGAAGAGAGTGACCAGCTGCCTCTTAGCAAAGAACTCGTATCCGTCCTCCACCACCTGCACACACACACACACACACACACACACACACACACAACATAATAATTACACAAGATAAACAACAAGTACCACCATCATAAATACAACATGATGTCACACTGCGGTACATTACATGGACATGTAGTACAATTAGAAAAGGTAAACGGAATAACTGTCTGCACAAGCACACACACACACACACACACACACACACACACACACACACACACACACACACACACACACACACACACACACACGCTCTTGGTGTCAGTGTGTGCATGTGGCACTATCACTCCAAAAAAAACAAAAAATCGTCATGTCATCCTAAAACCTGACGTTACAGCTGACCTGCCGTTCTAAGAAAACAGGAAACTGACTGAGACTGCAAGACGCCTTCAGCCTAGTGTTACAGAGGTCCGCTTTATCTCCTAAATACAGAAAAGCCTTGTGATCTGGTGTATCTGACGGACCTGACGTTCACAGAAACTAAAAAAAAAACAGCCTTCACAGCTCTGAGCTGCAGCCTATAAGGTTTTTTGGTCTCTGTCACGTATATCGGAGGACTGTGGGGCATTAGAGTCACGAAGAAGCGTCGACGGGCACCGTCTTCTGGAAGGTTCTATGAGACACCCCCCTGTACAGCTGCTCCAGGACCTGCTCACCTGGTGCGCCCTGCAGATGAGGTCCAGGTCGTGGCGGTTGAGGAACTTGCTGACGACGTCTGCGCCGAAGGTGAAGGACACTCCACGGTCGTTCTCGCCCCAGCCCTGCACGTCTTTATCCGGGTCAGACCAGAGAAGGTCACAGAGCAGCCCTGGAGACACACAACACCTTCAGTAACCAGGGAAACGACATTCACAGCACATTATGATGATTTTTTTTGCTTCCATGATCCATTATTGGTATCTTGGTATTTTTGCTTTTATTTGCCGTTGGAATGCAGATTTCAAATGGCTGAAATTTGCTGTCTGCTTAACAAAACATTAAATCAGAAAAAATAAAAGACTGCATAAAGCACAGCCATAAAAAAGGCAACAAATAAGATGAAAATCAGCAGTGGAACGAGGAGGGAGAAAGAGAGAGAGAAAGAGTGAGAGAGAGAGAGAGAGAGAGAGAGAGACAGAACTCTCCTCTCCAGACCTCAGGGAATGTCTACCAGATAACGGCAGTGTGAGGTGAGGGATTTCTCACCTGTGTCAGGTACGTCTGTGGGTCTCATGATCCGTCTGATCTGCTCCATCGACTGGAGGTCCGGCGACAGACCTGCAGCAGGAGACGGCAATTAACCCGGCCGTTAATTAATCATAGAAGTTCAATTAACTCGAGAGAAAGCTGCATCCGTTAAAGTGTTGGCGACTTTACAAAGCTGTTATTTTTGAACAGTTATACAGCCGTTATTTTTAAATGTCAGTGACCGCTAGGCTCTAACCTTCATTTGAGTTTTGCTTCCTGTATTTTACACATGTAGTACGTTCCAGATATTATTGTGGATGTAATGAGTTTCCATGGCAACCTACCTCCATGGCAGCAGAATATTTTCTCATCAACAATGGCAGCAATAGGCAGGCAGTTGAAGCAGTCGGTAAACGTCTTCCACAGTTTGATATTGAATCTGCGCTTACCTGTCAACACACACGACTTTTGTACATTTTCCCTATATTATATTATATTCACACACACAAGTTTTTTCAACCTCATTTTCTCAGGTGCCTTAAACCGATGAAGAAAGAAAGAATATTTGTTTAAGGACTGTGTCATTAACATGGTAGTACCAGCTATTTGACAGAAAGTATATTTCCACTAGGTGGAACCCAGGTGTACTTCATGCAAACACTAATTGTCACAGCTTGTCAGCACTGATTATGTGGCTGGAAGCTTATTCAGAAAAGCCAAACAAATCTGCTCCCAGATCAGCAAAATAATAATAATAAAAAAAAACCCTTCAAAAGATCAAAGAGTGAACAACTGGAAATAACAGCCTCTATGGGGATGTAACTGAAACACGCCGTTGTAGGTGTGTGTGTGTTCCCACTTGCACATACACTCATCGTAGAAGCCGTAGATGCGGTTGATGGAGGCACATTCGTGGTTGCCGCGGAGCAGGAAGAAGTTCTCGGGGTATTTGATCTTGTAGGCCAACAGGAGGCAGATGGTCTCCAGGGACTGTTTCCCTCGGTCCACGTAGTCCCCCAGGAACAGGTAGTTGGCCTCCGGAGGGAAACCTCCATACTCAAACAGCCTCAGCAGGTCTGTGTACTGACCATGGATATCACCTACAGACACAGACAGGTGGATATCACCTACAGACACAGTCAGGTGGACATCTACTACAGACACAGACAGGTGGATATCACCTACAGACACAGACAGGTGGACATCACCTACAGACACAGACAGGTGGATATCACCTACAGACACAGACAGCTGCAAGGAGGGACACGGAAGAGGCTTGCAAAGGTTGAGAGAGAGAGAGAGAGAGAGAGAGAGAGAGAGAGACAGAACTAGAAATAGAGAGACTGCACCAAAAACAAGGACAGAAAGGGCAGCACGACGGTTCTAAAAAAAACAAAACAAAAACCAGACGAGAGTGTGAGACAGGCAGCTGTACGCCTTCTCTGAGTGAGTGAAGGGGCATGTTGGTGCACCCCTGCCCTACACACACACACACACACACACACACACACACTTGCTGCCGCCCACACGGTCCTCTCGGCTGCAACACATCAAAAGGGAAAAAAAAAACAAACAGTCCCAGCATGGACGAGGTGCCCTTTTCTCCAGGTGCACAAGCGCCTGTGTGGTTTCAGAGACGCGGGGTCAGAACGTTACAGCTGAGCCTGTTTCTTTGTGAGTGTGTTTCTGTGAGAGAAAAGCACGTCCACGGACGCTGATCCTCTGCTCAAACCTACACAAACTCACACACACACACACACACACACACACACACACGCACACACACAGCAGCCAAGCATCACTTGCCTCAAGTGTGCCTGTAGGTCTGGAGCGAACGTGTTTAAAGGTGCGTGTTGCCCTGCCGGTGTCCTGTGAGCAGCCCGGACGAACACAGATCCCGACTTTTTCCACTCTGCTATCTGATGTGTAACTCTGCTGGTTTAACCGCGGTGATGTGAACTGCTACGATGCCGATTCCCCTGTTCCGCTGTGTAAACCGAAAGTCATTTACTTCAACCGAACCGTTTGTGAAGTTGCTACTGGTAACCTCCTCACCTGCCTGTCGTTCTTCTGCTAGACCAGCTCATGCTAGTCCTGCAGCACCTTTCGTTGGCAGGACACTTCTAACAGATGGTATTTTTACGACTCCCGAAAAACACTTCCAGAGAAACAGGTGAACGCTTCATACTGACACAACCTGACTGGTCTAAAGTACAGCAAATGTGAGAATACAGAAATGCTCTGGCAAGGGGCCAAGATTCCTTCTCAAGTCTGGAATTCTGGAGTTTCACTGCACAGAAGAATTCAGTTTTGAAATGATATCTTTCTGAATGTCTGAAGTTGACAATAATTCACAGATACTGTGAACAAATTCTAGACACTTCACTTTGATACTGAGCATGTTGAGCTGTAAAGAAATCCTCCGAAAAGGAAGAAATTTTATTTATAAATCGCATTTAAAATCGACGGGAGTTGAGCAAAGGTCGGTACAAACGCTTCAAGCATCCTGAAGGTGGAATGGCAGGGGTTTGGGACCGAGCCGATGAGTGGGACTGAGTGCTGTGACTCAGCGAGCTGGAAGCGCTCTGCTGTGACTCGACGGCAGTGACTGAGACGGAGCTCTGGGGAAAACTGACCGCAGATCTTCAGAGGGGCCTCCAGCTCCAGAAGAATGGGCTGACTCAGGAAGATCTCTCTGGATTTAATACACAGCCCTCGCACCTCTGCTTCTGTCATCTGGACGATCTTTCCTGGGCGACATCCTCGCACTGTGAGAGAGACAGAGGGGTGGGGGGTGGGAGAGAGAAGGGGAAGATTATTTTCACAAGAGCCAATAAAACAAAACATAAACCAGTTTATGCAGGCGAGTCTGTTCCAGCACAGTTAATGCAGGCGAGTCTGTTCCAGCACAGTTAATGCAGGCGAGTCTGTGCAATCTTCACAGAGTGACTCCTTTATTTGGCCCTTACACACTCACCTCCCCTACAGGCTGCTCTATACTTTACACTCAAGTGTAATGCACCACTGCTGTTCTCAGATCAGTTCACTCGCTCACCACTGTCCTGCATTCCGTGTGTGTGGTGAAGACCTTCACTGACTTCTTTCAAGAGTGACCTAATTTTGACTGAAGGATTTTAACATACATTTATACTGATAAACAAATGTTTCTACAGATCATCTATGAATACAGCATATATATATATATACACACAAAATATCCAGATATGACCTGTGTGTTCTTGTTTCTTTGTTTAAAACAGGTCCATCGTGATGGAGACTGGCAGTAACATCATGCAGAGGTTACCAGGTTTGTATACACAAGAGAGAGAGACATACACAGGGCTACACGAAACCTGCCGGGGTTGTGAGATCAGCAGTAACGTACCACTGACTCTTGCGCCACACACTGCGTTCAGCGGAGGATCTACACGCTCCGGTCCTGCCTGGTTAACACAACCCCAGGGCCACAAGCACAAACGCGCGCGTGAAGATGTGTAGATCCGGCAGATGATGTGTAGATCGAAGCGCTGCAAACGCCCTGAGAAGAAGGCCGTTTTCTTGGAGGACGCCGTGGGTGGTTGAAACAGTGAAATCGGCCACAGAGATGTTTGATGGTTTTTTTCCCCCATTCACTTAATCTAATATCTAACTTGGTGTGTAAAGGTGTGTTTGGGTTAGTGCATCACAGACAGCCATGACCTGTGTGATCAGCTGCATACAGGGAAAATAGTAACCAATAAAAACGCACAAATTCACAAGTGGAGCACACTCTGATAAACAGTCTCTCTCTCTCTCTCTCTCTCTCTCTCTCTATCTCTGTGTCTCTCTCTGTCTCTCTCTCTCTCTCTCTCTCTATCTGACCCAGTGTCGCTCTCGGAGGGGTGAAGCTGTTTTTAACTGAGCAGCACAAGCAGCAGGCCTGTTTATGCCCACGGCGCTTAGAGAAACGGACGCTGGGCGGAGCTTGTCGCGTTTACACGACCGGGCAGACGAGCCGCTCAGACACTCGCCTCGAACCCTCCCAGCGGAACCACGCCGCTGATAAACGAATTAACCAGCGGGCAAAACTCACAAGAGCCCTGCTCCTCGTCACCAGAGAGCGTCAACGTGAACCAACCAGGCTGAAGCACTCCCAGCTCCTCCGCTCTGAACACTCTCGTGTGTGTGTGTGTGTGTGTGTGTGTGCGCGCAGTGGAACGCTGGACAATGCCTTTAAAAAAGAAAGTGCATTTAAACAACTAAACATAGATTTACTGTGATCTGTGATATGTCTGTGTCTGAGACTGATACACAGAGAGAGAGACTATGTAGATTATTTCTCACAGTCTCTCTCACACACACACACCCATAGCAATGTGTTTACTGGATGTCTGAGGATCGGGTAACAGCCGATGAGATCTGATACAGCCAGGAGAGAGTACAGTAGAGAACCTCAGCACCTGGATCAGGTATCACTGAGAGAGTGTGACCCCAAGCACCTGTGAGGAAAACCTGGTGGCAAACCCCCACCCAACAGTCTAACATAACACACACACACACACACACACACACACACACACACACACACACAAGTACATTTAAAGTCCAACCCATGGATATATTGTCGAACAAATAAGCAAACACAAGGACTGTTTGTGTACACACACACACAGACACCGTTGCTACAGCCTGCATTTCCTAGTGACCTTCACTTTGGCCTGTACCACTTTCCCACTAAAGCGGGTATGGTGTTGGGGCTCAGACAGTCACCCCATTCCCCGCCGCAGTAGAACACTCCGCTAAGAAGAAAGAAAATCTCCATGGCAACAGGACGAAACGACAAGGATGACGGGCGCGGTGGGAGTTGACAGACTGACAGATCTGTCATAACTGTTCAGGAAAACACCACATTCCACAAACACCTACACGTTTGCCTTCAAAGGCAGGACATTAACAGCCATAATAATAACTTGTTCCAAGTACAAAAACTACAACTACTTGAATTATGTATTCAGCATATGAGATTTCATGTGAAAGTCACATCATAAACTGTATATGACTCCACAGTATAATATAATTATGTTTCCACTATATAATTAAATTCCATGCAATTGCTACTAGGCATAAGTTAGTCTATAATCCTCAAGGAATACATGCTATACTGTGTGTGTGTGTGTGTGTGTGTGTGTGTGTGTGTGTGTGTGTGTGTGTGTGAACTGAATTCCTCTCCACAGGGCAGCAAAGAACATCCATCCAAATTTGGCCTGTGATGTGGAAAAGAGAGGAAGAGAGGGAGAGAGACGGAGAGGAGAGAGAGAGAGAGAGAGAGAGAGAGGGAGATGGAGAGAAGGAGAGAGAGAGAGAGGGAGGGAGGGTGAGAGTTTCCCCAATTCTCTTCTATGCCAAAATAAATCACTGCAGTGCAGAATCAGTGGCCTCTGACCACCTTCCTCCTCCTCTTCCTCACTCTCTCACCCTCCCCGAAAGGTGAAGCAGTCAAGAGGTACAAGCAACGAAATTCACAGCAAACAAACCGTGTCAGCATGTTTGTGTGCATTAGCATTTGTCTCTAAGATTTGTGT
>JAOYMR010000005.1:16343610-16366253 GCA_025802075.1 Tenebrosternarchus preto
CCACCACCACACACCCCCTCCCCTCCACTCCAAACCCACACGACAACTATGAGACACGGTTCTGTGTGCAGAACAATGAACAGAGGGACCAGCATGGATGGGAGCTGTGTGGGCAAGAACTACCACTACTGACATTTACTGCTGTGATACTGTCAGTGGAAACTCAAGAGAGAGAAAGAAGGAGAAAGAGAGAGGGAGGGAGAGAGAGAGAGAGAGAGAGAGAGGAAAGAGAGCACAAGAGAACTATTTTTTCGAAATCTTAATAAATGTCCCAAATTTAGCAGCCTTGTAAACATTATAATATTCATGCCTGTTAGAATAGAAACAATGCTGCATTATGGTACCACGAAGCAAATTTACCTGCTGATATTTGCAGACATCAAGTAAATGTACAAACACATACATGTACACAGACACATGCACGTGTACAAACACATACATGTACACAGACACATGCACGTGTACAAAAACATACATGCACATACACTCTTACACACAGCAAGTTTTGCAGTACTGAACACAGATCTTCAGACTCTACATATTCGTGTCTCGATTTACCATTCGCTCAGTCTCAAGATTCCTCAGTCTCAAGATTCCTCAGCTATGAAGAAATTCCTTCCCATGACAACCAAAGAATATAAAATATCTGAACTATCGCAAAAATTAAAAATAAAAGTTTTTGCTATGCTGTCGATGAGGAGATGATCTGTGAAGGTTACAAGAAACAAAACTGTGATGTGCCTCAATGCTGAGGCATATTAAACGTTATTCTTGAAATCTATAGTGAGGTTTAAACTGTTCTGACCTTGGGCTTGGTCACCTGACCTTCTCCCATGGTCTCATCTCACCTCGGTGTCGTCCCTTTCCTGGTCTTGATATCAGCTACACCACAACACCAGCAGCACACCTGGGCATGTCACCTGCTCTCCAGAACATTTTAGTGCACAGTCTCGGTTTTACAGATAATACAGAGTTCCTGTTTTATTGGTCTTTGAAGTTCCCAAACTGAGAGAAAGAAAGAGATAAGAGAGAGAGAGAGAGAGAGAGAGAGAGAGAGAGAGAGAGTGATGGTATATGCAGTGGTTGGCCAGTCTGGCGGTGCCCTCAGCACTAAGTAAACATAAGATGGAACAAATACCCACAACTGGCTTCCTTCTCTTTTACTTTTTCCTGCTCCACCCTCTTTCCCTTGCTCTACCCCTCCCAGCAGATTCCATAACCTCCACCCTACTCCAAACCAAAGCCAAGAATCATCACTGCATTTTATGTAAATCGTAGGTGTGGCTACTGTGTGTGTGTGTGTGTGTGTAGAACTGTATCTTCAGCATGTCCTCCTGTAAATATCATGGTCATAATAGACCATGTTTTCCCCCATTCTAAGGAGAACCAGATCTTGCTATTTTGAGATCCTTTATTTTGGTGTGCATCACTGCTGCCTGAGACATGACCAAATAAGGCTGTGGGCGAAACCAAGGTTTCTCATGCACTCTTGCTGGTCTCAGTGGTTCCTCCAGTACACTGAAGGTCACCTAGAGATCCAGCACCACTCAATACAAATCAGTTGCACCAGATGTCCTGAAGATGGTGTTTGCAAAGAGAACAGCATTCACAAAGCAAATTTACAAATCCCTAAATTAAGTCTAACCTAAACATTGCAGTGTACTGAACAGCATTAAAGCCTGGGTAAATACTAGAGACTGGCAAACACCTGAGTCTGAAGGGAGAATCCAAAGAAACTTCTGCCCACAAATGTTTCATTAAGAACATTAAACATGAATATCCCATAATACTTCATATTATTTTCACTATACTTTAGACTTCTAAAACTGTAGCTTCACACTTGTTAAAAAAGAATATACATTAGGGCTTGATTTAAGTGCATTATAGATGAATCTAGACGCTCGTCAATAATTCTGACTGTCTAGCGTCTATTCTCCTACTCTGTATAAATGGTGGTTAGGTAAGAGCCTTTTGTTCTCTGTTTAGTTTGTGAAGGGCACAGACTAAAACAGTTTGGGAACGGCTGCTGTAAAGACATTCTCCTTCGGCAAACCGTCAGGGAAAATAACTGGAGAAGGTGAAAGCAAGACACTTCATGGACACGCTTCTAGAACACTGCAGCAAACCGTACAGGCCGTAAGAATGAAGGGACTGCTAGACAAAACAGTGTAAATCTGACTTCTTCCAGAACCAAAATCAACCAACTTGATTTCTAGAACTCAGTTCTAGAGCCACTATTCCTGGTCTTTAGCTTCATGACCTACAACAAATCATCCTATAGAAAAACACATTACAAGAGAAACAACTCATATAAGTCCTTCATCCAGAGAAAGGCAGAGGCATGAATTCTTCTGGAAAGAGATTAAGGGTCAGAATTTCCTGGTCTTCTGATACTCAATGGAGCTCCATTTTCACACTGGATGGACGTTTGACCATCTGAAGCAAGGCCCTGACCTGAAACCTATCAGACCAGCGTCTGATTCGAGAAGAGTACAGAACTTCATCTCTAGCAAAGGTGCCAATTTAACACCAGGCATGACAATAACAACAGCCAGTGCTCTTGGATAAGCAGACATTATTACCTCATCCTGCTATACGGATTAGCACTTTAGAAGAGAAAGCCTAAAACTGGTGCTATATTGGAGAAACCTTACTCAGCTCAATACACATTTATTAAAAATGAATAAATAAATGTTTAGTCCGTATACAACTAAGGCGTAGCCCTCTGAAAGACGTTTAAAGGAGTGGTAAACCTGTTAAGATGTTTAAAAGTGTGGTAAGGAATTTGTATGTTGTGATACAGGCTTGATGAAACCTAGGACCAACACTATCAAACCTGCGTGTTAAAGTTCGGATACTTTCTGACTTGTTTTGTGAGTGGAAAAAACAGGCTGTAGAGCAACACACACACTCTCCACTGGCTGAAAATAATAATAATAATAATAATAATAATAATAATAATAATAATAATAATAATAATAATAATAATAATACAAAAATAAATATATACGTAAATACAAAAACTGTTAAAACTCAAATTCTATATTGCTTATTCTGTACCAAAGCATTAATAATATACAAATAAACACATTAAAACAACTACATTTGTTTAAAATGGGAAACTGTAATTACATGCGGTTGTTATTACTTAATTTATTAGGTAGTAACTACTTAATAAGCCAAAGGAAAGAATTATTTAAAAAAAAAAATTTAATAGCTGGACATAATCATCCCTCTAATTGCCCTTAAGAAAGGTATATATGATTAAAACTATAACAGGACTTCGTGGTGTGTTGAGGTTTACTGGATTATGACCACACATCACCAATTATTACACAGGAACATAATAAATGCAAAACAAAATGAACCAGACATGAACGTCATGCAGCACACTGGATAAAAGTTCTGTTTACGTTTTAAGTATCTATACACGCACACTGATGGAAAACGATGCCCATTTAACTAGTTATTATTCGTGTAATATTATATACATGTGGTTGTTTAGCATAGCTTACTGTGGTGCAACAGTTAACATGTAATCTTACCTTGGATGACCGGTGTACGTGATAACAAGCAACTGTCTGAGAGTGTTTTAAAGACTGTAGGGCAAAACTCCACCGTAACAGTAGTTTGTAAACTGTTATTAACGCTGTGTTTGTTCTTGTGGTGTACTAACAAAGACATTATACTTGTATACTGGTATTAGTGAGTAACGCTTAGTGAGGATATTCTGGAAGTTGCGAAATGCGATTTAAAATGTCCAATATGACATTTTAGTAATCTTATGTTAAGTGTACTACATACTACTGTAAGGTAAATCCAGAAACTGCATGTGTTTAGTAACAAATTACGTATCGTTGTCGAGCTTTGTTTCACCAGCGCTTGAGACAATGTCAACGAGAATGTCACGGATCTTGGCCCGAGCGATATCATAACCATAACTCTTCATTTTTACTGAGAGAGTAAAAAATTTAATAAGCGATTTAAAAAAAAAAACATGACTGGTTCACGGCGTCACCGATGTCAAAGGTCAAATCTCAAAAAGGGGTTACCAATTTTACTACAGAATCAGTTCGTATCGACTGCAGTAGTAACACAGCAATAAATCGTGAATAACACTCAAAGTGAATAAAGTTTTATATATATGGTTCTGTTTCCAGTTTCTCACTACAAACACCAAGGATTAATGTGGACAATAACTGAGCATAAAATGAAATTGACATACATTCGTATTTCCATCTAACCAGCCCTACGCTCGAGGTACGGTAGCTACGGTCATTCGTCGATATGTTCCTAAACATTTTATAACCAAACAATTTTTGTTTCATTCGTGTTAATGTCATTATTATTATAATGCAATTATTTCAGGGCAGGACGCTGGAAGAAGCTAGAGAAATAATGGAAACGTTTGACAAACAATACGCGAAAATACCAGGCACTTTACAACACGCACACTGCCGACAGAGGCTTTAACTTCATACGCTCCTCTTAAGAAACTAAATCGCGTGGTTAACTTTAAAATTAAAATTATTTTCCAGCCACTTCGTCTGAAGTACGTTCAGAAAAAAACAACAAACGAACAAAAACAAAAACCTCTCTCACACGGAGGTAAACTAGAGCAATGCAAACCAAAGGTGTGTCCTTTCACAAAATTAGTGACGGTCGGCAGACCGACATGTTAGGCTACCAGGAGCTCCCTTTTCGCAAAGCAGGCCTCTATTAGGAATACACACCCAAATATAACAACAGAGTCATCTATGATGTAAATATTTTGCATGGGGTATTCCTCTGTATCATAACAAACTGGTGAAATGCACGACTGTAGTTATCAAAAACTCACCCTCTAAAAGCCTGGAGATAAGCGAATCGACATCCAGTTCCCCCTCCGCCATATCTGAAGTGTTTGCTATCAAGCTTTTCTCGTTCGTAGGGTATCGCAAACCCTACCAGGAACCGCCTGAACGACGCGTCTGCGGCGGCGGAGCGCGCGCCCCGGGTCCCACTGCCCGCGGACTACTTTTGCAAATGTGTTCCCCGTTCAACAGGTAATGAACGGTTTGCGCTGAGTTTTGTGTGTTTTTGTCGTCCACGTTGTTCGTATCATCATGGACGTGGGGCAACATCTTGGGTAAGAAGGTGTCCCTGAAACACGACTGCAAACGACTGAATGATGCGAAGAAAAATCCCTGAGATCAACCAATTACCAAACTTCAAGGAGCAATACGCAATATTTACCACCCAAAAGTAGCACATATTTGTGAAATTGGTTATTTATTATTTTATTTACTTTTTTCTATAAAGCTCGCATGAGATGAACAATCCAAACTGCTTTGTCGAATGAACCATTTTACGCTCCATAGAGCGGGTCTCCGTCATGGAGGCAGTCAAAGATTTAGTACAGAATCTCTTAAACATCCAGGCCACTAGGTGTCAGTATAATACATATTTAATAGCAAATAGTAATAAGTGGGAAATTGACTTAATGCTCCTTTATTGATGGCAACGATTGAAATAGCGTACTATATACTCGTGTAGGGCGCCAAATCAGTATGCTGTATGCAGTATGGTACCAAAATGACATTTTCCAGCTGAAAAAAACGTGGCGGACGTCAATGACTGAGCGGAAATATAACTACAATTTCACATAAATGTGCTAAAAAACTAAGTTTGTACTGCTCACTATTTAAAATGAGAAAATCCTCTTACTAATAGGAAACTTTTAATCTGTGAACTGTTATTTATCTAGTTAAACAGCGTTGGTTTGCCAGCCTCTAAATATAGCTTTAAACATGTCCTACCATGCGCTATTGTATTCAGTAGTACTGGTTTTGACTGTATATTCGTATACAGTCACCTGTTTGGGCCTGTTTTATCTGTTGGGCTTGTGATGGTGATGGTTTTGAATCTTTGTGATTTTTTTTTTGTTTGTTTGTTACATTTGATGTTATCCAAGTAAATAACTATTTAATCACAAAAAGAAATAATCATCCTGTATTGAGCTGTGTAAAATTTCTTTACAATGCGTAGAAGTTCTAGGCATCAACTCTGTTCCTATGTAAAGTATAGTGAGTGAGTGTGTGTGTGTGTGTGTGTGTGTGTGTGTGTGTGTGTGTGTGTGTGTGTGTGTGTGTGAAGTTGCTGAGAAATACTGCCTTCACTTTACTTTTGGTTTGTTAAGGAAATCAATTCAAATGCTTCTCAACACTGGGGTTTGTTATTGTGTTCACATGCATTGGTGCTTTTCCCAGTGTACAATTATTGTCTGTAACACGAAAGCATACAAAAATTATATATACACAAACAAACATGACCCAGACCTGGATAAGCTGAGCAAAAAAAAAAGGATGGATAAACAATGTTAATATAACAACAGCTCTGTCTTGTTTTATATGCCTGATGCTTAATGGAAAAAAAATGTTGTTGTATTATTATCACTCAAAATTATATGGTAGTGCTTTTGTAAGTGTGTATGGAGGGGGTAGTTTAACTTAATACAAATGTTCTTTCTGGCATGACAAGTTGCCAGAATCAAAATACCTGAAACCACTAGGGGTCATAAGGTGAAGTGTGATAAAGGTTGTTGCTATGAACATTAAGAATGTCTTTATAAATTCTTTGATTTGTTTTCTGTGCTTTGACTCCTCCCCACTTGAGAGAGAACAAGTGACTGTTCTGGTGCTATTTGATTGTATTTAAATGAAGAGACTCGTGTCACAATGGAAATCAGGCTCCTCAGTTCATGCTGGGGTGCATTGTTGTAATGCATTGTGCGTGTGTCCTTTGAGAAGAGGGATGTTTTGCATGAAAGATTTGGTAGGATAAAGACTCAGTAGCCAGTTAAATTTGTTGCAAAGTGAGATTCTGGGAGCAAAAGCCCTGAAACACATCAAGACTGAACAAGCGGTTCAGATCTTTAGACTCTTCCAGACTACAGCAGGTCAGTGCTGAGGGTTACATGCCTGATCTTATTATACACACACTGTTTTGTTATAGTTTGAATGTCTTCTTTCTCTCTGTCTCTCTCTCTCTCTTCTCATTTCTTGTGTCATAAATTACATGTGTTAAAAATAAAATAACTGTCAGTAAATTAGGACTGCCAAAAATGTAGTTGTAAATTGTACAAATTCAGATATTCCTAAAATTCCTGGAATGCTTTTTTCCCAGCATGTTAAACTACATGACTCTTTTCTTAGAAGCCTGTAATGTTTTTTTCTCCCCTGTGAGGTCATTATTATGCCTGATGTCATTTCTCTAGCGGTATGTTTCATGACAGGGTAGGGAATGTAAGACAGTGTTAAGCACAGCGATGTTAAGTTTGAAGATGTTTTGATTAACGTTTCTAATTGTACAGTTCTGATTAGTGTGTTTTAAATGTAAACAATGAAAATGATTAAACTGGCCATATAATTCAGATTTATTTTTTTTTGTTTATTTACCTGTTCAGAGTTTTATTGCTTGTATACATCTGCTGTACCAACCATCATGATGCGGTATCACCACCATGTGCTGTGCATTTGTGAGTGTGACTGTATAAAGTGTATTTCTGTTGGATTTTTAAAATATATTTATTCATAAAACTAAATGAAATGAAATGAAATGAACTTGATATACAAAAAGTGGAATTCATTTATGCATTTGGTTAATTTCAGCACATTTTCTGCAATGCTCTGCAAAAGACCTTCTGTTTCATTTTGACAAGTCCAGGCACCATGAATTAAGGATTACTGTAGCGTTTAGCAGAGCAGGTCTGATTGGATACATATATTACGTGAGAAAGGCCAAGGCAGTAAATGTCACAGTTCTGTAATTTAATAATCTGCAGGAAAAAAAAGCCCAAGTTTGAATTTTTTTTAGATGCTACTGTAATGTTTCTGTCTGCCCAAGCAGAATCTGTTGCATTTATAATGCACCTACAGCATTGTGGATCCTGTAGACTGGCAAAGATTGAAAAACTTAAATTAAGAACACCAAAAGCAACTTGTAAAATGATCCTAAAGTGATAGTCAAAAGAAGGTATTTTTGGAATAAGCATGTTCTATTTCTCACCCCTGACCCAGAAGTTCTGATTCTAGGTTTTTATAATTTCCATCTAGAGCATGTTTTCTGACCAATGAATACTCGACTCTAGAGTGCCAAAAATCAGGACTGAAGCTTAGACTGAGCACCTCTTCTTTATTTACATTATTAAAAAGGAAGGGATTTTTTTTTTTTTACCTAAAGTCCTAATAATGCGAATCCATTGTGTGCATCGTAAAATCCAGTAAAATCCAGTATTTCCAACAGGTGTTCTCACAGTCGTCATTTCTGCCGTCCGGTCCGTCCCTCACGCGTATCATCTGATCACGACACAGAGGACGTGGGCGAACGCAAAGGAGTACTGCAGGAAAACATACACTGACCTGGCTGTAGTCGTCAGTGACCGTGATTGGTTAAAGCTCCAGAGAGAAGCAGAAAGCAAATCCTTATCAAGCTCAGCCTGGGTCGGACTGTTCGATGACATCAATAGTTGGCGGTGGTCCTATAAAAACGTAATCTTGGCCTTGAAATTCTGGTTTCCTGGGCAACCAGACAATACAGGTGGACATCAGTCGTGTGGCTCAATAGATCCACTTGGACTCTGGTGGGATGATGTCTGCACAACTAAAATGCCCTTCCTTTGCTATAATGGTGAGTGAACATTTTTTTGTGAATCATACAAGGTCCTAGATTAGATTTGCATGGTTTCTGGAGGTTCCTAATGGAGTGCTTGTTTTCATGCAGTTCATCTAGCAATTAACGTCGTCTGAAACATTTATAGACACTGAGAGAACGAAGACTAGTGTGGCTTCAAAGTTGATAGGTGGAAATCTCTGTATGACCAGAGCAGTAAGCCTTGTGTGTGTTTGGATGGTTCCTCAATCATTATCTTGTGGAAAACAAGAAAACTACAAGAAGTACTAATCATTAATTTTATCACCGTCACTTCACAGCAAAGTACGACGACTCTGACAAGTACATCTGGATCTCTGCTCCAATGATGACATGGTTTGACGCTCAGACCTACTGCCGAACAAATTACACCGATCTGGCCAGTGTGAACAGTACAGCAGACAACAATCTGGCGAAAGTGACTGTGAAGTTGCGCTCTTGGTTTGGCCTGTTTAGAGACAGCTGGAAGTGGGTGGATGGGACCAATGCTTCCTCTGTCTCCTGGATGAATGGACATCCTATTAATTACTGGGGCAACGAGTACTGTGCGCATTTTAATCCAAGTAATCAGTACGCAGAAGCTGGCTGCCAAGTCCAGTTTGCTTTCTTCTGTCACAGCAGTGAGTTTAACATGTCACTAGATCACTGGATTTTGATAAACCTACCCAAAGCAAATTTACACATAAGCTGTATAAATACTAATAATACCTTACCATTAACAATACCTTACCATTAACAATACCTTACCATTAACAATGCCTTACCATTAACAATGCCTTACCATTAACAATACCTTACCATTAACAATACCTTACCATTAACAATGCCTTAGCAAAGATGCCCATTTTCGATGGTATTACTTTGTCCTGCATTGACGATGGTTACATGGCTTTTAGCACCTGTTTAATCACAACAAGGTTGCAGACAGAAAAATTGTTCTTTGTCTTCTGCTTTTTCCCTGATTATGAAGCAGACAGTTGATGCTAAGGGCAGAATTAGAGAAACGTGCTAAAACCAAGACATCCTCATGCACACAGAATATTATAACATAACGGCTCCTTTTTAACTTTATCAGGAATGTTCTTCTAGTCCACCATGAACCCATTATACTGTGTGTGTGTGTGTGTCTCCCAAAGGCTCACCAGCAAGTGAAAAACAAATAATTCAAGTGAATGTGAAGACTGAAGAGAACACACGTGATCCTCAAGTACAGTCAGCCATTTTAGAAATGGTGAGTCTTGCGACCTCTTGGAAATTGTACACGTCACAAAACACGAATGCAAAACCAGCTTTTACAATATCAACTTTTCTGATTCATTTCGTAGGCCAACACAGTGTTTATCAAATTTTATCATGTTTTTGGTGTGAAGTAAGTTATTTTAAAGTTGTACTGATAGAGCTCTATACCTTTAACAGAGATAGATTTTACTCTGTGCTAAACCCGCTGTCTGCTCATCATGTGTTATGGTTCTTAAAACATGACAGACAGAAACACCATCAGAGAGTGAGAACAGTGTTGTCTGCAGGTGCTCAGCAATAAAACAGCGGTTCTGATCTTCAGATGCAGCTGAAACTGGAGCATCTTGGGATGTTGGACAACACCACACTGTCATGGAGGGAACAGCAAGATGGAAACATCTTTCACAAGAAAAAGGAGGAAGTAGAGGAGGTGGTGGATAATTCGACCCAGACAGTGTGCAGGTCTTGAACACTGTGTTGTAATCCAGCCAAGGCATGAATTAAACCTCAAACCCTTTAATTAACCAAACAGTGGTGGACTTACACAGACCAATTTAATTTCATGTAGTTAAAAGATCCTGCAGGAAAGCTTTTCATAAGAATCATATTAGAACCAATCACACTCTATTAAAAGACATATCAGAATAAATCAGGATATTAAAAATCCTTTAAAATAATTTACATTATTATTTGCGCTACTGTACATTTCTTGCAATGTTTTTAAGAAGCATTATGAGAAAATTTGAGCATCGGCATTGCCAGGAATTCAGAGTGAATCCAATCTTTCAGTGTAATTCTCAGTTTATAATTTCAATGACACAAAGTCAAAATCATCTAAAGAAGAGAGAATTAATCCACCAGCAAACACACACACACACACACACACACACACACATCTATTTAAAGACTATGAAGACTTCTACACTTCTCTTCCAAAATGGGAAATTGAATCAATATTTTTCTTGGGGAAAAAACAGGCCTCTCACGTTCCTTTTCTTTCCTTAAGAGGAGAGGACTCTAGTCTCTCCTGCAGTGCAGGCAAGATCTGCAATGTGCAAAAAAATGGTGACCCACTCTGGGTGGAGATGGACTGTACTGCTGACTCAGCTCTAATATCAGCACATAATTCATGCTTATTTTATAACATTTCCAGGATGTTAACGATTTCTTCATCTTCTTAACGTTTTTTGCTCACACCAAACACAAATTGTGCTGCTTGCTTGATGACAATAAGAACTTGGCACACATTCATGTAATCAGTGCAGTAATCACTGAACGGCCTAAAGTAGGATGTATAAGTACAGCTTCAGTGCTTCAATTAACCTAATTAATTAAGTAATTAATTAAATTAAATCTTATGAGTGAATATTACACTTATCTAGGCTATATTCTGTTACCTAACCAGAGGCAACAACTTCAACAGCACAGACCGTAACACTGTGTAGCGGATTCCCAAACAGGACACAAAGGCTCGGAAGAGTGAAGTTTATTTAGGACAAATCCATACGCTTTAACCATGGAACAGGCCGAGGTACAAAAAAAAGTGTAGACAGACTGAGAAACAAAACCAAAATACATGATAACACTAAGAATAGAAAAAAACAAGGACAGAATAACAGTTACACTGAAGAAGAGTCAACAAACATGACTGGAAAACACAGGGTTTAAATACACAAGACAATAACGAAGTCTGAAAACACCCAGGAGCAAAACATAAACTACAAGGAGCTCGTTAAACGAGCGCTGAGCAAACCGATGCACTCGAGAAAAAGCCCAAGGCGCCTCTAGGTCTGATCTCAGCAAACATGCAGTAATAATGAGCGACTGTGGACTTATATAGTGTGACAAGAGCGTATTGGGAAATTGGCAGCAGGTGTATCTGCTGTTTGAGCGATTGTGAACGTGGGAAGGGGTGTGTGCGAAGCTGTGGGCGTGTCCCTGGTGCTGGGTGCCCAGCGCACCGTGACATAAGGCATCCGATAAAATTTGCCAATACAGCCTAATAATTAGTTGTAATGATTAATTATCAAACGCCTCTTGCGTGGAAGTGTTGAAAAGCGATAAGCAAACGTGAAATTCGTTTACCCTTGCTCAGATTGTTACTATTGCTCAACAAGAGACTCCATGTTCCTGACAGGAGGTGGTAGGACCACCGATCGTGAAACGTGGGTCTATTTTTATAGCTGACGCTACTTAACATAGTAGGGCTATGATTAATTTAGCGTTTAGAGCTCACATATCAAATATCACAAACTTTGCACTTGTTTTTTTTTTGCCCCGTCTTAAGTAGGGTGTGGCTGCTGTACTCCTTGGTTTTAGTCTGTTTTTTTTTTAGAGAAGTTAGAAGGTATCGCAGACAAACCTGTCCAATAGAAATGTACCTTACCACGCCTTATCTTTTTGTTCTTCGCTTTAAGGTATCCTGCTAAAGGCAAATTCCTGCGTTGTGTAACGTCCTCCTGTTCTTGACATGATTTAAAAGCAATTAAATTAATATAAAACAAATATATTGCCTTCACTGTATTATTCTGTGTTTTCGTTGCTTTGCTTGAGCATGTACATTAACACCTCTAGTTAAATTAACACCTCCAGCTAAGCCCCTTCTACAGTGGTCAGCGAAGAGTTCTCTCCCTTCATAAGAAGACATATTGACTTTAAATAAAAGCATTATGGCTTTTATTTAAACTCTTAATTTGCCTTAGATGTAACTGTTTGCAAAGTCATTTTTAACTCTCTAAAACTTCAGTTGCACTACAGCCAGTTTAAATTTGGTCTAGTAATAAATCACACGCAATTTATTAACAGAATTGATACAGAACAGTCAAAAAAGAGAAATATTTTTACTTTAATTGCTCTCGTCCTAGTTCCCTTCTTTAATTATGCACGAATAAAGTCGTTTCCCTTATTCCAATGAGTAAAGATGGCCGTAGAATAACTGAACATTCCTGGACTTTCTCTTCCTTCTTTAATATGCATTTCCCACTAATCTGTTTGGTTTCATTTTTCTAAATCTCTGCCACATGCCTTACCCAGAAAAGTTAAAGAAAAAGCTCTGTCACCTGTTTCCTCAGTTCAGTCTGTAAATATTAAAGTTCTATTTAACACAACTGACAACAACAAATAACTAACAACAAATAACTGCAACAAATCTTACTGGACTAACCTTTAAAAAAAATCCCATGTCATACTGATTGTACAGAGCACTCATTTTAGTATGTAAACCATCTTGTGTACGTGTTTGTTCATTTGTAAAGTTGTAGAGGCCCATGGGACACTCCTGCTACTTTCTATTTGTTAAGGAAATCTGGTTGAACGATCTCTGTCTCACGTGTTTGGTTACTGCGCACCATTTCTCAAGAGCCTCTCCCAGTATTTAAAGCATCTCACTTTTACATAACCGAAGGCGTTTAACATGACCAACTGTTACAGTGTAAGGCTACTCGCAGATATCGTACATATATTTCTATAGTCAGGCAAGAATATACCTAACCACATCTTCGCATCCTTCCGAGCGTCTCCAAGTTATGGAGATTCAATATTCGTGTCCTTAAAGTGACTTTCAGAAGCGTCTCTCAAGCTCTGAAAATCATTTTTAAACGTGCCTTGCGTTGTTGGCGTTGCTTGCAGTACTTCAATAAAACCTATTATAGACTTTGACCACAAGGTGGCAACAAAATGTTTCAAATTCAAAATAAATATACTAAGACACACGAAGTACACCTGTAAAGGGAAAACATCGCTTCTTTTTTATTTTATAGATAACGGGATTTTCATCTCGGTAAAATCACTTCAGCAATGTTAAAACCACAACCGATTTCATTTGCGATTAATAACAATACAAAATACATGTGCCTGTTTTTTGTAAATAGTCTTCATAAATTAGTCTTCAGGGTTAGAAAAAACGTTTGTGGAAGTGGAAGTGGTTTCTGTGGACTGGGGACCATATTCTTCGTGAATATTTTGCAAGAAGATATAAAATAAAGATTACATGTCCAGCTCTAACAGATTTAATTGATATTACTGTGTTCTTCATGGAAACCTTACTGGATAAAACTGCTAATTCGCGCTTTATTTGGGCAAAACTTATATGCAAATTTGCACCTTAAACGAGCTGTTAGCCAATCACATGAGCACAATCATAACAGGTATGAGCTATGGATGCTCCAGCCGTAAATTTCAGATAATCTGGAAGTTCCGCTGTTTGGATAAAAGCCAAACATGTCATTTTTGTAAGACTGCATCTCATTCTCACAAGCCTGAATATGAATCTGTGAAGCTCAGTGAATCTCACAGAATGTTACACCCAATGAATGGAGAATACAAATAATGCGTGGTTTTCTTTTTACTAAGACCAGTACAGATTTGGGCTGCTTCAGGCCACAGGGCACCCTTCTCATACACTTACAGAAAACACTAAGCTTATAATCAAACAGCTCAGCGATACTCTGTACCCCTCAGCCATAGTTGTTGGACACTCCAGTTCAAGGCAGCCAATATTTCAGTGCTGTGATGCATGTTTATGGCAGCGTCTCCTGTATTACCGTCAACGTAAGAGCCAGAGAACCGGATTTAGCGCAGCCAAGTAAGATCCTGGTTTATGCTTTTTGTGGATTGTTTTGCTTTAATGCAACATTTGGTTATGGATCATGTGATATAAATAACTTTCAATAAAATGGTGTGGGCAAATCTTAATCATAACAGGCCGTTGTGTTTGTGACAGATATACTGATATCACCATAGGAAGCAGAATAATAACATTTTATCCCTACTGTGCAGCTATAATAGAAATAGTTTCTGGAATGACTGAAATGTATTTTTGATTACTGGTCATGTAGCAGGTCCATACGGTAACATTTAAACATTTAACATTGAAATATTGTAAAAAAGATTCATACTTGATGAGAAACCATGGAAATGTTCTTAACAAACATTCTAAATGTCTCATTTTGTCCTGACCAATTTCCTGGTGTACCATTAGTGCTTCCTCTACATGCTGTCTTTGCTTTGTTTATTCAGTTATAATTTGAGTAACATGCTTGTATTAGTCATTAAATTGAAATATATCAGAAAAGTTTGTGCTATTTTTTGCTACAGGAAACTACAGTAAATTTTTTTACAGGATACCACAATAGTTTCTAAACAATATCACGATATTAAATACTTCACAACTGACGTTTTGTTAATTAGTTTTTAATCAAAATAAATACAAAACAATCATAGTAAACCTGACAAAGTTAGAGAAAACGTGATTTCTTAAGAGGAACACAAATTTAAGGCGCAGCGGAACTGAATGCAACACCCAGTGCATGTTCTTGACCTTCTTCAAAGGTCTTCAAAGCAAAGCTGACACCCATGGTTAAACGAATTAGATGAAGGGTTATAAAACACATCAAAGCACAGATTATGCCCTTATACCTGCATTCTCCACAACATCTGCTGACACAGGAGTAATTCTTCTAAAGCTACCCAGTCCGGTCTCTGATACAACGGGAGAGGCATTCGGCGTCCGCAGAGTCAAAAGAGAAAGAGAAGGAGAAACACTGGAGGTCATGGCAGAAGATGTTGGTTCTGCGTTCCTTCCCAAAAGTGAGTAGGTGTACTTTGAGTTTGAAGGCCTTCTACCCTGGGTTGATGTCTTGCAGGGCAGCAGACTGTGAAACTCTGACTGTGCAGGTTCTTCCCTGCCTTTGTCATGGAGCTGGGGGAAACGAGAGTCCCAGTTGAGGTGGCTCCAGCCATAGGTGCTGTATAATCGTTCCTCTGTGGAAATAAGACTGGTGAGAGAGTCAGGCAAGGACATACAGCCTCTCATGGCTTCATCCATCTCCTTCATGTTGACCACCTGAGGTAACATCCCTTCTCCACCTCCTTCTTCCTTGAAGTTATGGAGACTCTCAACACTCGACATTACCGCCATTTTACCTGTGGCCAAACTGGCTGAACAGTGAGAAAGCTGGTCCTCCATCGGAATCCTCGCGCCTAGATTGGGCATGACAAGCTGTGTAAGATGCTGGTATTCAGAGATCATCTTAATATCTTGATCTTCAGCAGTCTCACCCTCTGCAGAGCCTCGTCGTCCACTTGTGCCAGAGATCCTCAACGGAATGGAAATGTCCCTTTTTGCTTTCACGTTTAACCTGGTCTGTAGGTCTTGGGTTTCCATGCCAACAACACTAGTTTGAGGATCCCTACGCAATATTGCCGAAGTTTCTCTCCCATGACTAGGAACTGGAGCTAAGAAGGCTGACTTTTTAGGGGTATTTGCTTGTGTCTTAAACCTCAGTGCTAGAGCAATGGAACTTATCAAAAGTAGGAAGATCACTGTTAATGAGACACTGAGTTTTACAGTCTGGACACTGACAGCCACATCTGTCAAAGCCTCTGCTGACGTTGATATGTTCACAACAACATGGCAGGCTGCTGATCTGGAATCAGGCTTTGGACTGCTTGCCAGTACTATCAATTTTGCAACTTCTTCTTTCAAGATGGTGCCTGTTTTTCGATACACTGGATTCGAGATATAGATACTTCCAGTCGTTTTGTTTATTTTAAAAAAAGGGGAGTAGCTAGCCAAAGAGTACTCCACAATGCCATCCAGACCCCCATCGTAATCCATAGCCATAACACGACCAATACTGTGCCCCAATCTGGCATTGTCCGGTAGAACAAAATGGTAGAAATTCTGGTTAAACACAGGACTGAACTCATCCACACCATCGATGGCAATCTGAACCTTCACTGTAGCTGCTCGATCTCCCTTATCCCGAGCCTCAACCACAAAACAGTATTCGCTCTGCTTCTCGTAGTCAAATGTTTGTCTGGTACGGATGTCTCCGGTTAGAGGGTCAATGGCAAACGCCTCGTTCCTTACTGGGCTGCCAATTCCATAGTCCATGAAACAGGAGGTCAAGATTGAGTACGTCAGCAGGCCAAAGCCACCTGCATCCTGATCGACAGCTTGGACTACACACACTGGGGTAAAAACCGGCAAGTTTTCTGCCACTGAGCAGTTGATGGTAGAGAACACAAAGAATGGGGAATTATCATTTTCATCAAGCACTGTGATATAAACCACAGCAAAGGACACCTGTCTGTTATTTGGACCACCCCCATCCGAGGCTCGAACGGTTAAGGTGTGTCTGGAATCTTCTTCAAAATCTAGATTGCCGCTGACTTCTAGAGCACCAGTTTGAGAGTTCAAGCTAAACAGACCCTTACTGTTGCCAGAGATGACATCGTATCTTACTGTGCCGTTCAGTCCGAGGTCGAGGTCTTGAGCAGACACCTGGACTAGGAGAACTCCCAGTGGGCTGTTCTCAGTCACATGTGCATGGTACTCCGAGCTACTGAAAACAGGTTCATGGTCGTTGACGTCAAGCACATAGACGGACACTATTGTTGAACTGTTGAGTGCAGGCGTTCCTCTGTCCATCACGGTAACAGTCAATGCATACATTTCTGTGGTTTCTCTGTCCAGCCCATCACAGAGCACTACATTACCCACAGTCCTTTGCTGGGCACCTTTTGGCACAGTGACAACCTCAATGCAGAAGCACCTCTCCTTATTACCCCCAGTGATAACATAGTCCAAGTGTGTGTTTTCATCAGAGTAGTCCTGGTCTTCAGCGAGCAGGCTGAGGATTACACTCCCAACAGGTGCGTCCTCGTAAATGTTCACCTGGTAGGTGTGGTTTTGGAAGAGAGGGGCGTGGTCATTGGAATCCACCACCTGTATGTCCACAGATGTGACACTAAAGAGGGCGGGGTCACCACTGTCCCGAGCTTCTATCAGAATACGGATCACGTTACTCCCGGAGACGTACCTCAGTGGCTTGTTGGTGTATACAGAACCTGAATACACATAAAAAGAGACATTTATACAAAAACAAAACCATTTGCTGCATGTTATAATGCATTTTGAGGTAATAAATATACATAACGTATATTTTCTAATAGAATCATGCTGTCCTTTATGGTTTTAACTGATGTTAGAATGGCATATGGAAACTTCAGGGGTGACCTTTTCAGTCATATACTATATTGTAACTTCTATCATGAGAAGAAGTAGCATTAATATAAATATAAATGAACTGAAATGGAAGTAACATATCAATTGAATAAAATATATGTAAACACTGAACAAAAAATAAATTTTTGCCAGGATAATAAGCATTCAACTATTAGCACTGGTTAACTTGGCAAAACTGAAAAAACAATGTTAGAAA
Organism: Tenebrosternarchus preto; assembly: GCA_025802075.1. NCBI lineage: Eukaryota > Metazoa > Chordata > Actinopteri > Gymnotiformes > Apteronotidae > Tenebrosternarchus > Tenebrosternarchus preto. The sequence goes on from JAOYMR010000005.1 coordinate 16,361,763, forward strand.
TATTACCATTTTCTACGTTGATGTAGAACCCACTCATTGGGGAAGAGAGAAGCTTGTAGGAAACTTTGCCATTCAGACCAGAATCTCTGTCTGTTGCTGTTACAGCCATGACAAATGAATCTGCTGGCATCAGCTCTGGCAAGAACACCTACCAGATCAAAACATGATAGTGAATTCAAGCCTGATGTACAACACAGATCTTTACATAGTATGTTAATATAAAACCGTTTAATGAGTTGATCAAATACTGAGCCGTTATAATATGAGTAAATATTTCAAACATTTAAGAGCTGATTGCGGAACTGAATCGCAGATTATCGCTAGAGACAATTTATAAAATTCTACACCGAATTTTTTTTTCACCAAACAGCACACATAAGTAGCAATACATACTGAGCTTCACAATTCTACATTATTTCTATTAAAATTGCAGTTTTCAATTACTGTCAGATTATCCATTTTCCACCACTACTAAGGACATGTGCACTAGGGCCAAACCTGGTAAAACTCCTGAGAGAACTCTGGTGAGTTATCATTCACGTCTAGCACTTGAACAGTAATCAGTGCCTCGGCCTGGTGCACCGAGTCCGAAGCTGCTACTTTCAGTGTATGCAGATCTTGTTCCTCAAAGTCCAGGCTCTTGGTCAAGGTGATGATCCCAGAGAATTGATCAATGGCAAAGCTTCCATTTGCTTCTAATAAGCTGTAGGTGACTGTTGAACTGAGGTCCATGTCATTGGCAATGACTCGGCTGATAAAGTGTCCAGCAGGAAGGTCTGAATGTTCGGGGAAATTGAGAAGGTTTTCATTCAAGTACATGATCAGTGTAGCCCCTATAATAGTTAGTATGTCTAATAACTTAAGTGTCTTACTCTCTGTGACCACTAGGGGCTCCATAGGTGGTATTGTGGGGCTGTTGTCGTTGATGTCCATAACCTGCACCCGAACAGTGCAGGTGCCTGTGAGGGCGGGGCTTCCCCTGTCTCTAGCTTCAAGAATTAACCTGTCAGTCAGTACAGTACAGTAAACTGATGGTCTTCTTAATCAGCCAAAACTTAATTAAAAGACTTGGAGAAAAATGCATATTTATGCATATTTATGCATATTTATCTTCAACTGTGTAGACATTTATTAGTTTCTCCTTGCATGCATGCATTTCTACAGTCTGCAGTCATTCTATAGTCATTTTCTGTATGCCAGGAAATACTTGTATAATAATATCTGTAAGACTTTGAAGTGAGGCTGTAAGGGGCTGTGAATACTTGTAAGAGTCCATGATCTCTCGATCGAGGACTGCGTTGGTGGCCAGTATCCCACGAACAGAGTCAACGACGAAGGTGTTGTTGAGGTTCCCATTCACGATGAAGTAGTCAATCTGTCCGTTCGTCCCACTATCAGAATCTGTTGCCAACACCTAAAAAAAAAAAACAAGTGAGCTCTAGAACCTTTAATACCTGAACAAACAAAGCATCATTTTAATGGATTATTCACAGTAATCTTGATAGGAACAGAAAGATAAACATGCTGTGATATATGATGTGTAGATTATATCTATACATAGTAAAGCATTATATATGTAACATTCCCATTGCTTAGCAACAGCAGTCAAACACATTTACCTGCATGACATACGTGTTGTGGATCTGTCCCTCCCACACTGCGGTTTTGAAGTGGCTCTGTTTAAACACTGGAGCATTGTCGTTCACGTCCTGCAGAGTGACAAGCACTCTGGCGTGGGCTGACTGGCGGCCATTTTCTGCCAGAACCACCATATGAACCTCGGGCTGCAGTTCGAAGTCAAGCAGACTCTGTTCTCGGACTGTTATATCGCCTGTCGAAACATACGAGCAGAATAATGCATCTAAAGTCTCAGCTGTCAAACACAGCCAGTGACTAGGGCAAAAGAATAACCTTCACTGTCATTGTACAAGTACAGTGACATTCAGTCATTTCTGGAGGTAATTCATGTTTTTTTCTAACACAGTAAATTTCACTTAGTAATGAATTATTAGCCTCTTATAATGACTTAAGTAGCTGTGAAGGAATATGGGTATTGGATATCACTCTGCCATGCAATGCATCTACAGAACAGAACACATAAACACAAAGGCAACACACGGAGCCTTGGTCATACAGGCAGAGAATGGCACTATGGCAACACCTGCACCAACTCTCACCTGTGTCAGGACTGACACTGAAACTCTCACCTGTGTCAGGACTGATCCTGAAACTCTCACCTGTGTCAGGAATGATCCTGAAACTCTCACCTCTGTCAGGAATGATCCTGAAACTCTCACCTGTGTCAGGAATGATCCTGAAACTCTCACCTGTTTCAGGGATGACGCTGAAACTCTCACCTGTGTCAGGGTTGATCTTGAAAGCTCCGCTCTTGGACTCACTGTACATGCTGTACTTGATCACGTTCCCTGGCGCAGTCTCATCATGGGCCACCACGTGTGCCACCCAGGAGCCTTGATGAAGAAAGAAATGAAGTCTGTTTTAATATCTGTAGCCATATTTAAAGGCCTTGCGATCTTACAAAAGTCAGCTACAACATGGTTTGCTTATAATCAGTGCAGTAGGATTCAAACTGGTTAATGAACTGACAAAGACAAACAGTAAACACCAAATTCAAATTCATAACCAGGATCGGTAACCATGGTGACTGTGTTCTCATTGTTCTAACAAGCCAGTTTCAACTCCTCTGTTCATCAGTAGCTCATCTTTTAAGCATTTAAAATGTGCTGGAAAAGGACACAGACAGGACCTGCTGTTCCCTGTGGACAGGACATGAGTCAGCCAGGTGTACTGCACCTGTCTTGCTGTTTTCAGGTAAGGTGATTTCATAGAGCTCCTTGGTGAACTTCAGCAGAGGTTCTTCATGGTTGAGTTGGACTAGCATCAGACAGGTGGAGGTGAGGGCAGGTGTGCCCTGATCTGCCACCCACACTGACAGCAACCGTGTCCCCGATGCACCTTCTGCTAGTGGGTTCTTGAGTTGCACCTCCCCGGAGGAGCGGTCGACCTGGAACAGCACGTCATCCTCCATCAAGCCAAACACAATGGTGCCATTTTCCCCCTGGTCTGGGTCATTCGCCATCACCGTAGCGATGGGTCGACCAGGGCGAGCATTGCCCGCGGTGACCGACGCCCGGAGGAGATCGGTGGCGCACGTGGGCGGGTTGTCATTTACGTCGTCCACGTGAACGGTAACCGTGACGACTGAGCTGCGAGGACCCTGACTACAGCCGTCGGCCGCTACGGCGCGGAATACGTGATGTGAGCGCGTCTCTCGGTCCAGCGCTTTCGTCAGACGCACTGCGCCCGTAGAGGAGTTCACAGCAAAGGTTCCGGAAGGCTCTTCAGTCAGCGAGAAGGTGACCTCGCCATTGGAACCCTCATCTGGGTCCTGCGCGCTGAGCCAGAGGATCTCAGAGCCGACGGGGAGTCCTTCACTGGCAGAGATGCGATAGCTTCTACTGCCAAAGGTGGGGCTGTTGTCATTCTCATCAGACACAGAGACAAAGAGGAGAAGGGTGGAGGTGAGGGTAGAGGGGCCTTGGTCACTGGCTGTAATAAGGAGGGTGTAGTTAGAACACTCCTCCCTGTCCAGAACTCTAGTAGTGCTTATGGCTCCTGTCACTGCGTCAATGGAGAATTGATCATCTGCATCTAAACATACACACAAATAAAACAGAATGAGAAGCATTGCTGGTTACATGAAAATATTCTGACAAGATTTTTTAAAAAAAACATAAAAACTATAAAATAATTAATGCAGTTTATGTTTAGTCTAAAACAAATAAAAAAGACTATCAGAAAAAAGAACTTCCTGATCCAAGACCAGATGTTGTATATGAAGTTACCAGTGCCTTCAGAAACCTGCACAATGTCATGTCTGATCAGGGAACCTCTACAGCACAGAACATAAGTGAAGTTGTCCTGACAGTAAGAAGGAAGCATCCTCTCACTGATTAAAGAGTACTCCACAGTCCCGTTGGCCCCGTAGTCCGGGTCAGACGCGTGGGCGGTGTGAATGACACCTGGAGGAAGGTTCTCCGGTATGAAGATGTGGACTGACGACTGAAAGAACTCCGGAGGGTTGTCGTTGTCATCAAGCACGGTGCAAAGCACTGTGGTGGTGCTGGAGAGGGGGCGTGTCCCACCGTCTTCTGCCTGAACTGTAAACAAGCCAACATAATATTACATCCTAAACCAGTGTGAATCCCAGAAGTCTGTGGAGGGTAAGCAGGGAGTGCAAAGCTGCTATGCCCAGGCAGGGCTCACCACGGAGGGTGAAGCTGTGTTGGAGCTCCCTGTCCAGCAGGGTGGAGGTTATGATCAGGCCAGTGTGGGAGTCTATGGTGAAGAACTCAAATCCAGGGCTGGGCAGAAGACTGTAGCTCAACACAGCATTCTCCTCTGTGAGAGAAAAACAGATACACACACATTTTTACACAAACTAACTGGTCAATTACAGACATACACAAA
>JAOYMR010000005.1:16373390-16387041 GCA_025802075.1 Tenebrosternarchus preto
CCCTAAACTGTGTCCACAAGACTGGACAGATGTCCCCTAAACTGTGTCCACAAGACTGGACAGATGTCCCCTAAACTGTGTCCACAAGACTGGACAGATGTCCCCTAAACTCTGAAAGACTGAAGTCTTGTGACGATGCTGAAGCAGTACAGGGTGTGTTAAAGCAGGAGTACCACTAGGCCAAAATCACCATGGAAACATGCTCTGGGGTTTAAAAAACTGTCACCAAGATGAGAGTGAATGGCAACTAATCCTCATTCGGCAGAAAATGTACAAAGAACAAAAAAAGCACTCCAGAGACAAACAGACAAGCAGGTTTATTTTCCAATCTCAGCCTTTTATTTAATCCTTACATAAAATATATGCTTTACGTTTGTTTTTCAGCTGTTACTAACTATGAACCAGACATATTACACCGACAGGGATGCCTACATCACTGTACATGACTCTAACTTCTAAAGAAGTAACGATTCTAATCAATAAAACCTCCCAGATTGGTGCTTTTGCTGCTGTGGTGAACTTTCCCACCTGAAAAGCTGGAACCAAGTAAATTCACCTGCATAGTCTTCTTGAACACAAAGATAAAATCATGAAAAGACTGGCATATTTCCATATGAAATGCAAACAGTCGCATGTCTGAATGTTTGTTTATTGTTGAGATGATTTGAACCTTAATATTATGTCATTTTGGGTTTGGTCCATTTTTCCCCAGAAGTGTAAGAATAGAATAGAATAGAATAGAATACAGTAGAATAGAATAGAATAGAATAGAATAGAATAGAATAGAATAGAATCTCTGTAATTTAATCATTACAGGCTATGACTCATGATGTAAAGGTGATTTGAGTTTTATAGCTTTGTGCTGAAGTAAAAAAAATTACCTATTCACACTGAAAGTAAATATACGAATAACAAGGCTGGAGTGGTTGACTCCCCTGTCACTGTTTAACTTGTGGTACCAGGCCACAGAGAGGCAGTACCAGGCTTGAAGTTTGATACACACACACACACACACACACACACACACACACGCACAGGATGACTAAGGGAGAGCAAGAACATCTTGCCTTCTCACTGAAACACTGCTGTCTTTGTATCTAGGGAAGAATCCACTTTTACTATTGCACTGTCAGTTAGTGCTGTCTCCTAGCTCATAAGCCATCAGTGTGTGTGTGTGTGTGTGTGTGTGTCTTGTAGTTAACAGATGGTTTGTCATGGCTGTGTCAGCATGTGATGTCATTATGCAGAATGTAAACAAGCAGGTTTGTTTTTCAATCTGAGCCTTTTATGTCATTCTTAAATCTTTTTATGTAATTCTTAAATCTTTTTATGTCATTCTTAAACTGAATTATGTTTGTTCTTCAACTGTTAAAAACTATGGACCAGACATAGAGAAAATCACATTACACCCACAGGCATGCCTACATCATTGTACATAACAACTGCAACATTTAATAAAGTAACAATTATTTGAATCTTCCCAGCTTGATTTACCTGTAGGAAGCATGTTCCGATGGTCAGATGTTCCTGGATGGTCACACTGTAGAGTTGCTGTTTGAACACAGGCTTGTTGTCATTGACATCTTCCACACAGATGTTCACGGTGGCTGTGGAGGTGAGTGGAGGAAACCCCCCATCCACAGCCACCACCAGGAAGGCTAGATGTGGCTCTTTCTCCCGGTCCAGGCCTGCCGCCGTGGTGATGAGGCCTGCGTGGAGGTCGATGTTCACCGGGAGCTCCTGCTCCGACTGCAGGATGGAGTAGAAGATTCCAGAATCCTCGTCATCATCGTGGGCCCTCAGCTTCAGGATGGAGCTCCCTTCAGGGGCGTCTTCCGGAACGCTCGCCTCGTAGGTGTTCCGCTCAAAGACCGGACTGTTGTCATTCACGTCGGTGACCCGTAGGAGAAACGTCCGGTCGCTTTTCAGGGGAGGATAGCCGGAATCTGAGGCGCTTACCGTGAGCTCATAAAGATCCTTCTGCTCCCTGTCCAGTGGACCATCCACACACAGAGCAAAGAGAAGCTCACCTGTGGGCTTCAGAGCAAATTTTCCCTCTCCACCTTTGAGGAACACCCTAACCTTTCCAATCTCCCCCAGATCTGGGTCCGAGACAGAAATCCTGGCAACCTGCTCACCGTAGCCAGCGCCCTCTGATACCTCCGCATCCCCCGTTTCACTCAGAAACAGGATATTAATATGTGGGCTGTTGTCGTTGACGTCCAGAATTCTGATCCTCACGATCGTACTGCTGGACTGGGGCTGAGCCCCGTGGTCCCGGGCAGTCACGAGAAGCTCAAAAAACGACCTGCTTTCATAGTCCAGAGGCTTGTTCACGTGAACGACACCTGTGTTTCTGTCAATGATGAAGAACTCATGTGGGTCACCCTGCTGCCGATTGATTTCGTAAGTGACCAGGCCGTTAAGGCCAAGGTCTGGGTCCACGGCATGCACCTGACACACAGGTGTCAAAGGATTCTCATTCTCCAATAATACTGCTTTGTACTCAGATTGGTTGAACACAGGCTGGTTGTCGTTTTCGTCCAGAATATTCACATGCACCTGCAGCCTTCCAGTTTTGGGGGGCACCCCCCCATCAAAAGCTTCAATAGTCAGACTATAGAAATCTCTGATTTCTCTGTCCAGTTTTTCCAGAAGAATCAAACTTACATTAAGCAATTTGTCTTGTTCCCTGATAACTTCCACTTTGAACATTTCCATGTCTTTTGTGATTCTGTAGCCTTGAGTTCCATACTGACCCTCATCCAGATCTAGAGCTCCGTCGAGTTCAAAGCGCGTTCCAGGAGGACACAGTTCTGAGACGTTCAGCTCCACAGTCTTTGCCGGAAATGCAGGAGAATTGTCGTTCACATCTGTGACTACAATTTTAATTTTTATTACCTCTCCAGCTAACGTGGCAGCGGAAAACTCGTACTTGTCTCTGCTCTCCCGGTCCAGAACAGCCGTGGTGGTGATGACACCGGAATCTCCGTCTATTTCTAGGTCTCTGAAAACATCAGAGTCTCTGCTCTCAGATATAAAAAATCCGCTGCTCTGCGTGCTGGACGGTAATACTGCTTTTATGTCTCCAACTACCGTCCTCGCAGGTAAGCCTTCCTCAACCGAAAGACTGAGATTATACACCTGTGCCGACACTTTTCCGCACAGTATTAAAACAACGAAAAGTTTCAATACAGCGCTTGTGCAGAAATCCATTTTCATCTTTCACATTCAAAATGCTCCTTAACAATATTTCTCAAAATGGTCTTCATTTTTGATAGTCATAGTCATGCAAAGTCTACATCATTACGCTACTTAGAGATAACACTGACGCGTGGAGACGACTGCGTGATAACAGCCGAAGTTCACACTTCGAAGCGGAGTCAGTTCCAAGTTTGCACTTAAAATATTACCGAAATTGTTTTTAGTCCTGAAAACAGCAACCTATTTTTTGTGCTCGAGTTATTTATACTCATGTGTTGATTTCTACAGTTTCAAAACCTTCAATTTAATAGCTTCAACGTATTACGAAAACCATGCCTGACAAGCACAATCCATTCTCCAAGTGCAGTGCGCCTTCTGTCGCGCGGTGTGCGCGTTGATGTCTATAAGTGCACGGGCTTTCACTGGGTCACGTGACACGCGGCGGCTTGGCCGAAAGGATTCGCACGCCAACCGACCAGGCGCGCAGAAGTAACAAACGAGTGGTTTTCTGGAGGATTCCGACGCACTGTACAGTTTTGCAGTTTAGTCGATTGTGCGACTCGATTCACCAAATGCCGATCTATCAATCATTTATTTTATCAGGCGCGGGTCTGCTGGAATACCCAAAATAATCAATGGTCCGTGCGACAGCAACATCTTGTGGAGAATATCCCCAACGGACCTACATTAGGTGATCAAGGTGCAATTTCTCAGTTATTTCCTTGTTAGAGAGATCGTAAAGTAGGTGAGATCAAAGCTGTTCTCTGCTAAGGTTATTGCTGTTTAACACGTCACCCCTCATCCACATTCGGACATTATATTTCCCACGTCGTAAAGGTGATTTATACGCACGGAAGCAGTTTTAATTTCCTTTTGGTTTTTGATTCTTTATTGTTTGTTTTTTTTACAAAATGCTGCATTAACAAAGGCTTCGATCAGCAGTAATGATTTTCAGGAAGAAATTTCTAGTTTAATGGCTTGTCTAAAGACTGTTGAACGTTGATCCAAGTTTGCATTTTAACTCAAAGTGAAAACGTATTTACAAAGAAAACAAAAACGTACATCACAAATCCAAGTTTGTATTGTAATGAGTTCTTAAAGAAAAAAAAAAGCGAACCCAATATAACCCAGTATATATTTGACCCACATTCATTTATAATTTTTTGTATAAAAAATATTTGATCTAAATGTTGGAAACTGGTGGCTGTTGACGAGCATGATTCCAGAGGAGTGCTCAGAACATTGGAGAAGCTTCTCCCTGCTCAGGGGGACTATGCAAAGAATAGACAACCATACACACCGAAAAGAGAGCGAAAGGTTCTGGAAATACATTTTATTTCCTTCACTACCAAAAACATGCTTTTTAATAAATCAAAACAGAATCAGAAAACAAGTCTGTAGTAAGTGTCCAAATGCTTTTGATGGAGAAGTTAATTAAAATGTTGTTGTACATTTGCTAGTACATAGCACAGGGGGACATGTCCGAAGAAAACAACAGAACATAGGAAACAAATTAAAACAAAATGTTGAAAACTTAAAATCTCTTTCTCTTAATTATCTCAGGCTTCCAATTGACAGGATGGCTCTCTTCAGTCTGAAACACAATAAACAAACAAACAAATATCACAAGTGATGAATAACAATGTGATCTTGCAAGAGTGACTGTAACTGCACTGAAAACAGAAAATACCGTCTGCATCTCCATCTTCTTTTAACTTTTAACATCTTTATCTCAATAATAAAAGCCCATAGTTCTTAATAATAAACCCTCATAATTTTTCACAAGCTGTTACCTTAAGAATTACCCAGTCAATAAGCAGACTGCACCTAATATCTCATATTCTGAATAAAGGTAGAAGTGAGGAACAAGAATACTATCGAACGGTACATGGCTGCTACAGCTAGCATTATTTGATGCTGTGGTTAATGTGGCTGTATAAGGTCACAGCTGCTATGGATGTAGGAAGCTGTGTCTCACCGCCGTCTCGTCCTCCTTGTACACCTTGATGGTTTTGTCGGCCTCTGCCGTGATGAGGCGGCTCTCGGAGTGGTCGAACACACAGGCAAAGATGCCAGATTCGCTGTCCAGAGAGCCAGGCTGCACAGCCGCGTGGATCCGCTGGAAATTGTACCCCGTCCGCCAGTCCCACAGGTGGATTGTACCATTATCAGCTAAGACAGGAGGGGAGGGGGATCCGCAAAGGGAAGGCAGAAAGGAAGAAATGGAGAGGAAAAGCAAAAAATTAGGAACTTACCAAAACAACTCAAATATTAGGAATTTACCAAAACAACTCAAATATTAGGAATTTACCAAAACATTCTAAATGCTGAAAGATTTCTTCGACCTTCTTCTGGGACGGTATTAGTAATACATTTAGCATTATGACAGCTCAGGACATGCCGAGTTTTTCAGGAACGTTAAAAACAAGAACCGCTAACCTCCAGAAACCAAGACTCCATCAGAGTTGACAGCAAGTGTGTTTATAATGGCGTTGTGTCCCGACAGATTCTGAATGAAGCTTCCGTCCGGAAATTTCCACTGCTTTATGTTGTCTGGGGAGCCCGTGGCAAAGGTGTACCTAAATAAACAGGTAAGAGAGTAAATGAACTCAAGACACACCTGTGCTGTTTATTCAGGCGTTATTAACGTGTATTGAGCCTTTTGTTTGGTATGTGATGGTGAAAGGGGTCTTACTGTCGGGGGTGGAGGGTCACCGCTCGCACTGACTTCTTGTGATTCGTCAGTGTAGCTCTCGTTTTCCCAGCAATCAGATCCCACAGTCGGACCGTGGTGTCATGGCTACCTGCAGGTCGACAACGAAAACAACCAATGAGGGTTTATCACCACGGAGAAAACAAGGAAGGAAGCTAAGGACCGTTGCATGCGACGAGAGCGTCCAATCACAGCTGCGACGACGCTGTCCAATCACAGACGGGACCAGAGGAAACGAGGCCTACATGATCGCAGTAGGTACACCGAGCTTCTTAAAGAGGGAGGAGAGGGTTTACCTGTGATGATCTGAGGCTCTGCATTCTGACACTTCACTGTGGCAACCGTGTTGGTGTGACCAGTGAGCGTGTGCACATTAGCTTTGGTCCTTATGTCCCAGACCTATAAAACACACACACACATACACACACAAATACATTTACTCACTGCTAAGCAGCTTGTTCAGTTACGTACATAAAGAGGTCTCAAACCCTAGCAACAATACATGTTGAGAGTGTGTGTGTGTGTGTGTGTGTGTGTGTGTGTGCGCGCGCAAACGTGTGCTTACTCTGGCAGTAGCATCCCTGCTGCATGTCACCAGGACGTCGATGGTGGGATGGAGGTCCAAATCATACACAGCACTCAGGTGCCCGTGGTAGTGCCGGATCACCTGAGTTATAAAGAGCACACATTAAATCCTTAGGCAGCACGGCTAACGAGCGCCCTCTAGTGGCGATGTGAGCAACTGCAGAGGTTACCTTGTTGTACTCGAGGTCCCAGCACTTGACCTGTTTGTCCTCTCCACAGGAGAAGAGGTAAGGGCTGCGTGAGCTCACGGCCACCCCCCGCACCGTGCTGATGTGGCCAGTCAGAGAGAGCTTCAGCTTCCCACTGGCCAAGTCCCAAATCTGCAGATACAAAACAGGCTCAGAGTAGCACACAGGCTCACCTCACTTCCACACCCACAGTCATCACTACAGTATCTGTTCCACAATGACACGTTTGTGCTTCGTACCTTTATAGTCCTGTCGGCTGATCCAGTGACAAACCACTGATTGCCAGGTTCCACTGCTATAGATCGGACCCAGCCCAGGTGACCGCTGATCACCTGCAAGACACCTGCATGAGACCCACGGCACTTCACACAGCATCCTGCAGAGGGTAGTATTAGCCCAACACCACACCACACAAATGGACTGGCAATTTGTGACACGAAGCCATGCTGGCTCAGAGCCGTCTGGCAGCGCCCTCCCTCCACCATATTCTGCTCACCCGGTAGAGCTTCCAGGGCGGGTGCCACTGGGGTTTGGGCATAGTGGGTGCTTTGCGTGGCACCAGCGCTGAAGACTTCGTGCCTCCTTCCATGAGGGCCTGTCAGGGGACATGGAACAATAAAACTGGTGCAGTAACCCAGGCAACAGAGTTCTTTTAGAACACTGGGTGTCACACTGCAGTTCTGGAACATGATTTAGAATCAGTCCCCAGGCTGGTGATGTTCTTAATGCTTTGGTAAGTGACTGGAAGCAGAGTGGGTGTGTTCTTCCTACCAATGAGTGTTGGGGTGGGTGGGATCGCTCCGCCCCCCCGGCGTGTCTGTGGATATCTCCAACGCTGGCTGCAGTGCGAGATGCATCATGCCTGTACAGCGCGCGCACACACACACACACACACACACACACACCCTTACAGTACCTACCACAAACACATCCCTAACTGCACCAAGACTACCCTCCCACCCAGGGTTGTATAGGTACCTAGCTTGAGAGGGAGGCAGAGCAAGGGCCAAGGAGTGAACTCCTGCTTCGCTGGGCATCTTCTGCATCTGTGTGTCAGCAGTAAGGGCCACTCCTGAATTAAATCAAACACACTGTGTCAAACAGCGGCAGTACTGCATTTATTCTACAGGTCCACACCTGGGTTCGTCCAACACGCATTCTTACAACCACATTACACATTTGTAATCAACTCATCAGCTCCCAATCATAGAATCATTCCATCAACAGTAAAATATAAACACTAAAACCTGCTTTGCTAGGGCACACAGGTTAGAAAAAAGAGATCTGATTGATTTAAACCATTATCAGCATTCACACACCTGGTGCAGACGGGTACGGGTGGGTTCCTGTGATTAGGTACTCTGGATCACCATCTGTAGAAAAATAAGAACAATTAGCCTGAATCATTCATCTGGGCAGTCATGCACAAACACCATGTTTAGTTTTCCACCTTTCGTTTACCACTTTTTGATGCGACGTGCTCTTTATAACTTTAGTTCTTAAAGTCAGACTTAGTGTAATTGTGTTTAGTTAGAAAATTGGTCCCGTCAACCAAGATATCCATACTTTAACAGTTTCTAAGCAGACACAACCTTGGTTCGATATAAACAGCTAACGGCCATCACACTCACCGGCCGGCGGGTATCCCGAAGTGTCGTACGGATCAGAGGTGCCAAGATTTCCTTTGACTCGTCCTTCCTTAAGAACGGGCATGTGTAAAACCGGCCCATATTCTGTTCTTAGCTTTACCGACACCTTAATCTTGTGACTAAAAAAAAGTGATTCAAAACAACCCTTCGTTATTTTCTAACATCCCGTCCAAAGCTCGCTAAACTAACGACAGAGCTACTTTATTACATTTACATATTTACCCCATCTGTGACTTAAAACCAACATCAACAGACACTGGATATACAACCACGTAACGGATAGTTGTCAGGTTAACTAAAGCTGGGTTATTTCGTTAACCAGCTGGCTAGCTTACCTTTCCTCGTCCAGTGCTACCGGCTTTGCATGATCGGACACAAACATGTCGTGGGCTCTCTTAAGAGACCTGAAAACAAGCGTGTGCACCGAGTGCTTCTGCACGTCCTGAAACCGAATACCAACATAACTTTAAACAAACAGCTAGTAAACAATTTATATAGGACACATTTGAACAAACGTATTAGCGACATAACGCTTGCTTAGCCAGCGAGTCGATCCAAGCTATATAACTAAAAATGGTATTTTTCTAAAGCATAAAGTTGTACTAAAATATAGATAAAATAACACGTTATATACCTCTGTCATGTTGGAGTTTCCGAGTTATTTTTAAACTCGTTAATACAAAAATTGACTAGACACTCTTAGCACACACACACACGCCACAAAGAATAAACCGGAAGAACAAGTCACTTCCGGAGAGGTCTTGCCCGGATCGTTTGCTCGAATGGAATATCGCAGTTAGGTGTACATCGCCACCTACTGTTCATACATATGTAGTACCGAAGACTAATTTTATTGACTGTCATATGCGGGAACATGTATCTGAACTCGACATAAATACTTCATTTTGGATGATGAAGTTCGATACTGTCCTACCTCAAGAGAAGGCCGACGAGAAAGATCAGTTTGTATTAAAAGAGTGAAGACTGAGTCACTTTTCTCGGATTGCGCTATATTTAGTCGTGAACAAGGATTATAAAATAAACGGTTATTTGTACATTGTAGTCCTGTAAACAGACTCTGGCTTATGTTATTCCAAAAGCCTTGGAAGAATTTTATTTATTTCCACTACACAATTTTGTGTAGATAAAGATATACTTGATTTGATGAAAGAAGTTCACACCACAAATTCCATACAAAACTTTTTTTTTTATTATTATTTTCTATGGTCAAATCTGCAAAACATCTAGAAAAATATACAACAAAAGGCTTAACATTTGCACCACAATGAACTATTTTTTTGGGGGGGGGGGAGAATTGGAACATAAAAGAAAAAAACTTCACATTTTTTTTCTTTATTAATAAAACCACATTCTCTTTTCCCTCCTCTTTATTCCACACACAGCGAAAGCGTTCTCCTTCCTCCATCCAGCTCCGGCTTACACATCTCCGCAGTATCCGGAATCGTTGGAGAGCTGTGAAGTGGAGCTGCGGTTCGAGGACGAGTTCCAGATGTCCAGGTTCATGTGTGGGCCAAAGGGGTTGAAGCTGGAATACTGTTTGGCGGAGCAGGCTCCGCCTGGTTCACGACTGAAGGGCAACACGGGTGAGACGGGTGAGTGGGGAGGGGCGGGCGAGTGAGGAGAGGCCGGTGCGGAGCGGTCAGGATGGAACTGGGTCCGATAGGGTTCGCTTTGGGGCGTCCAGATAGAGCCAAAGAGGCTGGAGGAGATGGGTGAAAGGCTCCTAGTGCCTGGGAAAAATGGCTGGGGAGAGAGAGAGAGAGAGCAAAGAGAAGGAGAAAGAAGAGGAATTTAAAAATAACAACACATGCTGAGTCCCAACACTGACACTTCAGCTCACAGTGCTCTGATTGGCAGGGACATTGGCTTAGGGAGAGACCCTGTTGATCCAGATGTACACAGAACCAAAAATGCATCACTCCTCTAATCTCACGATCTGATTGGCTGCATCATACAGGAAGCATGTGATTGGTAGGTTTGCAACTACAGTGTATAAAGACACGCCCACACAGGAAATGTCCAACAATTCACTGACTAAATGTAATTAAGAACATTCTGGAAGCCAACCTTGCTGCCCACACAGCTAGTCACGTCCCAAGATGAGGCTCCTTCCTGCACCCCTTCCTCGTTCCAGACAGACTGCTGGCCAGAGGGCATCGTTTGGCTTTCTTGGCACGAGAAGGTGTTTTGGTAATTGCCGTTACCTTGTGTGGGCAAAAAACGAAACAATAACATTACAAGATTTTAAAGGTTAAGATGAAAATGACCTCGTAGGCAGGGTGCAGGAGGTCTGGAACTTACCAGGCAACATGTAGCTGCTCTGATGACAGTAGGAATAAGCGTGATTGCATTGGCTGACTTCACTGCTCCAAGGGAAACTTCTAGAACAGCACAATAACAAAACAAAATAAATATGCAATATATTCATCCAAAAAAAAAGAGGTTAAATATTTACATGTTTAAATGTTTGTATTGCAGAAATGAATTGTCTTAGAGTCGATGAAAAGTTGCCGCGTCTTACCCACTGAAGGAGCTGGGGGCGGAGCTCTGGGATACATAGCTGGTTGGCTCTGGCATGCTGTACCTAAAGCCATTGGTCAGTGGCACCGAGTGGGCGGACCAGGTCTCGTCTGGAACATACATAGTACCAGCGTCTAGGGACGAAGCATTACATCAACTCCAAATTAACTACAAAATATTATAAAGTGTTGAGAAAAGGTGATTTAAAAATGGCAAATTCTCACGATATCATTTATCATTGAAGCTGTTAGGCCCCAGCTCTTTTATGGTGGCATAAACGATACAGAGGAAGCCGGTACAGGGCCAGGATTCGTTTCACCTGGGCTGTGCTCACCTGAAGTCCTGTCCCGTCCTGCAGCCACGTCGGTGAAGCAGGTTGGCACGGCAGCGGGGACGTGAGTCTCGGAGCTCTGACACACGTCCGTCAGGTACGCTGTTTTCTGACTGCACACGGATAACACACACACGCTTACCGCACAGGAAACAGAACAGACCGCTCTCGCACGCGCGACTTTGCGACGGCCAATCAGCCGTCTGGATTCACGGATTCGTACCCATGCGTTTTGATGCTGCAGCTGACAGGGAGGCAGGAATCTCGTTCGACTGAGTACGTGTTGTACTGAGGGACGTCTCCTGTGGAGGAAGAAAAAAATAAAAAACACGCTCAGCTTGTACAGGGCCAGAACTAAAGAGGGCGCTGCAGCCTATTCAAGATCTTGTACCAAGACTGCAGTTCTTGCAGTTGGTATGCTGCTGTGTGGGTGGGGTGATTGTGTCTTGTTTACATTTCTCTAGTGGGGTGGCTCTCATGCATAATGTTGCTACAGAGTGCGTTTGTGTGCATTTGTGTCTCACTCTTGCGGGTGGTGTTGCTGCCGTAGACTCTGACGGGCTCTTTCTCCCCCTCCATACTGCTGGCACTGCTCCAGCTGCCCAAGGACCCCCGGCTGGCCCTCACGCTGCCTGACGAGCTGCCTGAGTCTGAGCCCGACTCCCACTGAGGCCGCCTCTCCGAAACTTTCCGTCTTGGTCTGCCCAAACACATGCCTGAACCAAAACCCAAGCCTCAGAATTAGGAGGATGGGATCTGATTTAATTTCATTCAAATTCAATTGATATCCATTAAAATAAAAAATAAAAAACCTGATATTTATTCTAATATAAATTAACTAAACAAACTAAATATTTTAAAAGGTCTTTATACGATAAGATATTTCGGGCCATATTAAGCCCCTCACCATTTGGTTTGGTAGGACTATCCACTATTGGTGCTATTTTAGGGGTCTCTGGTTTGATGGTAATGGCGCGGTTGTGAGCTTTAGCCATGTTATGAGGTTCTCTGCTCTCTGGTTCTCTCCCACACTCCATGACAGCGCTGTTCTGAGGAACCCTGTAGCAACATCATCACACAAACACTGTGTAAGCAGTTCCATGAGTTCCATGAGTGTTTGTTTGTGACCAGTAGCTGGCCACAAAACAATCATGGTTTAGATAAAAACGGTGGAACATGATTGAATCATCTGTACTGAAGGAGATACACTGCTTTACCCAGGCATAGTTTCCACTGGTCTCCTGCGGTTTTTGCCTGAGTTTTTCTTTGCTTTGGTGCTCGACACACACGCTCCCATCGTCGAGTCCTTCTCTGTTTTATTCCTCTCACTGGTTTCTCTCTCCCTCTGACAAAGTGAAGAGGTACAGGGACACTTGCCTTAATGTCTCATGCAATGTTAGGAGTGTTTCACACTCGTAGGTGTGAGAACAGAGATGGACTACAGACTATACAGTGATAGTACTGAGTACTGAAATAATGATGTTAAAATGTTTTATTAATAATAATAAATGATAGCACTGACTATTGTTTATGACTAAGTCATATTAAAAGAGTAGCAACATGTTACTTTAACGCTGTGTCTAATGTTAGCATCTCCCAGCTAGTCATCACTTCAAGAATTTACTTCTCATCGCAAAAGCTGAAGTTACAGTAGAAAGAGGAAGGTTTCTAAATCCAACTGTGTTCCAGTGTTATTTGGAAAGACCCTGGTACCTCAGTGTCCTGGGTTTCCCTTTTTTCCTCTTCTTTCTTTCTGTCGCGACTGTTCATCTCCTCGTCCACCGGCTGAACCACCTGATTGGCTGAGACGCTTTGAGGGAATCCAGGAAGTGTTTCCATAGGAAACATACTGCCCGACGACGCTTTGTCTTCCCTGCACGGTTCTTTCTGCTTCACGTGGACGGGAGCCTCGTCTACGAGGATGTCTTCGTCAACGTTGTTATTGTTATTGCAAATATCGGGCTCTTGCTGTAACGAGCGGAGCTCTCTCTGCTCGTCTAGCGGAGGGGGAGGGGGGTTAGTGTTAACTGCAGACACAGAGCTGTACTTGTATCTTGTGTACAGGAAAGAAACTTTGTGCGTTTGTTTCTTCTGAGGCTGGGAGGAGCCTCCGGAACTCTTCTTGGAGGCGGTCTGTGAACGGACCGTCCCGTTGGCCACCGCAGTGGAGCCCCGCCCCTTTCCTTTGTCAGACGTGTGACACGTGTCGGAGAAGTTCTTGCAGCTGCCTTTGCCCCTACTGCACGAAGACAAAGTAAAGAAACAACGGAAAAAAAACGCTAAAGTCCAGCAGAGACTCGAGCACCAGGTCAATGAATGTGTGTTAGCAGTACGCTGAGGGGAGTGGTCAGTGTGTGTGTGTGTGTGTATACAGTACAGGGCGGGGTTACCTGGTGTTGTTGGAGGCACTGTGGTTAACAGAGCCGTTCTGATGAGGGAC
>JAOYMR010000005.1:16395651-16415570 GCA_025802075.1 Tenebrosternarchus preto
TGGTAGGGGGTGGTGTTCTGGGTGGTGGTAAGGGGTGGTGTTCTGGGTGGTGGTAGGGGGTGGTGTTCTGGGTGGTGGTAAGGGGTGGTGTTCTGGGTGGTGGTAGGGGGTGGTGTTCTGGGTGGTGGTAAGGGGTGGTGTTCTGGGTGGTGGTAGGGGGTGGTGTTCTGGGTGGTGTTCTGGGTGGTAGCCTTCACTTTTTCCCTTGTGATGGAACGCAGAGGCCCCACATTAAAACGCTACACTTGAGCTACTTAACAAATGGAAAACAGTTTTGGGGGAAGCAACTGGTATCAAAGGTCCCGGAAGGAGATTTTAAGAAACCGTGTTTCAATAAATGTAAAGTAATAATAATAATAATAATAATAATTATAAAATAACAGCTTGTGAAGATGAGCTTTTGTTTAGATGATTAATAGTGAATAACATTGGAATAAAAATCCATCCACCACTCTAACTATTACCAGCTGTGAAGCAGTGTTATGTGGCAGCAGGACCTGCAGCACAGATGTCTCTGTAACACATTCTTGCCTCAGGTCCTATACAACCTCAAAACTATTAAATATAAATGATACACATCAAGCACTGCAAAAAAAACAAAACAAAACAAACACAAATAAACAACACAACTTCAAGTACTGCAACATTTGTACCACAGGTCCCGCCTCCAGGATTAATTAGCATATTTGTAATTTGCCTAATTCTCATTTGCATGGGGTTCCTGTGTTTTTATTATAATAATAATGAGCATGATTGGAAAGTAATTCTTTCAAATTGTGCAGCGTTCAACAATTGTTACTCAAGGTTGTAGTCAAGAGTGTAACATACCTGGGGGTGTGTGTACAGGGAATCGGGGAGTCTGCAGTCCAACAGCAATCCCAGGATGGTAATATTTAAAGCATCTTCCTGTGGGGAGAGAGGGAGAAGTGTTGTGTGAATTATTAATGCCAGACAACACACTCACGTATCTCTCAAAAATCAGCAGTTCTGCAATAAAATCCCATCCTGCATCCCTTTAACTGTGGGCTTCACCTGTCCAAAACAACATTGTTTCCATTGCACTAGTGCACTCTAGCACTTTACAAGCTGCAGAGTGAAGGAGAAAGTGCCGGAAGGCACAGCCTCGGTGCAGACTGAGCGGGACTGGTGAATAAACGAGAGCGGGACTGAGCAGGAGACAAAACAGCAGCAGCAGGTCAATGTGAGCAGTCAGACAGATGGGTTTACAGAGCAGTTAGACAGATGGGTTTATAGAGCAGTTAGACAGATGGGTTTATAGAGCAGTCAGACAGATGGGTTTACAGAGCAGTTAGACAGATGGGTTTACAGAGCAGTTAGACAGATGGGTTTACAGAGCAGTTAGACAGATGGGTTTATAGACCAGTCAGAGAGAAATGGGTTTACAGAGCAGTCAGACAGATGGGTGCTAACTGACATTTTTCAAACAGTCTCTCACTTCCTGTGGCCCATTTGAAAACAACCCCCTTTCCCCCGCCTTGTATGCATCTGTCTATCTCTCACACACACACACACACACACACACACACACACACACACACACACACGCCTCTACATCACACGAACGTTTGAAACATATTGTGAGAAGACTGGCTGTGAGAGAGAGAAGTTACGCAGGCCTGTTACTGTGTTAATAACACATCTCACTGTAGCCAGTGCCTGTGCCTTTTTAGTCCTGTCTAACGCCCGTCGACATTTGCAGGTTTTCCACAAACATTCGAGCGTGCGTGCAGGTGTGCACATCAGTGAGTGTGTGCATCAGGGGCTTAGCACTCCTCACTGGTCACGCGGCAGGCAGGACAGGAACGACTCTGCTGAATGGCCAAGCATAAAACATACCTGAGTTTGTGAGAGTTTAATACTCTGTATGTGGGGGAATATCAGAACACTGTCTCTCTTCTGAACGTCCTGAACAGAACCAGACGCAGAGATGCCAACACCGAAAACCTGAGAGAGAGAGAGAGAGAGAGAGAGAGAGAGAGAGAGAGAGAGAGAGAAAAAACAACTCGAATGTTATTACAGATTTTCACAGGGTCTGTGTGTGCACTCTCACACCCACAAATATTTAAACAACTATTGAATTGCACACTGAGCTGCTTCCTTTCACTCATGAGTCATGGTTGACCATGCCATGGCTGATAATAAGACAGATGTATTTGCATATGTCTCGCAGATATTAGATGTTACTGAGCTGAACACTGAGCCTGTGCAATATGCCATAAAACTGATGCTTTTGATACGGAGCAGTTGATACCAACTTCTTTGGGGGACTGGAGTTCAATTCCCAGCCTTCTGTATTGAATAATGAAGATTCCTGTGAGAGACTCCAGACAGTAAACTCACCTACCACTGTAAAATGATAAAAAATGCTAAGAGGAGGAACGTTGTCAGCTCCATAATAAGTTGTAAAAGCCTTTCAGGATATATTGCATGTCAGGCTGTAGGTCACGATGCACTGAACACACCCCTGAGAGGGATCAAACCAGACAGCTTTCTATCAGGAATCTTTGACCGTACCTTTACAAGATTATACATTAACACCTTGCAGCCAGGAGGTGAATCCTTTATTACTCTCCGTCTACGGCAAAACACTCGTACGATTAGCACACCTGTACCACACCTGTACTCACCTGGTATGTCATCACCCCGTGGGTCGATGTGTTAATAAATAAAGAATTTTCTACATTGCCCTCCTCTGTAGGGAGGAAAATGAGTTTAAAAGACGTCTTCCCTCTGGGTGGGATCACCTGCAGTGGCAAAAAAATAAAAATAAAAAAAAATCAAGAACTCAAAATTAAGAGTCAGTCAATCAACAGTTACGGGTGAACGCGGTAATTCAACACTGCAGAGTGAGGCTCCAGTTGTTCCTGCTCCTGACACCGATGTGGTTTTCACGCAGTTCCGCTGTAGGGGTTCTGTCTGGCAGGTCTGACATTCAATGCCACAGAACCACAAGCAAAGCTCAACGTTCTCGGCTCCAGTTTGCGGAGTCATGCTTGTCAACTGTGTGTTACCAACCAATGCACCAATGCATCCGTCTGCCACGTGGACTGGTGCCCTCACCAAACAAGTGAACGCACGAAGAATCTCGTTATTGGCTGAAACGTCAGAGCCGAATAAACAGGAAGGTGTGCAGGATGATCCGAGCAGGGACAGAAAGGGTAAGAGACAGAAACACACACACACACACACACACACACACACACACACAGGGAGGCTAATGCTAAAGCCAAAGCTAACACTTAGGGAAAGAAAACGGCTCTGACAGAGAGAGCAGGAAAAACACAGGAGAGCCTCTGGAATCAGAACACTGCCTCTCTTCTGAATATCCTTAAGAGAATAGAGAGAGAGAGAGAGAGAGAGAGAGAGAGAGAGAGGGAGAGAGAGAGAGGGAGAGAGAGGGAGAGCGTCCACAAACTCACCCGTCTGTGAAAGGAAGGCATGTGAAAGTGTGTGCTGGATGAGAAGACGGACTGCAGGGTGACGGGCAGATCCGCACTGGGGTTGTGGATGTAGATGGTTTCAGCTCGTGGGAGTCCCACTGGCCTACACACACACACACACACACACCACCACATAATTCAATTCATTTGTCAATATATAGCTTAACAGTCCAGTTTTCCAGGAACCAGGTCTACACTCCTAATAAACCAGTGTGTTAAGAATGAAAACACCCTCCCACAGGCCTCAGTAGGGCACAACGGGAAAATGAAAACATCTCAGGCTCATGCCAGGGGTTTAAGTCATGCAGAAGATGCATTGCACTTCACTGCCAAGCAAAATTGTATAATACATGTATATTTTAACACTATACAACGTAAAATAAACAGTGCTGTATGCAAAAGCCCCATGAAGCAGACTGTGTACGCCTGTGATACTACTGTACAATATGACCTGACCCTGGTGTAAAGATGAAACTGAAACCCCCCCACAGGCCTGAGAACAGGAGTAAAGGCTGGAGTGCTCAAAAATAAACAAGCAAATAAATAAATAACTCATCTTTGTGTGCACCGTCCTTCAGCCGTTTTTGATGCGCGTGTTAGTGGTCAAAGCTTAGCCTCAAAGATAACAAATTTGAGAGGATGACTACCAAAAGCACCCCCTGATGATTAAAAAAAAAAAAAAAAACGCATGCGAGCTACAGAAGCTCACAGTGACCGCAGGGCCAACACAGCGGAGACGTTATCGAGAGATTCAAAATGAACGAAACGGCAACTAAAGCAGCAGTCAGCCAAAGCGTCTGACGAATCGTCACAGCATTCTGTCAGAAGACAACGAGCTTAGAGTTCATATCAACAAACGGGTAGCCATTAAAATAAAATAATTTTCAGTTTCTCAGGCTGCGGAGGACGGAGCTTCGGAGCAGAAGATTCTAGAATTCATATGCACTTCTTGAATTGGACTCTCCACTATTTTTAGAAATGAACAGACACCACTGTGACACCATAAACAGGACCGTCAGCTATGCGATGGTCCAGTGACACCAGGGTGAAGGAACTCATCGAAACAACAGCCCAATGCAAGGATATCTGGGTTACTCAGTAACAACCAGTGAGCGCAAAGCCATTGTGTGGTAAACAAGCATGTGGCTAAAGCACCATACGAGCGCCGATGAACTTAGCAGGGGTTGGAAATAAGATTGTGCTTATTATATTATATAAATAAGGTTGTCCCTCAGCCAGCAGCACCAGGAGGCCAAGCACAACAAGGCCAAAGCCACTCTGGATGTTTGCAGAACCCAAGGGGAAACGTCGCGGTTCATGACCCCCCCCCTCACTTAACCCCCTTCCCCAGAACTGTGAGGCATGGACGCCACGACCATATTTGGGCGTCTTCAGAAGAGAGAACACTGGTGTAAAGATCCGTGCTTCACACAGCGCAGGGCGTCCAACTCTAGTGGGCTTAAGAGCAACCTGCAAGGAAGACTAACAGTCCAAACAGAGAACTGGAAGGGTTTTGATTTAAATGGATATTTCACTTTTTGACTGAACTGCTGCAGCTGAAAAAAAAAAAAAAGCCCTGCATGTCTATAAAATTCATAAAATTGTGTGTGTGTGTGTGTGTGTGTGTATGTGAGTCTTTAGACAGAATGCCATCAAGTGTGAGTGAGCCAGGTACCTTCATCTGTGTTAACTGTAAAAGCAAAACCAGGTAACAGATGTGGAACGTGTTTGGTCACTTACTGTGTGCCAAAATCCAGCACAGAGGGTTGGAGTCGGAGGGATCTCCCACTGTTCCTCACATAAAACGAGGAGCTGAGAGAAGGAGAGAGAGAGAGAGAGAGAGAGGGGGGGGAAAAAATGATATCAGTGCTTTTAGGAAGCCGCTTCCACTCTGGACTGCATGCAGCTCTGATGGCTCTTGGTTCAGTGATGTATATCTCACCACACACACACACACCGCCTGCCACAGTGTGAACTGCCTTGTGTGTTTGTACAGATCTGCTGCTACTGAACAGTTATCAATTTTGCACCATGGGACTTTCGCACAGTCTGAGCAATTGTTTTTGTTGTTGTTGTTTTGTCTAAATTACTTTTATTTCACTTTTTAATAATTTTTGGTCCAATTTACTTTTAAATGAGGTCTTAAAACAGAATATATATATAAAAAATACACTCAATCAAACGTGCGTATACATAATTTTAGGGCTATATACAGGCTATTCTAAAATCTTTCCTGTGTTAATTGCATTTCTCTGAACTCCAGATTCAAACACATGCATTTTCTTCCACTGCCTTGAGCCCAGATAAGAATGGGCTTTAATTGTTCTCTGAGCACCTTCCTGATTGGCTGGGTGCTTTAATCATTCTGTGAGCACCTTCCCCATTGGCTGGGTATTGCTGAGGTGAGGAGGAAGAGGAGAAAGATGCACCTTTATGAATGACAACTTTACCCTGACACAGAGAAGATTAAGAACACTGAGTGACAGAAAAATCAAATATTTTTGAACTACTGAAGCAATGGCTTTTGTTGGAGATTTCTGACAGTTAATACATTTGATTTCACATCAGAAACTGCCAAATGTGTGCAAATAATAACGCAACAAACAAAAACATACGTTTCAAACAAGGACTGTGAATATTATCTTAACAGTGGAGGTTCAGTGAGAGAAACTGATGTGTGTCCACGTGTGTTTCGAAACAAAAACAAAACAAACAAAATCTCTACAAGTCTAACAGCATGACAAAGCTAGCAGACAGCAGCAAGCAAGAGCCACATCAGACACGAGTCATTACCATCGTGACATTAAATAATACATACTGAGATTGGGGGGGGGTGTTCCTCTGTTTCAGAAGGTTGTAGGAAAACTGAAACCATTTTAGTCTTCAACCTCAAAACAGAACATGCAAAGCCTTTTACTGCAGCAATGCATTATTCGGCTATATAGCTGAAAGCTTTCCGTACAGAACACCTGCGCACGCACGCACACACACACACACACACACACACACACACACACACACACACCCGACTCCACAGAAGCAGGCTGGTTCAGACAGAGCCCTTCGCCCCCCTGCAACACACACTCTACCTGCGAGGGGAATTTCTACGCTACGCTTGGCAACGAGACACCTGCTCACAGCGAAGCGTCAGACGGGAAAAAGAGAAGGTATAGAGTTTATGGTGGAGTTTACAACTCGGGGGGGGGGGGGGTATAAAAGCTCTGAAAGATGCAAACCTTTCTACCGCGTAGGTGGTTGTGAAAACATCTCCCAACACTCAGACGCGGCGTGCAGGTATGTGCTTCAGACAAGTCAACTTTAATAGACTCTTATTGAGGACGGATCACAGTCACCTGATTGTTCAGGCCAATATATTTTGACAAGAGGTTTGTGTGTGTGTGTGTGTGTGTGTGTACACTCGCACATGGTGAAAAGCTGCCAGACCTTATTGACAGAGGGCTGACAAAGCTGTTCTTTGCTCTAGATAAGTTTGACCAACACCCTGAACTCTAGGGTTGTGTGTGTGTGTGTGTGTGTGTGTGTGTGCGTGCGTGCGCCTGCAGGCTTGTCTCACCACCACCAGAAACAAAGCAAAACACCAAAAACACTTTTTTTGGCACCATTTTTTATCTTTCTCACTTTACAAGTATGTGCAAGTAGAAATTACCACCATAACTCTTCTGTCTTTGCAGCTCTAAGCACAACCAATATAAAGATCACAGGTTGGACACGTAGCTGTTCATTAGTGCAAGGTGATTGCATCATGCAAACCCTGTTTCCAATCGAACACAAATACCCCTGCAGTTAGAAAAGGAAGCCTGAGGGTTTTGGAAGAGACCATGTGCTGGGATAAAAGGGGGGGGGGGGTGCTCAAAATGTCAGCAGCTTGTCCAAGCATTCAACAGTTGGAGGTTCTGTCAATCAGGCAAACATAACAGCAGCAACCAGGGAGGGAGGGGATGGAGACAAAACTAGATGACAGAAATAAAATGAGATGGCAAACAACACAGAACAGGATTAAGAATAAGCACAGCCTCATTAAAACACAGCAGCAAGGAATTCGACGTGGTGCACCTCATTTACATATCTGTTTACAAATGTTTTTACACTAAACAAGCATTTAACAAGTGTATTTCCATAACACTAAACCAAAAGGGATTGAACAGAGAGCAGAAGACGTCTGACCGTCT
This sequence comes from Tenebrosternarchus preto, assembly GCA_025802075.1. Lineage (NCBI taxonomy): Eukaryota > Metazoa > Chordata > Actinopteri > Gymnotiformes > Apteronotidae > Tenebrosternarchus > Tenebrosternarchus preto. Next base: position 16,403,303 of record JAOYMR010000005.1, read on the forward strand.
TATGTTTAACCCTTCAAATGCCTAGTTCCAAAGAAAAAAACACCACCACAGTTGGAGAAATGCTAAAACTGTTTTGCTAAGAGCTGAGCTGAGCTTACAGGCTTCTGATAAAATGCACCCCTTGTAAATCTAGGGCTAAAAAGATGATTCACTTTTGCCGACCATCACCAAGTGTTTCTGGACAACAGTGAAAGAATCAGCTTGCTGACCCAAACCAAGCTGTTACCATGCCATCAAAATTGCTAGTGTGTGACTGGTTTAAAAAAAACAAAAACACATTTGCAGAGTGTCTGCATCTGTATGTGCAGAGTCACAGGAGTGAATCTCTTGCTAGAACATGTTTGAGAAAAGCTTCAGAGAAGCTAGAGGGCAGAAAACATGGATTTGTATGAAGTGCAGGAGCAGAAAGAGCAAAGCTTTCTACCTTCAGAGCGAACCAGGATCACTGACGAATATTAACGAAACGTTTTCTGGAAGCTGAGGTTTGCACTTTTTAATCGTAGGAGGGTGAGGATAATGAGGCCTTTGGTAGAATTAACCAGGGTCACGTGACATCAGCCAGAGAGGTGCACACGCACTAGTGCTGAGCACTTTAGACCAACGTAACGATACACAAAGAATTTTACTTAATTCAGAGCTAAATGAGAAATGATACTGACACACTACATTTCTGAGTCTCATGTTACACTTACACACACACACACACACACACACACACGCGCACTACGAGATACAGGGATGGCCTGAGCCAAGTGCTTACTTCCTGTGTAACCTCAAACAGGAAACAGTGGGCAATTTTGAATAATGCTCATGCAGAGGGGGAGGGGACATGGAGCTGTCACTCATGAAGAACAATCAATCATAGTTGCATGCTGCTTTCATTATGGTTGAGGTTAGGATCTGGATGGGGGAGAGGAGATGATAAACCACTGAGAACGATCTTTTTTGGGTGATCAGGAGACACGTGTGACAACAACACGTGTGTCCTCACCTTACCACGTGTGCCCTGGTTCAGCCTTCGGACAAAGCAACAGGCTCTGGAACATTACGGAGCCTCGCTGAACAAGTCGAGACTTGCTCTTAAAAATCGAGGCTTGCTCAGATAAAAAAAAAATAAAATTAAAATAACAAAGGCAGTAGCGTCTGATCTCGAATCAGTCGTCGCAGAGAAGAGTCTGGCTTCGGGAGCCGGACATCAGCTGATCTGTGAACAGCTCTGCATTAGTGTTTGAAAGAACAGACGGAGGTGTTCGTTGCAACACCCTTATCTCCACTTTCATCTCCGAGGTGAATACAGCTGCTGTGTTTGTGCAGAATTTGTGGGTTTATCTATGGAGAGCAAAGTCCTAAATGCTCATGAGCTTAATAACAATAATGTGCACTGATGTCCATATTTGCTCGTATTCTGACGTAGACGGTCTACGTTGGAACCTGCACCCACCTTCCGGTCCTGCATGTAGGATCTGGAAAACGAGAGATGGATCCATGTCCACTTACAGACAACAGTGATAATACCATCATGTGGCTAAACTGTTATATCCCAGTGCACCCATCAAGATAGAAGAGTAACTCCAGTCCTACAGATCTACTCCACTCCAGAGTTTAGTTCCAACACACCTGGCTCTAATATTCAGAGGACACTGAAGGGCTTGATAAACTGCACTGGGTGTGGTTGGTGTTCAAAATAAACCGTGCGGGACCCCCAGGACCGGAGCTGGGCGCTGCTGCACCGAGTAAAAAACCCCTGATTTCCTGTCAGTTTCTCATTCATCCATCCAACCATCGTCTAGTACATTTCTTAAATCAGTGAAGCCCGGCCACTGACATTCATACGTTTTAGTAAACCATATCCATGAAATCATTGTAAGAATTGTACATGTAGTTCAAACCACAACCAGCTACAGCCTCCACGATGGTGATGGAGTACCAGTGTCTGACGAGAACAACCCCCCTGGATGAACACTGTAAAACATCAGTGGTAAAATCAAGGGATTAAGGCATTATCAAATATATTAAATTCCCTAATTGGAGGTACCCTTGGAAGGTCAGAGAAGGTATCACTGTTAAAATGGAATCCAGCCTTTGTATCTGGTAACACAGGGTTGTGTGTAGTCAGGCAGGGCACCAACAGCCTGGACATTAATCACACAACAGCTACTGGACTAGTGGGTCCAAGCGCGACTGAATGACCTCAAGGATTTTTAAATGTCACGTGCAGTCAAGGGTTTATTCATTTATTCTTTGCCGCTTTGACTATGACTCTACTGACAGCTACACCAGGCCTTTACTCAAATTGGACACCTTGTCCATTCACCACAATGCATTTCGTAGTGAACAAGAGGAATGAAGCCTTTTCTTACAGGGTTAAACAAACTGGCGACTGGTTATGTTTGTTTGGGATTAGATTTACCAGTGGTTTGCATATTGTTTCCATGGTCACAGGTTGCCTCCCAACAACGTATCAGGACCTGCCCACAGGTTGGTGAGGCATGTCAGACCAGTGAGTAAACCCTCGTGAATATCTTATGTCATGATACCCTTTTGAAACAAGACTCCGGTCAAACGGACAATCCGGAGAAAGGGACTGACGGCGCGAGCTTGGGACTGGACATGCCAGACTTAAAGCAAATCCGGTCCCATGGCCAGTCCGGCTCAGGCTTTCCTTCTGTCCCAGCTCTGAACACATCAGCACACTGATCTGGTGATACGGGTGGAGCAAAAGCCAAGAAAGTGGCTTGGCCAGAACACATCCCACAAAGCAGGACTATGAGTTTTTAAAACACTTCCAATGTCAACACAGGGGCACTAAGAGTCTAGCAGCACAGATGTGGCTGTGCACGGGGGACAGAGAGAGGAAAGCACTGCGTGTGAAGATCGCTTGCACACGCCTGTGCTACCAGAATGCACAGGGTGGAACTGTGATGATGTGGTCCTCCTGTGGGCTTGGCAGAGGTAAAGCATGGGGAGATACGGCACAGCACGAGGTGTGAACCTCACCGCACCGCCCCAGCGGACACAGGCGGAGAGAGAAAAAGCACCACATGTAAGAGAGAGAGAATGATACTGGAGAAATGTGAGTGGTGAAAGAAAGGGGTGGAAATATTACCAGCAGTTGTCCAAGCAAAAAATAAAGTCATACAAAGAGACGCATCAAGGACACCTTGACGATTCTTACTGGCACAACAGATGGTCTTATCCACCTGTATTCCTTAAATTGGAGTCACAAGGAAACAAAGACACACACAAGCTATTGTGCTGTTTGACGTTCTAAAAGTTCTGCCTGCGGTAAGGAGGCAAATCAGCATTTGCCTACCGCTCACACGATTGTGCCGTCAAAATCATCCTCATCATTGGTAGGAACGGAAAAGAAAGTGGAGAGAAGAGGAGTCAAATCAAATGTTCTTGTGTACCACTTTGAACACATGAAGCAGCTTCACCAGTGTATGGTTCAGATCCACAGTGAGGAAAACCTAAAGGTGACGGTGGCAAGGAAAAACTCTCTGGGTGGAGAAAGAAACGCTGGGAGGAACCAAGACTCAAAAGAGACAGGAGAGGAGAGGAGGAGAAAGGAGAGCCAGGGAGGAGAGGAGCACAGACAGAATGCGGAGCGTAGGGGAGTGGAGCATGCTGGGGCCTCAGGCTACAGATTGAGCAGGACTGTATGTTCCTGACTTGTTTGGGGGGGTTGTGGGTTAACTCCCAACGGTTCAGAGAGATGCAGGGAAACAGTAGAGTGAGTCCTCATTCCTCCATCTCTCCGTCTCTCTCAGACACAAACACACACACACACACACACACACTCACTCACTCTCACACTCACTCACTCACTCTCACACTCTCACACTCTCACACTCTCACACTCTCACACTCTCACACTCACACACTCACACACTCACACACTCACACACTCACACTCACACTCACACACTCACACTCACTCACGTTTAGCTTTAGCGGTTGTTTGGCCCCATACAGTTGGTCAGCTATTCCACAATCGATTTCAGTTTACTTCGCTTAGACAGTGGACAGTCCTTGAGCAGTTTCTGTACTTAATAAATGCATCAATACGACACTACAATTCAACGTTTATCTAACAGTGCCTGTAAAGACCGTGAGCTTTTTGAGTTTGGTCACAGGCAGGCCCACATCAGCAAGGTGATGGATATCTCTACCTGTCAGGGAACATTACAGCGTCCAGCCAAGCAATATGTGAACTTTACGATAGAGCGGCTTACACTACACCGCTGAGCAGACATGAAAAGCTGTCACACAAACCCACTAGTCCAACAGAACCTGCTTTATTCTTCAGGAGCTTTGAAGAAACAAAACAAACAAACAAACAACTGGCACGGTTGTATTTCAAATCCAAAGCCACGCTGCATTGATAATCATCTGTACTGATAAACAGCTGTTAGTGACTACACCCTTGTGAGCTATGCATATCTGGGTGGATGTGAAACTACACAAAAGCCAAGTAAACAAAAACAAATGAATAAACAAAATTAATTGTGCTCCCGTTGCTCACGTGGTCAAGCAGGGAGAGGAAGGTGTGAGCAACGCTACAGTAGCTTCTCGGAGAGCCCACACAACGTGAGCTACGCTGGTAAGCGCGTGTGATAGATCACTTCGGAGCATCTGTGAAAAATCTGAAAAAGCTAAAAAAAAAAAAAAAAAAAGTAAACAAAAACAACATTTAGAAGACAATTACAAATTCACGACCGTTTGGACCAGCTGAGCATTCAAGATGTTTCCTTGAGAGACCTTCAGAAGCTCTTAATTACAACGTCCCACCCTGAAACTTCTTGGTGACGTAATTTCCTGCAAAGTCTGAGGTTACACGAGATCTGCATGAGTGGAAGCAACGTGTAAAGATGCATAATCAAACCGCCTTTATGGTTTAAAAAACAGGGTTACAGGAAGTGTTTAAATGTCCTTTGCTGTGCAATAGTGGAAAAGCAGAACATAACAGGCCTTGAATTGTGAAAAATGCTTTACTCTCAGTGTACTTAAAACTGAACCCAACAGTGTCCTCTGTCTTCACTACAACACCTTTTGCTAACGTTAACCACAACAAGACTGTCACAATACTGGGCAAGACTGGCGTGCTGTAATAATATAATACACAAACGATATTACCCAATCAGATCAATTCTTAACTTTTTTTTTTTTTTGGTGGACTGTGAACATTCCTGACCAAATCACAAACACTCCATATGTGGATGTGATGATGAACCAGACCTTCACACGATCCAGCAAACGAACACAGACTTCATACAAATTAAACATTAAAAGTTTCACCAACCTGTGATCCAATTCTGCAATCTCAACTTTTAGCAATGTAACTGCACGGGAATAAAAAAAACATTTTTTTCTCCATTTCAAGCAGGCTTACCGTCATGCAGGACATGCCTAAAATAGGCTCACACAGTTTTTTTGGATTTGTTTAGAATCAGGATGAAACTGGCTGACCAGGTTTCTAGTAACACAGACACCGGAGGGCTTTTGGATGCCAAAACCACATCACAAAGCCAAATGTATTAGGCGTGGACTGGTGTAAATCTGTACTCAAAAACAGCCTCGAGACCTGTTACATTACTGCACTAGCAGTTTATGTTCATTTTATGCTTTGTGTTTTCACTATTTTACTGACAGTTAAGGCAAATGTTTGTGTAGCATAAAGTATGATTAGGAAAATGCCAAAAATAAATAAACAAACACACAAACAAACAAGCCAAGATGTAAAAGCAAAGCCATTTTGGAGTGTAAAGTACTTTATGGAAAGTTTCTTAATGACCAAGCTGCACTCTGCTTCATGTTGCACAAAGCACATAAAACACACACACACACACACACACACTTAACAGCAAATATGAGTGAGGCTACAACAGCTTACGCTACACCCTAAAATATACAACATGGACTTTTATTTTTTTTGTAGTTTTAACTTGCAGCCCGTCATGGTTACACTAATGACCTGATTCACTTGAACATCACAACAAAAGACAACAGGACACGAGTAACAAAGAGACGTGCTGCAGACAGACACACCAGCAGCACCAGCACGGATAAACAAATCTCCCCAAGTAATAAACAAGCACGGATAAACAAATCTCCCCAAGTAATAAACAAGCACGGATAAACAAATCTCCCCAAGTAATAAACTTGCAGTGACTGTTGATATTCACAGCATGTTCATTAATGGGCAGAGGTTTAACCTCTAATCACACTCACCAGCTCAAGTGTTTGTCATCCTGTAACAGTGGCTCCTCCCAGCACACATCACCACGCCCTCCTTCCCTCATTAACAACACAGTAAGCAGCGCTAAGGTTCAAAGGTCACCGGTAGCCCTGAAGGTAGCTTCGTATGCAACCCGACACCTGGCAGGAACACACGGGGAAAACCGGACCGGGGCAGATAAGAGGCGGAGCTACCTGTCATTCCATCTACATCCTGACATTACCTGAAGAACTACCAAGTAAGTAAGTACACACACACACACACACACACACACACACACACACACACACACACCTCTTTCCTGCCCTGATGTTTATTTACAATATGAATACTATAAAAAGAGAGAAAACCCAGTGTTTTTAACTGGCACTACATAACCTGGTTACTCAGAATCATGTAGTATGAATCAGATCGTTACATCACCTTATTTATGTGCTTTTATGTACGTGTCACTCTGCAATAAAATGTCTTACCCTTCACAGAACCGACTCAGTAACCCTGCCAACACACACTACAGCAGTCACATGTAACCATGCCAACACACACTACAGCAGTCACATGTAACCATGCCAACACACTAGAGCAGTCACATGTTTCCAACTCAAAAGAGGACAAAAACAATGTCTGAAATCCGAGAGCTGAAGCACATTTAAATAAACAAAAGAACAGTAAACATTGTGTGCAAAGCCTGGCCAACACACACACACACACACACACACACACACACTATGCCTTTCCAACTTCAACCAAGAGTTTATTGTCTCTCCTATACCTATTGGATGCAGTTTCCCCACACAACAGCAGGTCACGAGAGGACACTCTTGCATTTTGCTCTGACGTACTTCACTCTGGTTCTGAGCACCTTGGCCTTTCAATGTTCCAATATCCCTCGAGGACATACAGCTGCACACATGACTCAAGTGCATGTGTTATAAAATGATAATAATCATTTTAAAAAGGTCATAAACAGTCGTAGAGCTTGACGAAGAGCAGTTTTAGAAGCAGGGGTGATGAAGACAGAGAAAGACCAGCCCCGCCCCCCCCCCCCATTCGCTCATTCGAGTTAGTGGGTTTCTTTCAGCAGTCGGCCGTTCCCATGGCTACGGGCGTCTAATAAAAGCAGCGTGTACACAGTGCGGGCGGCTCAGCTGGGCTCCAGTGCTATGTGGAGCAGCCAGTGACGTCGGAATTCCACGAGTGCATTCCTAGAGCCATGTGCACAGCAGTACAGCCTGGACAAACACTCCACGCCAGACTGAGTGTGTGTGTGTGTGTGTGTGTGTGTGTGTGGGGGGGGGGGGGGATAGATTCAGAGAGCAGAGTTTTGGCTAAGAAATATGCAAGTCTACAGTTTACCGTCTTCTTCCACTCTGGAACCAAATACTATTTTAAGTGCCTAAAGAGGGCTTTGTGCTTTAACAGTCATGAAGACATCCCACCAAGGGATGTGAAAACAGGAATCATCAGTATACCAGTTCAGAGGCCTTTCTATAGCTGTTTGAGGAACCATTAACAGACTCCGTGCCATTACCTAGATGAGCACAACCCACGGCTGTGAAGTCCAAGATACTTTTATTCTCAGTGAGAAGGAACTCACAGAAAAGCAGCGTCTTTCCTAAACGTTGCTTCTAACCACAGCAGCACTAAGACGGACCATAAAAGCACACTTGACATTTCTGAAATCAAACCTCTACGAAATGTCTCGACTGTCACAAAAGATAGATTAGATTAGATTAGATTCGAGTTTGTCATTACACGTGTAAGAGCACAAAGAAACGAAATGCAGTTTAGATGCCTTGTACTTGTACATGTGTAAGAGTCTAGACTTGTTGTCTGTGTTTTTGCGTCAAAAAGAATCCAATTCAGGATGTTTCATGTTGATTTGATGAGTGCATATGTGCAGGTTGTGTATGTATGAGTGTGTGTCTGTGAGTGTTTTGTGTGTGTGTGTGTGTGTGTGAGAGAGAGAGAGAAAGCAAGAGCGTGTTGTGTGAGAGAGAGGGACAGAGCAAGTGAATGAGTGTGTGTGTTGTGTGTGTGTGTGAGGACCATGCATGTGTGCAGGTTCATTTTGGTTCTGTGCTGGTCCAGCATCGTGTGCAGTTCTGATTAGCGTTTAGCCTCCTCCCCCAAAGCACTGTGGAACTCTGGGACTGTAGCATCTGCTGGGGTCAGATAGCAGCAAGAGTGGGAGGTGAGCGCTTGTCTCCAGGGAGGATGTAGAAAGAGAACCAGCTCGCAAAAAGCGAAAGGGACGGTTCGTCAGATAAAGGCCTGTAAGCGTGCGCCTCTGCTCAGCGCGGATACGATGACAATTACCACGCCGAAGGGCTCTCAGTTACGAGAGCTACAGGAGTGAACACAAAAACAAAGCAACTGGGAAAGTGTTATGTGAGGGAAACGCGAGCAGGGGTCTTTAACGGGCTGTGCTAGTCAACGAGCTGCAGACACCACGACGATACTTCTCACGTCTGTTCTCAGGTCAGCTTATGAAAGTGAAACTGTTTGGGTGGAAACACTGAAATGCTAAGTCTTAGATACTTGGTCAAATCAAAAATAGACCCCCTTAATTTTTTTTTAAAGCTACACCTGAGAGTTGTGATTGTAACACCTTTATTACAGGTTAACTGTGTTTAACTTCACATATTACATATATTCCTACTTACTGCTTAATGCAGTGGTACTGCAGCAGGTTGTTGAAGTTCCTGTTTCCACACAGAACCCTTACAAAAGCAATGCAACAGTCTGAACACTTATCTGTGGTTCGTTTCCATTTGTGTCACCAAAGTTCACTGGTTTAACGCATCTGCCTCTCACTCGTGGTGCACGAGCCCATTTCAGGTGTGTGTGTGTGTGTGTGTGTGTGTGTGTGTGTGTGTGTGTGTGTGTGTGTGTGTGTGTGTGTGTGAGTGTGCATGTGTGAGGCAGCCCAGAAGTGCATCACAGAGCGCAGAGAATGTACAGACCCAACTGCTCCTTCCATTAGGTGATACTGCACAACCACAGAAGCAAGAGATGTCCACTAAACTCCAGGAGAAACATCTAAACAAAGCTGAGGAAGAGTTTATAAAACGTACCGCGTGGCTGGTGGAAAACATACAAGAATATGTGACAGATTGTTTAAGGTGATTTACATCCCAGTGAACGAAGGCTGTGAAAGATGAAGAACAGACCACAGAAATGAACACTGATACAACAGTCATTCTGGAAAAGCCGAGGAAGACTCGCAGGGAGGAAGAGTGTGATGTAAGCTGATGCAAGTGTGTCTGCACAGATCTCACCTGTCCTCCTGAGGGAGATTTTCAGTGTTCTGCTCTTCCACTGCCTAGAGGACAAACACACACACACACACACACACACACACATTGTCAGACTCAAACAGGTAGTACACACTTTAGGCAAAGAGAGACTTATTCAAAGACCTATTCATTTCAGATTTATTTGCCATTTAATATGTTTGTTGGTTCTTTAGTCCTCTGCACACGTGCATCTGTGTTTGTCTCTTACACATAATGAAACATTGCTAAGGTACATATATGCAGTGTGTATCTGCAGATTTGCAGGTAGGAAAACAAAAAAAATAAAATGCTGGATGAGAGACTGTCTGTTATTAAATTCATCGTATGAAGTGCATCCACTGAAATTTCTGCGTAAAAACATCAACAATATAACCAAACAAGTATTAAAGTAACAATAAACACACCACAGGATATTGTTTATGTACACAATATACATATACACACAAAAAAATAAACCTCCTCATTTAAATTCCTCGCAAGGACCTGAAACCATAGTAACTCCATGACGATCTCCATATGGTGATGAAATCGTTTATGTAGAAGCAAACTAGAGCGATGCAGCGAATTCAAACAGATTCCAGCTGGTGTCAACGGACTTCTACGTAAAAAGAGGCTTTAACGAACAACTTACTCTGAGCCCAAGCTATGCAATACAGGCCACAGACCACAATCACAGGTCGTATTAGCACTCATGAAGACCTAACTAATCAATACGCACAGACCATGACCTAACCAATCAATACGCATGCAGACCTACCAAACCTCTGCAGGCAGATCATCTGGACGGAGCCGGGATGTACAGACCTACCAAAGCGCTCTACCAAGCCGCAACCTGCTGAAGATCCTCAAAACCTGCAAGACCTGCTCAGTCGTCTCCGACACGAACACTGACCAGCGTTTCATCTCAGGCTACTTACAGCTGACTCACCTAGCAAACATGTGGCACCTTGACAGACAGAGAGCTAAAACCGCTGTCCGCAAGACACGCTACACAGGCGTTTGCTTGTTTTCACTTCTTGACAGGATCTAAAATAAACCTGCCTAGAAGATATACATGATCATTTACATCCATTCTGGATAACAGGAAAAAAAAAAAAGATTTCTTCGTGTAATTATACGTAATCATAAGATCACAGACCTAAATGACTGTTGACGAGGAGTTAAAGCCTGCGTACAAACGCAAAGTTCAGTAGCACTGGGACAGAAAATATGTACAGTCCTACATTTAGAAAGTTATATAATCCAGGCTCAGCACAGGACATGGAAGCTGGACACTTATTATAGCACGTTAGCGCGCTTCTCCGTTATAGTGTCATGCAAGCAGAGACCTGGTTCCATCCCTCACTTCTTCGTTCTGTGCGTTATACAACACCTCTGCAGCAGAAGCTCCCACTGTAGCTTCAGCGCTGGCTCATTAAAACGCTCCCCTCGAACGGCAGCCCGCAGAGTCCGTCTAAGGCGTCCAAGCAGCAGCACCAGAACCAGAACCAGCCCATCGGGCCTCGATACTGCAGCAGGGGCTTTTAAATGAGAACTGTAACCCCTGCACAGTGTGTCAAAAGCCATGGTGCATTTCATAGCCTCTGAGAGTGTGCTGGTGCTCATCTTGAGGGGTTACTACATCCTCCTGATTAGACCTTTTAAATACTTCAAATCAACCAATACAAATACTGTGCAGCTTCAGCGATAAAATATAGCTTTGTACCATTTCATAAAACAAAACCAAAAATATAAATAGATTTTAAAAAATCCACCCTAACTGCCAAACAACAGTAATGGAAATTTCCATCCCATCTTACCCCGGTCATCTTTGAACATCCTCTAACTTAAATTGTAAGGTTATACGAATTTATTTATTTAATTTTTTGCCTTTCTCAAAGAATCACCAACAAAAACTACAAATCCCAAGTGCCCTCAGTGGAGCACAGTGTTCCGATTCTAAACAGCAAACGCAGGTTCAGCATTCTTCATCTCCCTCGTCAATTCTCAACATCTCGCACCGATGACGCAACAGTAATCAGAGACAACACAGCAAACTCTCAGCAACATAAAACAACCCATTAGCATTCCTGGATTATATCTTATGAGCTTGCAGAGTGTTAACCACGCATTACTCAGATGTTATACTTCTTGGGGAGGGGGGGGGTGCTTTCACTTCCTTTTGATTGTAAGCATGTCCAGCTCATCCGCAACTTTACGAGGACACCAATTGGCCGGTGGTCAATAAAAACGTACGTGGTTGGAGGGTTCATAGGCTTGATTAAATCTCACAGCTGATACAGCTGTACAACTGAGCAAGCCATAGAATCTAACTTCCTCTAGCAGCCTAATGCAACCCTGCTGGGGAGGGGGGGGGGGGACCTGAACACTGCAAAAGTGTTATCCTGTCAGTGAGACCGAAAAATACACAGGAAAGAAAAACACATTTGTTTGTTAGCTACTCCACGGGTTCAGGACACTCCTGACGAGCTTTTAACCAACACTGGTACACTCATGGCTCTGTGATACGAGGTCAAGCTGTTGATCAAACAAACATCCCTTCCTGAGTTTAGTTAATCGAGAACTATGAACACAAGAGTCTCTTACCAAATACTTATAGCAGCAAAGACTGGACGAAATACACATAAAAGCAAGTAAATTGAGGAAGCAAAGAGGCAGAAGGTTATTTTTCTAACCACGTAACAAGCGTAGGTCAGTGTGGGCATTCAAACGTTAAAATATATGAAATTAT
>JAOYMR010000005.1:16432593-16445349 GCA_025802075.1 Tenebrosternarchus preto
GTTAATCTGTTAATAATCTGTTAATCGTGGGCCAATAAAGTCACTCCTCCCTCAGGTCGAATAAACATGAACTTAATACAAAACTTCACAAACCTGGGACTGGAGTGTGACTTATCAACTTTTGTCAGATGATTTATGTTAGTTTTATTAGTGTATCTCTTACTGAAATCACTTTTTCAAAGATGAGTCAGAGTGGAACTGTGTGTGTTATTTAAAAGGGGGAGTTAGTGTGTGTGTATCTGGTTCAAATGTCTGTATGTGTGTGTGTTTGCGCATGCATGTACATCATGAATGACCTGGTAAAGGGGGAACTCCAACCACATGGTGATGAATTTCAGAATTTCTCTTCCTCTCTGTTTCAGGTCATGTGATGGATGATCCCTGTCTGGATGGTGTGGGGGAAGAGAAGGTGCCAATGTAAGTTTCTCCCGAAAACATGAGCTGCTGAAACAACTGCATGCTCTGTTGTCCCAAGAGATTTAACAGGAACAATGCTAGCATGTGTGTGGGTACGGGTTTGTGTGTGTGTGTGTGTGTGTGTGTGTATGGTGTGTGTGGTATTTGTTGGCATACAAGTGTGTGCACTGTGGTTGCTATGTGCGAGTGTTTGTATGTTTTTAAATGGTAACTAAGTATACCATCTTACAAATGAGTTTTTTTCAGATCTTTCCTGTCGTATGTTCATGCTGTTTGATACACCATGTCTTGTGAAATGTAGACGTCTATATGTAACTGTCCACGTTAATGTGGAATATCTACGTTCTTGAAATATTCCAAAATGGAAACAAAATATTTTTAAAATATATTTTAATGTATTAGATATTTATTTAACATGTTCAACGCAAGTAATTCGGAAATATCACCTATATAATCTATCTCAGAAGTGGACTCAGCACCAGCACCAGAAATGCATGAAATACATGTTTACTGCGTTAATTAACTAGTAATTAACTGCATTAAATTACTGCGTTAATACAATCACACACACACACACACATAAATATAATATACATTTACACAAATAAAGGTAACCAGCTGCTACTGTAAAACATTGGTTGAAGGGGATTTTTTAAAGAAGCAATAGCACACTCTTCTGGCAGGTTTTAGTAATGTTTTCAACTGGAACAAGGTTTGAGAAGGTTCTGTATTTCCATATTTTTGGATGTCCTCTGTAATACATGCCTTCTATGCAAATAGACAGTAATTTAGTTTACTGTGTGACCACATTTGTCTGTGTTTTTGTTTACTTCTTTACAGTTTGCTTAATTTGTGCTAAAACTGTGTGCGTGTGTGTGTGTGTGATGTGTATGCATGTATTCTCAGGCCCAAGTTCGAAGATGATGTGCCCTCTGTGATGGAGCTGGAGATGGAGGACCTGGAGAAGTGGATGATAAAAGGAGGTGTGTGTCAGCGTGTGGGAAAAACCTCTCCCTCATGTACCGGCTGTCTGTGTGTCACCTTGTGTGGGAGAAGCCCCTCCCTCATGCACCAGCTCATCCAGGGTCTGAAATACACCCTGAATCTTTTAAAGCAGTTGCTTTTGTAATCACTGGTAGTTAGATGATGGTATAGAACATGATGTCATAGAACGAAGGTATTTAAAAGGACTGTGAATTCGGGTTTTGCCGGATCCTGGATCCTCCAGGTCTTCTACCCTCAGTACACCTGCATGTTGGGCGTAACGAGAGAGAGACGCCAACCAGTTACGTTAACTGATTAATCAACTACCAGGACTAAATTCTGGTTCAGGTGTCAAAGTGTAAGACCACTTGATGCTTCCATGTGAATTTGATTGAGACCCCACCGTAACCCTAACTCTAATTAACCCTATGCAGTTTGTGACGTCTCGTCTACCTGGCTCCGTTCCTCACTCCTCTTTCTGTTCCTGCACAGCTAATATGCCCCACCTCCTTTATGCTTCCTTGTCTTATGACATTCCCGTCATCCGTGGGCGAGCTGGCTGGCTATGAGTCATTGCTAATTACTAATGGCTCATTACGTAATATTAGTCAGACACGTTCTACTGTGAAAGTCATTCTAGAACCAGCAGGTGGCGCCATTGTTTCAGAAATGTTCCTTATTCAGATTCAGTGGCCTTTTTGAGGGGTGAGATGTGTATGTATGAGTCTCCGTCAAGTATTCGCTACTCCGCTGAATGTTACGACTCTTGAAAACGTACGCGTCAAAGTATAATATAAAATATGTTCTTTAAATAACAATAATTAATCTATTGATTCTCTTGAATACACAACATTCACAACTGTTTGACTGAAGTGAAGGTCTTGATTTACCTTTTTGCTCTGTTTTGGTTTGTAACTTGTTAGTTGAAGGTTCTCTGCACTGATTTTGTTATCATCATCTGAACAGAAGAGACATGTTATCTGTTTTTATTTTTGCTGTAGATGGAGGGATTAGCACAGACACCAAACAAATGCAGTTTTCATGATCATGTTTCTGTGAGTATGAACTAATCTTAACATTTATTGCCTAATCTTATTAAGTATGTTTTAATAGACTGTTAGGCCTGAAATTATATGATTAATTTCCTCTGGTTTATGGATTTCCACACCAATAGTTCACTCTTGTACAAGACAAGACATGAAACTCTGTGTGTGTGTGTGTGTGTGTGTGTGTGTCACACCCTTTAATGCAATGCATTTCCAGGAATACTTGTATGACAATGCTACTTCACTGTGAATTTACAGAAAAAGCTGTTGGCAGTGCTGACAAACCCCAAAGTGCCTAAAACCAAATCAAAAACAATATTTCACTCAAAACCAATAACTACCTCAAAAACAATATCTAACTTAAAACCAATATATAACTCAAATTCAACATCTAATAAAAAATAAATAACTAACTCAACTAACCAACTTTCCACCTGTTAGATGTTTGTTCATTTTGTTAACTTCACCCTTACTGGGGTTTATATACACTCAACTCAGTAATAGTAACTCCTTATCCATTTGCTGATTTAAAATTTGCTGTCTTGTAATTGAGTTGTAATTGAGTTGCCCCAGTAAGGATCTGGGCCAGGTGAACTCACTCACATTGGACTGCGACTTCCAGCATGTAACCGCAAGGCAGAACTAATAGCTACTGTTCTTTTCCCATATAATCAACATACTCTCACACACGGCCATAGCCACCCCCCCTACACACACACACACACACACACACACACACCATGTCAGGCTGTTTTACTGCAGCTGTGTGAGAAGGGCAGAATAGCTGTGAGTGTTGATCTCTGCTCCTCTGCCCAGGCAGCCAGCAGCATCTGTTCACCATTACCACAGCCATGCAGAGAAACACAGCAAAAATTCTTCACTGGGCCTCACTCTCCTTCACTCTCTCTCTCCCTCACTCTCTCTCTCCCTCACTCTCTCTCCTTCACTCTCTCTCTCCCTCACTCTCTCTCCTTCACTCTCTCTCTCCCTCACTCTCTCTTTCCTTCACTCACTCTCCTTCACTCTCTCTCTCCCTCACTCTCTCTTTCCTTCACTCTCTCTCCTTCACCCTTTCTCACTCACTCTCTCTTTCCTTCACACTTTCTCTCCCTCAGTTTCTCTGTCCTTCACCCTCTATCTCCCTCACTCTATCTCTTCCTCAGGCTCTCTCTCTCTCTTTCTCTCTCTCTCTCTCTCTCTCTCTCTCTTTGTTTCCTCGTCTCACTGGGAACACTGGAAGGTCAAAGTGCTTCAGTCAGGAATGCCAGACTTGCGACATATACACTTTGTTTCCACAGGGCTCCTACACCACAGCCAAAGGCTGCATGAACACAGTCTATAGAAAGAGCCAGGACAGCGAGCCCTAGCAGCGATTGACGTGAACAGAGACAGAGAGAAACAGGCCTCCTCCTCCTCTGGCAGGGTTTACTGTGAACTTCCAAACCCAACTCTCTACTTCACAGGCTGATTTAAATGAAGAAGAAGCACCACACACCACACACCACACACCGCATCACAGTGCATTTCTGAGCCACAGCATCAAGTGTGTGTCAAACTGCTTAAAGTACTAACTATTCACAGAATGTATGAGCCGGGTTGGTTTTTTTTTGTTTGTTTTTATTTCATTTTTACACACAATATTCATTGTTTTGTATGTTTTTCTTTTAATGATTTGGAAGGTGTTTAGCAAAGCAGGAGCAGATCTGTACCACGCGTTTACTTTGCTGTATACTTGTGGAGGAAAAAACGCTGTTATCTGCATTTGTTTACTATAGGTTTAACTTAACTGTGTGTGTGTGTGTGTGTGTGTTTTCTTCCCTTTCGTCCTGTTGGTGTTCTGTTATCTATTTCATTCTTGTGTTGCAGGTAAACCTACTGTTCTTCCAGTGGAGGACAAATCCCATTAGGCAGAGAAAAAGAGAACGAGAGAGAGAGAGAGAGAGAGAGAGAGAGAGAGAGAGAGAGAGAGAGCATCTTTTACTATGCTGTAGTTGTCTGTTGAGAACTGCTGTCTCTCTGATTTCATGTACACCCTGCTACCAGCTCTTGGCTGTAGCATGTTACATCCTCTGCACCTTATTTTACATCATGAATTAATAATGTTTTATTATTTTAATGGTTCATTACAATGAACAAGATGAAGAACATTTTGATATATTCAGAAAAAAATGAATTCATATATTAATGATCATATAACCCAGTATCCATCTTTTTATGTAAACCTCATGCTAAGAATAGAGGAGTATGATATTCTGTTAAGCACCTGCTAAAATGTTATGTAAGGGCCTGTGAATGTTTACAAGTGCAACATAAATTGTCTCCTTCTTATGTCTGCTTTAAAATGATTCATTTTTTCAGCACAGGCCCAGTAAGGGTTCGTCTCAAAAGTGCCCTCTCCCCAAGGTACAGTTAACATCTGTGCAGCCATTGAGACTCACTGTGTGACCCCAAGTTACTGATGTGCAACTTTTGGCTCAAACGGGAAATCCCTGACAGTACACTGGCTGTATCACCATGGTAACTG
The DNA here is from genome assembly GCA_025802075.1 of Tenebrosternarchus preto. Classification (NCBI taxonomy): domain Eukaryota; kingdom Metazoa; phylum Chordata; class Actinopteri; order Gymnotiformes; family Apteronotidae; genus Tenebrosternarchus; species Tenebrosternarchus preto. The sequence goes on from JAOYMR010000005.1 coordinate 16,437,565, forward strand.
CCCCATAGATGATGCCCATTTGATTTCTTTTTCCCCTCCCTCTCTGTTCCACCTGAGAACAGTGTTCAGTAACAGTGTTCAGTATCAGTGTTCAGTATCAGGACTGAGCCTCCTAAATGCCAATCCACAATTTCAGTCCAACTCGTGCTTTTCAAGTTTGGTTATTTCATTTCAGTTTGTAGTGATTGATATTTTAATGACTATAAATAAGATGAGGATTTCAGCACCTTATGGTAGAGTGAAAATTGGGCTTTACTGCAATTTGAATGTGATTTTGTATTTTTTTTGCAGGTAGTGATTTACTTTATAGACAGAAATATCACAGTCTTTTGTAAATATAGAGATCATATCGTCACTGCTGTGTATGTTGTACTACTTGAGTTGTATGATCTGATCTATTTATGTTTTCCTTTGACATAATTGCTATTTGTTTATAGAGTCGATCTTACAGTTTTAATGAATGGTTGTTTGACTATATGAGAAAAACATTTGTAATAAACAAAAGAGAAAATCAGATTGTGTTGGATGTATTTTGGGCTTTTGTCTTGTGCACATCTGTTGTATTTTGAATGTGTACATTCTGCATGTATTCAAACACCCCCAACCCTCAAATCATTTGCGCTGTTTTTCAATGAGACTGCAAATAAAATAGACTGGTTGGCATAAACAGCCGTTTTGGAGAGGGTTGAATTAAAAGCGTCTTAACCTGCAGAGCTGTTCTGAATTCACTAAGACAGAATCTGTCTAGCTGGGTAATCTAAATGAATGTGCAGTGAACGTTTCCGCCTGCTTGTAGCGTAACAGTAATAGAGCTCCCAGGCGGTGTCCTGGCTCTGCTGGGGGCCGTGGGGGAGCCAGGATTCCTCCTCAGAGAGAGCCGGGCTGCTCTTCCCAGGGTCAGGACTTCTTCCTTTTCTCAATCACTCCCTTCCCACACTAATTTGGTCTTTTTTCAACTGCTAATCCAAACCATGAAGGAGAGAAGAGACTCTACTCTGTATGTACTAAATAAGGATACTTTGAGTAGACGACTAAAGTAAGATGCTCTGGATAAGACTGTCTCCTCAGTGCCGTAAGTGTTTGTCACATTCCCAGGTGGAGTGCATGTGCCCATGGGTGTTTGCTCAGCTCGGTGCTCTGATGTCTGGTGTGTCGTGGCCGAGAAGAAAAAGCCCTCATAATCCTGCCCTCCTCCTCATCTGACATCTGATGCTACATCTCCACAATAAAGCCAGCAGATTAATACCATACATCACACTTCCTTAACCCTGGTCGGCTCCCCTATCTTTTACTGACTCTGTTATCTTATGCCTTCATTACATAACAAAGTACATGAGGTTCAAATAGGCCTTAAGATAATGGGTTCTAGCAATATGAATCTAAATATAATATAGATCTACTGTCTAACCCATAGTAATTACTAGAAATTTGCATTTGCACAAGGGCATTTTCAGGTTTGCCTAGGCAACGTGAGTATTCTGTCTTGGTCTAAAGAATTGCCTCTCAAATGTCCATGGAGCTTTGGTGAAGTGCATGATCTAGATGAAGGCCTTCGTGAAGAAGTAGCAGAAAACTGTCTTGTGAGTTGGCCGTGAGCATTCTTTAGAATCCTTTTTCTGGTTCTCCTGCTCCCTTTATGACATCACGAGCTTCCTCTGCACTCCGACTCCCCTCTGGCTCACCACAGGTCTGGAAAAAGATAGGATCAGAAGAGGCCATTGTTTATGTCCAAGTGGGAACTTGGAACAAAGGGGACCTTGACTGCGAAGCGTGAGGAGAGTGGTCCAGTGTTTGAGGAGCGAGAGGTTTTGCTGTTGAGCAGTGCAAGGGAACAAGGGAACTTTTCCCCCAACTGCTCTGTGTTATGATAGTGTTGAAAAGCAGCACCAGATGGAACTCATTTGTTGTATTTTTTATCCTCCAAGCCTTGTCTGGTCTGTCTTCCACTGAGTTCCTGTGGAACTCAACAAGAGTTACATGTGAGCCTACGTGCATGTACATTCCTTTCGAAGCGATCTACAAGGAGATAAAAGTATTCTTCATTTATCTGACTTTCAAGCTCAATAGAAGAAAATCAATGATACAGATAAAAAACTGAAAAAAGTTAAGACTTCTCAAATATGTATACATATATAGGGGTTTCACACAGCGAATCTCTCTCTCTCTCTCTCTATATATATATATATATCTGTCTGTCTCCTCTATCTGCTTTAAGCGTGCGCTATATTTGCGGCTGTTGGGTTCGTGTCTCGAACCTCGTTGGCCAGAGGCATTCTTTTCAGCTTTGGTTGGCTACATGCCAGCGTCAATTCCATGCTTCTTAGAAACACATTCTTCGGTGTTTCAGCCTGTTTCTGGTAGATCAAGATACTGAACTTAGGAATTAATAGGAGAGACAATGCCAAAAAGTAGAGGAAAAACATGTGAACCCTGTATGGTGGTTCATAAGCAAGTTTTTTCCAAAAATACCGTTTCTCAAATAAACTTTTACTGAATTTTCATAAGTTAATCATACATAGGCCTCATTTTAACTCAATTCATTAATAATATAAAAACAACTTAAGCGATCAAAACTAGGTATGGAAACGATTTTTGCGTCTATTTCCATCTTACTAAAATATGTTCACGGTGCAAAGATTGTGTCACAATCAGGCGACGCAATATTGGAAGGGGAGTCGTCTACGTTTTGCGGACGTCATCATCCTGTGCCTCCCAGTCTCAGAATCGGTGGAAAAAAGCGATTGTGCTCTGGCGGGGTAAAGAGAGTCGCGAGCTGAGTCTACTAGCTGTACTAAGCGTTGCTTCCTCTGTGTCGACTGGTACAATTTCTCACACCTCGGCATTTCGTAAAGGAATTTAACTGTTCAAAAACTGTCAAATATTTGACCTACGGCTGATGGACATAAATAGGACCGCGTGTAGTGAGCGTGCCAGTTTAGACCGATTATACTAGCCCGTCATCGGCTAACGTGGGAGTGTTACCTAGCTACAAGCCCGGAGAAAATTCGAAGCGGAGGGAAAGCGAGGCACCGGTGACTACCATAAGCCCGCTTCTGCTCTGGAAGGACACTGGAATATTGTTTGTTTTGAAACATTTCAGCAGCCTTCCTGTTTGTAGTACATTTTATAGGAGGTAAGCAAGCTTGAGTTTATAAATCACAGAGCACTGTGTTTGTAAATAGCTGTGGTATCGGACACCAAATGAACAACCAGCGAGCTAAGATAGCGGTTAGCTTAGCTTGCTAGCAGGCTAACGTGAACTGATAACGCGCAGTGTATTATGTTTTGTAGCCAGCTAGCATGGCTAAGGTTATTAGCAGGAAAGTACGACTGTTACTTTTTAACGTCAGTATAAATGATAGTTTATGTGAGGCCGCGTTTTAATTCTGCGATCAAATATGTAGTTAGTTAGCGTGCTACTTTCACACAGGGTTATAACCAACGGTAGCCAGCTCGCTAAAAAAACTGATCCAGAAGGGATGATGCAGCAACAAAGCTAATGTTAGCTAGCTCGAGAGACATGTGTATTCCTGTTTTTTGTCAGGTCCAGGTAGGCTACAGATGCGATGGTCGTTGAGGTAGCTCGTTAGCTCACTTGCTAACTGGCTTCTTGTACAAAGGCTTCGAATGAGTTTGTCTACAACCACCTGGAAATGTTTTCGTATCAAATAAGCACACTGCGATATAAATGTAGTATTCGCATGGAAAGTAACCAGATAGCTATAGTAAACAATCCCGGAATTGGACACACGTTTTTATTATTGATAACCTGCTTGCCGCTTGGCAGTGTAGCCTGTGCATATGGTTTTAACTTAGCTAGCTGGCTAACTATATAGCTACTGCGATCTGGCCGGTTATTACTTTTTTCTGCTAACTTGAAAGTTAACAAAGATTTTACAAACGGAAACAAAGCAGGCGATGCGGACTAACTAGTAAGATAATGTTGGCTAGCTTCATGTTCTTGGTAGATTATTGACCAGCCGGCAGTGCATTCGACACCAAAAACTTTTTCACCAGAATTATAGAGAGTAAGTATACAGACTGTACAGATGTCGCAATACGTGTTAATTTTCGCTTCGTTGCAGTCAGTGAACCTGCAGGGTTTGCGTCTGGGCTAACGGTATTGGTCAGCACACGGGCTAGCTTTACCACCTAGCTAGCTAGCATACCATACCTTTTTAGCTCGCTCGCTATCAAGCTTCACATTACTAAAGTTTATCCACTTCTGTTCAAGTTTCGCCGTTCTTTCTACACGGTATAAAAAGCGCACATGTAAAACGGTTTGTAACGATGTGGATCATAATCACGGGCATTAGGTGATCAGCTGTGGATCTTTGTGAAGTTTGTGAGCGTGAGTTCACAACACTTTGCAAGTTTTCTGCAGTCTTTAAGAAACGTGCGTGGCGTGATCGAAGCACATGTTGAAATCAACTGTTGTAAGTTCAGTTAAGTGATGCTTGCGAGTAAGTTTTAGCCGTCGAGCTGCACGAAACATCAAGTACTTGGAATAAAAACGAAGAGAAACGTCTATTTCCACTTTTAGTGAATTGAGCTACTGAGCACTGGATTTCAGAACGAAGCGCACGCTTCAATAATAAAGAATTGCGGTCTTGTGTACCGGCGGCTCCTGTTGTAATTTAGCTTATGAAATGACTCGTCATACCGGGTATTGCTTTTTGCCTGCAACTGTTTATGTAATTATTGTTGTCAAATATTTTATTTGCTGCAAAAGGCATCTGCATTTTAAAAGGGCACGATGCCCCTCTTGTAATGAAAGTCTCACATCAGGTTTTTACTTTCGAAGATAATTTATTTCAGCAATAAACTTGCTGCCATTTTTTTTTATATAAAAGGCGTGACTTTATCACACATGTTTACATGGTTTATTGCTTCTTTATTTAGAGGATTTATATGTAAGCTGTTTACGTTTTATTGGCCTCTTTAAATTGTTATAACATTATTGTAAATCTTCTGCAGATGATGTGTGAGTCAGCGGCTAACTTGGGCCATTAGCTCTGGCTGGTGTGCAGATTGACTTTTTCAAGATGCAGCCCAGCTGGCCTCCAGACATTTGACCATGACAAGATCAGACAGTGAAGCAGTATTAATAATGATGATGGTAGACTATGGAAACGAAGGGTTAGGACTTGTTTACCTTGACATGTGGCCATTCAAAATGTATTGCAGTTGTCCTTGGTTTTCATTAATGTTTTTAAAGCAGTGAACTTTTTTATGTTGCTTATTTGGAAGGTGTTTTTTTTATTGTACTGTTCTAGCATGCCTGACATTGTGTTCTTGGTTAATGTTTTCTCCCTGCTTGCCTTTAGGCTATACAAATAATGTAGGTAATATAACTCACCTTTCTGAGTTTACTGTGTCCTATTTAAGTGATCATTGTCAGCCATTTATCGTGTGTGTGTGTATTGTTGGGACTGTCTGCACATGCAGATCTTGGGACGTGCTGCGTTGATCCTGTTGGGATGCGGTAGTTGAATGATGGAGGCAGACAGCTAGAGGAAGTGGATGTTGTTGCAGGAAGGAAGTGGAGAAAGTTAGAGAGGACAAGGGTCACTTAGTCAGGTTTTGTTCTGAGGTCCGAGTGCCATCCAGAAGAACCCCCCTCTCTAGAACAATATAGGCATGTCTTTATTTTTCTCTCTCTTTCTAAATGGTCACTTTTGTAATGTTCACTGTTGTAGTTAAAGGATAAATGTATGGCTGTACGTATTTGTTCCATGAGCTCAGGTGTGTCTTGGTTATGGATACAGGTGGAAGATAATGTTACTTGTTCAGGTGCTGAGCAGGTGAGTGTCTTTAACTCGCCCCCTATAGTTGATTGGCATGCACTTCTTTAATCACAGTACAGATCTTGGAACAGTTGTTTTTTTTAATCACACAGACATAAGTCAGTTTATGTAGGCGTATTTGCATAAACTGTTTTTCTCAATTTGTGTTCACCTGTTGCTGGCACACACAGTTCTCACTGCTGAGAGAGGGAAGGCTTTGTTTGTGATCCACTTTGCAGTGTGAGTTCAGCTCCCCACAGTCCCACGTACAAATCTTCACTGAATCTTTCTGATTCATTACAACTCGTGGTCCACAGCATCTCATTTCGACGAGCTTGATTGCATGATCAGAGGCTCTTTTTGAAACTGCCTGTTGGTTTTGCAGCGCTGTCATGACAAAGAAAATGTTTAGTCTTGTGGCTCTGCTGGGCGCGGGGGGGCCAAAGCAGTAGTTTATCGACCAGTTTACTGGTGTTCACAGCCGTTACGGTGTCGCTTCCTTTGCAGAAGCTTTGCTGTTAACACATTCTGGGTGGGATATCAAAGGTCTGCATGCTGTTTGCAGTCTCCTGGCAAATGTCTGCCGAACTCACTTTCTCTCGGAGCAGAGCTTTGCTCAACTGTGGAAGAAACTTTTGGCAATTTGATCCACTTTAATTTGATCCTCTTCATCCCCTCAGCAAAGCTTGTATTGTTACCCTTATTATAAAATCCACTGGCGTGAAAAACCTGCATACCAGGATATTGCATATAGACTGTAGACCAGGTCCCCGTGTCTCTCACAATCTCTGTCCCAGTTTGCATATAAATAATGCAGTGTTTACTTGTTTTGCTCCAGTGAACACTCTGCCTTGTTCCGTGTCTCTCGTTGAGAGGTGCGGTTCCCATCAGGTACTGGCTAATACGCTTTAGCGCAGTTTTCTGTTGGGTTCAGGAATGCACCTTGTTGCTGCCTATTACAAGCACTGCAGAGTTTGTAATGAGAGTTTCTTTTCATCTTTTCTTTACATTACTTAAGTGTGTGTGTGTGTGTGTGTGTGTGAGAGAGAGAGAGAGCGAGTCAGCCAGCCAGCCAGCATGCGCGTGTTCCCGTCCATGAAGTGTGGTGTAAAAACGTTTCTTTCTCTCCGTGTTTGAATTTGGCCGCCAGATTGGAGAATATCCCTAGCAGTCCCTGCATGCTGCTGTAAATCTGTGTAAACGGAGCAGTAGCTTCTTACCCAGAGCACAGCTACACTGTGAGGTTGTTCCTTCATCCTCTTTGCAGGGTGTACTGATGTCTGTTTATTTCATTTTTTTTATTTTTATTGAGAGCATAACGGAGACCTGGTGTCCTTTTCTCCTGCCTTTTTGAAGCCGCAGTTTCTGTTGCGTCTGTCCAGAAGATGGAAGAACACAGTGCTTCTTTGTCATTTCCTCTCACCTGGGTTGTTTATAGTCCTCTTTGCATCATCTGCAGGTGGGCAGGTGACACACACACACACACACACACACACACACACACACACAGACCCAAGTCCAGACCTGCAAGTTGCCCGCTTCCAGAGTCACAATGGCTCCGATGATGCTATGCTTATTACTTTGATCAAAAGTGTAGGTTTAGCTGCCCAGGGCTAGTGTTGCCTGTTAGCATGTGATCATGCTAAGTGCTGCTGAAGTCTTTCAGATGGCACGTTGAGCTCTTGGTTCTTTTTCATTAAACATTTCCCAGCAGGAGGACTGACTTAAAACGAGCTCTTTCCTCCTCACTATGTAATATTAAAGCCAGCCCAAAGCACTGTAGTTGTACTGAGAATTTGTCACCATGAAAAATAATATCTGTACAGTCACTTGTTCTTGGATGTATTTGTTTTTACTGCTGTTCTAATCAACTCCACCAGTCGGTGTTTTACCGCTGTTCTAATCACCTCCACCAGTCGGTGTTTTACCGCTGTTCTAATCACCTCCACCAGTCGGTGTTTTTACCGCTGTTCTAATCACCTCCACCAGTCGGTGTTTT
>JAOYMR010000005.1:16445449-16466871 GCA_025802075.1 Tenebrosternarchus preto
TTTTACCGCTGTTCTAATCACCTCCACCAGTCGGTGTTTTTACCGCTGTTCTAATCACCTCCACCAGTCGGTGTTTTACCGTTGAGGCCAGCTGGACAGAGCTTGGAAATCTGTGAATTATTTAGAGCTTCACCATGCGCCTTTCAAGTCTGTTTGTACTGAGAATGGGAAAACGAATGTGTACACACACACACACACACACACACACACACTCTCCTTTCATCTGGACAGCTGGTGTATGGTGACACATTTTTTCCTCTCTTCTGTGCCATGGTTTAATTGTGGTTGAGCCACAGGTGTTTTTGTGGGTAGTACAGGTAATCATCCAACCTCACTCAGGAGATTTGTTAAGATGAACGTTGTGGAACGGCTGCACCGTTGCTGTAGGACTATGTGAGGAGGGGAACAGTTTAGCTACAGATGTTCAAGTATCTCACAGTCACAGCTGTACTCCTCGCTTGGTTGAAAGACTCGTCTAAAAATTGTTTGAAGTTCCAGAGCAGTTATGATCCAGCACTTGTGGTTCTGCTGTTGAATCTTTGAGGCAGGAGTTTTCGAGGAAACATGTAAGAAGTGCTTTTATGTGCACACATGCTTATGTGCAAACCAGAGCTCTTTGTGGTAATGAAATGCACTCTTCTTCTTCAGTAGGTGCTTATTGCACGTAAAGGGGCAGTTCATCTCTCATCTGGCCCTGTAAAACACACACACACACACACACACACACACACACACACCCACACCAAGCAGGCTTCTGTACTTTTATTTCGTGAGGAAACTGAGCTTAGTTTTGCTCTTCCCACAGCTGCAACCTGATGATGGGAAACGCTGTTTTTGTAAGCTTGTGCACAGGCAGCTTTGAGTGAGTGGTACAGTTGGAGGTTTGTAGGTACTAATCTTGCGCCTGATCTGAGAACAGCTTTGTACTGACATTTTTGCAGAGCTTTGAACGCTGGCTTTTCTCGTGCTCACACAAGGCTGCATTGCAAATGAGGTTCTCTGCCTCACTGTATTTGTGAATTTAAATAAAGTTTGAATAAGAACTTGTAGAAGCTGTCTGTTGATGTCGGTGCCTTGCCTGGTCCTCGTCACAGAAAGCACTGAGCATTCTTTCAAAGTTTCGGTCGTCCGTGCCTAATGTTGGCTTCTTCTGGCATGTCATGTTTCCCAAGATGCTTTTTTTTGTGGTGCAGACTAAGCTCCAATACTAGATATCCCTCTCCCGGGGGACTGCTGTATGCCCGTAGCGTAACGCACCACTGTGCCAAGATTATGAATGATGCAATCTAAATATAATAATAGGGGCATTTTACAATTCTAAAGCAGCGTATTATCTTGGCCTCCTTTGGGAAGGAACTTTGGTAATGAGGCAGCACTGGACTCTTGTGAGAAAGTACATCTCTGAAGTTTTACTGTTGTTCTGCCCTGTGATCCAGTCCGTGGGATTTTTTTTTTTGTTTTTTTTTTTTAAAAATTGGGTGGGGGGGAAGATTCTGTGACTCGGCGCATGTAGTAAGAGTGAAATACTCTGGAGGTGATGTGTTTGTACGTGTTGTGAGGTGGTAACGCTCAACGTTTCCTGCAGTTGTTTTCAGCGATGTTCGAAAGTTTAAAAAACCAAAAACAAAACTCTTCCATCTTCCGATCTGCTTTCTCTTCAGGTTGACTGACCCACACCAGCAATATCCAAAGCATCCCCCTTTAGTTGCCTTTTTTCCCTTTTTAATCGAGTTTTTCTTTCTTAAATACATGCACTGCGCTTTTCATTGACCCCTGTCCTCAATGGACTTAAACTGTGCAAATATAAAAGCAATGTAAGAAGCCTTGAACAACATACCCATTCAAGAAAGTGTGTTTTTATCTTTTATTTTTTCCTGATGTAAAATGCTGCTGCATTTTCACCTTCTTTCAGCTGGGAGTTTTTTCCGTGTCTTATTGAGCTACACTAGAAAATGAATCAGCTAAATGTCCTTTTAGCAGTAGGCCGTGGTGTTGGATGGCTTGTATTTTTCTGGTGTTGTAGACTATGGGCTGTAAGAAATTCATCATTCTGGTTGATCATATTTATCAAATTTATCATAATTTACATTAATGATTACATGTTTTGCATTTTTATTTATTTATTGTGAATTTAATTGGAAGCATCTCTTGCAGGTTATCTGGAAATGCAAACGCATCAACGATTCAATCCTGTAAATCGCCATCGTGCTTCCAGGCTGGTCGGAGACACTTCAGTATTTTCAAATGTGTTTGATTTTCATGACTGAAATTATCAGTGGCTCTATTTTGAAATCCAAGCGTCCTGTAGACGAGCTGCAGCCTGCTACATTAATACCATCATCTTTGAGTCCCGCTTGGTTAGTAGGGATTCAAAACAAGCAAAGAGAAATACTTTTAATCAAAATGTTTTTCTGAACTAACTTTCTCTTTACCTTTCCTCAAAAATCTTTGATTGCTTTGAATTTGCTTTGAATATGTAACTAATAAAATGGGGTAAGCCACTTTTTTTTAAATTTGTATTTTAATAAACATGCATTAATATGTGTTGACACTACTGAGTAGGTTTACTTTGGAAACGTTACACACCTCCAGCTCCTGGTGTAACGTATAGAGTGATGTCTGTATTTTCACAGCCAGAACTTCATCCACAGGTTGCATCCAGATGCATCGTTTCCACATGTTTGCTTTGTATATACAAGATCACACTGATTGGGCTATTGGAGGGTTGTTGTTTTTTTCCACTTGTGTGTCAGTATAATATAGAAAACCTGATAAGTCTGTTTGAATTTTCAAAATCCTGAATTTGTTTCATTCCATCTCTCCTCTTGTCTCATAGCTGTGTCTGTACTTGCCTGTGTGTGCGTATGTGTATATATGTGTACATGTATAAAATGTTACACACATACATGGATAAAGGCATACGTAGATGCTTAACCAGTGTACTGTAGTACGACAGTGCAATAATTAAAAAATGGAGTAACATACACAAGGTTTCCAGGACGTTTTGGACAGAGGTGCTTCATCAGCTGTGCAAGCAAAGTGCTTCTGAGTTTGTCGAAGCAGGAACCAGTTTATATTAGTAAAAGTTGATGTTTCAATCATAACATTCATTCCATGGGGTTCTAAAGGTCCAAGAGTGCAGATCAGTTCTTCTTCTTTGAGTGTTCTAATTTCATTGCTGCCATAGCAACAACTGGCAATGCAAACGTATATGTCATTAATGCAGTGCCTGTTTGTGTTAAAGTGCCTTTCCACTGGAAAGGATAAATCCTTAATTCTCATGGTTCGACAAACCGATCAGCAAGACGACTTCTAATTTCTCCAATATAAAGCTGATTACATTTCTTGCACGTAATGCGGTAAAAACTCCTGCAGTGGTGCGTGAGGATGTACGGTGGATTACAATTGATTCTTTTGTACCAGATATTTTAGTGGCTGTGTTAATAAAGGTACATGTAGAACATCTAGAGCGGGTACAGGCTACGGCACCAACGTTATTATTTGGTCATTTATTTCACTCTTGACCAGCATGTCTGTGATGATTTTGTCTCATCTGTAGGCTAGTGGAGTGTCCTTAAAAAGAGATGTAGTCCCTGTAGGATTCTGGAGGATACTGAAGTGGTTTATTGTAATATTTATATACGTGTATACATATACATTAATTTTTGACTTGCCCCCATATATCTGAAGATGGTTCAAAGTGAGACACTGCAGTGAGAGTAGATGGAGATGTAGAGATGTTAAATTGTAATCAAGGATGCAAGGTTTCCAAAGAAACAGGACGTTTTGAAAAGATGTCCATCAACTGGGCAAGCAGAGTGCCTCATGTATATATGTATGTATGTATGAATGTGTGTGTTGTGTATACACACTCTTATCACACACTTTAATGTATGTTTATTTCTGTTTTTAAATAAAAAGAATTCTGTGCTGTTCAAATGTCTGACAGGAGAGGTTTCCCCGTAATTTCCCGATGCACACACATACGCCTCTCTCCAGGAAGCCCACTCTGGGCTGTTTCCACGGCAACACTCCTCTTTGTGAATAGTGATAGCCCGTGATCTCTCAGCATCCTCCACAGTAGGAAGATGTAGGTACAGCCTGACCAGACTAAACGGCCGTCTGTCCATCTGTTTATTTCTATACATAGTATAGGCCTGTGAGTGTGTATAAAGACTAGCTTTTCTGTAGAAATTTAAAGATTCTCTATTTCATGAAATACTTAAAGATAATGTGCCTCTAAAATTCACAATACAAATGTGCAAGAGTGTGATTCCCTACATGCTGTGGGCTCCAGTTGCCTTGTGGGTAGTGGAAAGTGTCCCCACATCTGTGTCCCTTGGCTGCGCTGTGCCCAGAGACAGCTGAGTTAAAGTTTTTATGGGCGTGCCCTTTTAGGTCTTGCATGACTGTTCTTGAAGCAGGTGCTGATCCCCTGCCAGGTGTCAATAGGGCTGGACAATAACTCTATCAATATATATCACGATAAAAACAAAATTCGACAATGGTGATATAATTTTTGAGCGCAATCTCTCTGTGGCATAAAGTTATTTTATTTATAGGAAAGATGCGTTCTCAGTAGTAGGCTAATATCCTAGCCGCTCGTAGCAATAGTCAGTATTAATTCTTAACATTTTACGTCGCTTTTCTTTTGTGTGTGTGTGTTGGGTGTTTCCGCTAGCTGCAAAGTGAGTGCCGCTGACCGCGATACAAATGTGACGAGCTTCCACGAGTGATGGTAGAGCAGACGAAATAGTTGATAAACGAGGAAAGACTAATTCAGTGGTGTGGATGTGGTCTGGCTATCGAAGATCTGATAAACTTCAGCTTTCAGCTGCAAAATGTGCCGTAAAGTGGTGCAGAGTAGCAGTAGGAGCACATCAAATCTACTCCATCATCACAGGTGTCACATGTAAAAGGGCAGTTTTGAAGGCAGATAATGTACAGTAGATCAGCTTGTATTTCTTGCCAGAAACCTCTAAGGCCCATCATAGGTTGTTATCAACCCTCAGACACCTCGTCCTCCCCCCTAAAACATGTTTTTATTGTTGCTCCCTCTTTTTGTCTGTATTCTTTATGCACTCTTCATATTCCTTATCTTGGCTGAAGGATTTCAGCCCATGTATGTTAGAATGAGATGAATGAACCTGTGTTGTAGTTTGAAAATATTTAACAAAGCCGAGAAGTTTGTGGAGATGTTATGAAGGCTGTATGCAAATAAAAGGTGAACATTGATATATTATTATATATACAAATAAAAGGTGAACATTGATAATTGTACCATTTTTATTTCTGAAGTTTATACAGTTTTATAGGAGGTTTCATAGACTTGACAATTAACTTTTCAGACGTTTGTAGGTATAGACATCTGTTGTGGATCTGTGTTCTTGGCAGTTTTTCTGTAGCTTTTCTATTGTTTATCGATATCAGAAGTATATCGTATTGACCAAGATTAAGAAATATATCGTGATATAAACTTTGAGCATATCGTCCAGCCCTAAACCAGATATAAAAAAAAGAAAACGAGAACAATTTGCCCTTATCTTCTGAGACAAGGAACATCTGATGATGCCTTTGGGAAAGCGGATGTTGGATTTGTTTTCTTTGAGAATGACACAGGGTGAGACTGGTAATCTGTATGCAAGAAGGGTGTGTGTGTGCTTGTGTGCACGTGAGAGTGCCTTTGTGTGTATGTGAGTGCTAGGGTGTGAGTGTTTTCTTGAGGGCGTGTGTGTGTTTGTGTATGCACATGCGAGGGGCGCGTGTGTGTTTGTGAGGGTGTGAATGCGTTTGTGTGTGTGTACGTGAAGGTGTGTGTCTGCACATGCGTGTGTGTGGGTAGGAGAGTGAACCTTTGCCACGCTACAAATTGGGCTGATTCTAATGATCTAATTATCGCTTTCCCCCCCCTCCCACTCTCTCTACCCCTAACTGCGTGCTCATATCTCTGGAGTTACTTAACTTGATATCATAAATTTCAGTACACTGTATCAAGTTAAAGAAATGGTGCCAGTGCACTCTGGATATGCTTTTAAGGGTGTTCTCAGTATTTGCTCCATGTCTGTTTTTTCCTCTGGCTACCACCAGTTTTTCCTCGTGGGAAGTTAGGAGGCCCGAACCCCCGTGAAGCGTCGTTTGCCGCAGGAGCCGTTTCCGTATGTGACTCACGCGCGTCTCTCCCCAGTCAAGCCGTTACAGGCACGGTTCAGCGGTTCGGGCAGTGCTGTCCTGCTCCGAGGTGTTTTCACAGCGTCAGGCGTGAGCTCTCGCCCTGCGCAGCCTCACCAGCAGACGAACTTGGGAATGTTAATGTCACATACATTGTGTTTGGTTTGAAGTCTTAAGTTTAGTCTCTCCACAAAGGTGCTGAACAAGTGTGCAAAGGACAACTATAGCTGTTAAGATAAACATTTTATATATATATATATATTAACCTTCTCTTAGTGTTAGAAAAAACTTTGGGTTATTCGTATGTAAATAGATTTTGGTAAATCACTCCAGATGTTTATTATTGTTATTTTCTGCGAATCAAAGTGATTTAATTCATTATTTTGTGTGGATGGGCTTTGGGTTTTTGGCTGTTGTTGTTTTTGTTCCTTTAGCTAATTTACAATGGTTTTGTTTGGCTAGCAAGGCAGTCTTGGGGCGTGTGTGTGTGTGTGTGTGTGTGTGTGTGTGTGTGTGTGTGTGTGTGTACGTGCCTGCATTCTACTTTACTCTCCTGTCTGTTCCCTGTTGCCTGCAGCACTCAGTACAGCACATCAAAGGAAGTCTCTGCAAAGTGGGAGATAACGCCGTAGCCCGGTGCTGTAGTGCCTGCTTGGGCGTTAGCTCGGCCGTCTTCAGCGCCCCCAGCAGGCACAGTCAGGCTGTGCGTTTGGCCTCCAGCCCAGTGAAAAGTGTGTGTGTGTGTGTGTGTGTGTGTGTTGTGTTCTTTGGGTTGATGGTGTGCTATTGTCCTTTCCGCCCAGGCTGTATGTGAGCGCATGTACACATTCGTATGATTGTGCTGCTCAGCAGCCAATGTGCCATTGTCTTCCTAGTCCAGGTAGCCTGGATGATTGAGCGTGTGTGTGTGTGTGTGTGTGTGCGCGCGCGCTTGTGCTATTTATATATTTGTGGTCTGTGCATTCTGGCTCTCGGCTGCTCTGGTGGCTTAATGCACTACAGATGTTCCAGTCATTCACTACCAACTCTCTGTACACAGGGGTTCCATATTCCTCCCCTCAGTCACTTCACAAATTAACATGATGCTTGTTGATTTCCCCTTGGAAAATGTGTGTGTGTGTGTGTGTGTGGGGGGGGGGGGTATTCAAGAAATGATCGGTTTTGTGGCTCAAGTAATATCAGTCATCTCTTGCACTGCAGATGCATTGTGCTGAGTGAAGTTCGGAAAGGTCTTCATTGTGTCTTCATCTGACCAGTCTCAATAGTCTGGAGCCTCACTTTTATCTGGCTTATATACTCACCATTGCCTTGCATTACTTTGGCCCTGGTGACCTCTGCTGTTCCTGTATCAGACCTTAGTGCCGTGTGCTTTCCAAACAGTTGTGGTTGGCCCAGAAGAACATGACCATTGTTTTCGAACACGCAGGTGCTGATTCCAGCCATCGTGCAAACGCAGAACAGTGCTTTTGTGTACCCAGGTTTGCTTCTCAGCGCAGCGTTTGTGTATGTGACTACATCTTCGCGTGGGGTTTGGGTTCTTGACAGTGGCTGTGTTCCAGAGCTTTCCTGGGACCCAGCTTGCACCAAAGATAAGAGGAAGTAGCATGACACCTGTATGCATATCACGGTCACCAAGGCAACTGTGCCACCACCACTTGCTTGGCTGAAGATTTCCTCCAGGACTTGACGCTTTCGTGATCAGTGTGGAAGGTGCTTTGTGGTTTTTTTTTGTTTGTTTGTTTGTTTTGTTTACCTGCCACGTTTCAGTCCCATTTTGTAAACAAATCATTACCTTTACGGGAAATGCATGGTGGCAACTTCCCGCCATCCAGGCTTTCCAAGTGGTGTCTTGGCAGAGTGTGAGTGCGACTTGCACGGATGGCTGGGCTTTCTGCACAGCAGAGGTCACCTTTAGAGCAGGTAAGCCACTTTTCTGCAGGGACGTTGCTAAGCTTACATTAGTAAGCTTTGCTTTGAAATTGAGTCTCTTCCTTTTGCATACTTTTCTTTTTTTTTTACACAGCTTTTCCTTGTTGACACCTGTTCGTTCTAAATACGGTTTTATTTGCGTTACCATCACCATGTTTTCGCTGTCCTGATGCTAAAATGCTAGCGGCTCATTAGCGAACTTGATGGTGTGAGATTATAATATCAATTAGGGACATTAGCATAATCTCATTATGTTCTTTAGGAACACAGTAAGGGTTGCGTAATCGGCGTGAATAATTTTCAGTCTGCTTATGGTTGCAATGAGTTACTAGTTCATGTTAACACATTTCCATGGTTTCCATTTTTCCCTCTCTTCTTCCCTTTGCTCTTAATATGCACTCGAAAAACAGCTAGGATGTTGAACACTGCGCTTGTCTGTCCAGGATTTACACACACACACACACACACACACACAAAAAGGTCTCTTTCTCACCAGATTAAAAGAACAAGGATAAATGAATAAGGATTAGTTCCTTTTGACATGAGGACTCTGCTATTGCAACCCACAACACTGAATGGGCTCTTCAATCTGCCTTTGTTTTTAAGACCAGAGGATTGATAGTCTTTGACCTTCAGGAGGACAAAAGCCTCGTTCACATGCTGTTGATGGAGGCTCTAACTTTCTCCTTTTTGTTGGTAGTTTTGTTGGTTTTAAGATCATAGATAATGATTTATTTTCACAGTATCCAATATTGTTTTGGTTGTCAGTGTGAGTCCTGGGAATTGGATGCAGTGTATGGTTTGGTATTTTCTCTGCGCTGGACAGGAAGGGCCAGATAATGACCAGGTGAGTGGAATCAGGTGTAGCAGAGAATGAAAAGCACACATGTGCTTTGTGTTCTTAGGTCTGAGAGCCAGATGGGCTGGGCTCGTTAAACTGAGATGAGCTTGAGAAATGTGGGGCTGATGGGTGATATTTAGTGGCAGCATGTTGGTGTTGCATCAGGCTCGTCTTCTCCAGATTGTATAGAAGTTGTGTCTCAATTGGGTCTGTCATTTCTGAGGGAGGTCAAGGAGAACTCCAGTAGAAGCTATTACCATGGCCAGCTGGAACCTACTCCAAACCCACTAGGGTTTGGAGATTTGATCGTGCCAGAGTGAATGTTGGTTTGGGGAAGAGCTCTGTGAAGAGATGCGAGAAGGGCACCCAGACATTGAAGAATCAGACTGTGGGCAAACACATACACAGACAGAGAGAGAGAGAGTGAGTGAGAGAGAGAGTAGTGGAGAGCAGCATGGTTTCTCCTGTGGGGTGGTGTTTTCGTCCCTGTGACAGTCGATGACCAGTTTAGGTTGAAGAGGCTTGAAGAGATGGAGCAATTTGTATATATTTATCTGTGATGCTAATTGCTCCCTGGGAATTGAACCCATGACCTTGGTGTTGTCTGGAATTTGCACTACCTGCTCTAACAGGTGAGCTGCATGTTTTATTTCATATTCACCAATTTATAGTTTAATCGTGTAAATTTGTTCAATGTTTTCTGTATTATAGTGCTTTGGCCTCGAAACAAAAACTGCCATGTAATGTTGTCTAGTAATGAACTGTTATGTGTGGGTGGTATGGAGGAGACCATGATGTTCAGACTTGCTCGTGAAGTTGCATTAAAGGTAGAGAGCTGTCGGAACTGGGCTGATTTCTGTGGGCAGACTTAAACTAAGCTTGGTCAATAATGGAAATTTAGAAGTACAGCGAGAAAGGATCTTATCCAGTACCTTTTATGATCTCAGTGATGTTCCCCTCCTTTGTAGCCCTTACATAAACTGTTACAGATCAGTGGGAGAGCGACAGAGAATGAAAAGATCACAAGTCAAGCAAAAATGGGCGTGACTCATAATTCTGCAGTAGTTATTTAAAGTGCCCCCCCCCTCCCCCATTTGCCCGTTTCCCATACTGCTTTGCAAGACTTAAAATGTTGTAATCTTGAAGAGGGTTTTGTACGTATTTTTTAGTCATTTATCGGATCATGTTTGTGTGTGTTCCTATATCTTTTTAACATTTATACAAATTTAACATCTTGGATTGGTTAAACAAAGGCAGAACTGTTGGGACCTGCCGATGCTACGTGACTGAAGATAACAGAAAGGTCGTCTGTTTAACTTATCTCGGCATTCATTAATACCGTTCACCGGTCCAAGCCTGCGTTTGATCACCAGCCTCATGTGCTTTGATGCTTTACGCCGGGTGGACCTGAGCTCGGCCTGGTTCCCACAGCTCTCCTTCCCCGATCAGGACAGAGGCCTGACAATGAGGGCCAGTGTGTGTTTGTCCGGAGCTGGTTAGAAAGTCCCTGTGCCGTCTGTTTTTACATTTTCCTGGAGCGCTCAAAGAGGGCCCCTGTTCTCAGTGAGTGGGGGAGAGAGCGAGAGGAGTTTCTGAAGTTTTGACTATCGGTTTATTTTGGGAGCTTTAGACAAAGATGGCAGAGTCGCGCACGCCCTCCAGCTCACTCTGTTGTGCACATACACACACACACACACCCACCCACGTGCACAAACCACAAAGAACAGAAACGTGTGCTGAAGAAAGGACATGAAGGCACTGGGAGTGAACAGTTTTGCATTTTTGTGAGCAACAGTTCAGCGTGGTTCAGAGAGTGGTTCTGGGTGAGTGCATATCAGAGCATCTGAGATCAGTTCACGCCCTGTGGAAACCAGCTTTAGCTTGCCTTGCTATCGTAACTGTCTGTGTGTGTGTGTGTGTGTGTGTGTGTGTGTGTGTGTGTGTGTGTGTGTGTGTGTGTGTTAGTTGAGGACTTACTAATGTGGGTCAGTATTTCCTCAGCTCTCCAGATTCATCCCTTTTGGGACTTCAAGCCATTTAGCTTCAGGTATATATTTTGTAAAATGGCCTGTGCCAGTCATGCTGTATCAGAAGCACACAGTATTTTGCATGCACATCATGTGCAACGTTTTGTGATGCAACACAGTGTTATTTATTCTCTTCAATAAGGGACTTTTAATTTGTCTTTGCAGTTTTATGTACTAGGACCCATTATTATTATTGTACTGCTACACATTTCTGGAGGCGTTGCCATGACATACAGTGGTAAAACCCCTTGATGTGATCTTACATTTTTGGCTGAAATGACTAATCATCACCTGGAGAGACACTTCTCTGCGGTGTGTGTGTGTGTGTGTGTGTGTACTGGTGAAGGTGCTCCCTCACCTCACACACACAGAAATGTTGTAATCCTTTATTAACCTCGTTTGCACTGCTGCAGTATGGATGAACAAATGATGCATTTTGCAGTTCTGATGTTTCTAGAGCATCAAACCTGGCCGTGACTGATGTGGCCATGGACACTCACGCATTAATCAAGTTTTATGTTAAGATTCCTAATGGTGACTTCTATTGACACAATAGAACTATGATTACATTGTTCACTTGTAATAAACCTGGTCATTGGAAGATGATTGCAGATCGATTCCCAGCCCTGTACAAAGCTGGTTTTACAATGGAGCTCTGTGCTCAGATGAATGTAATCTGAAGTTAGAAACTGGATCAGTGTTTTACTGGACCAAAAGCAGTAGTGTCTGTGCTCAAAAGCTGTAAATACCTTCTTGGGTTCATTGAAATGGCCTCTCGAGAGTCCATGGGCATTAAAGGGAGAGGTGGGGAGAGGTGTGGTTCTGGTTTAGGAAAGGTCTCTTTTTGACCAAAGTAATCCATTACATTGTGTCTGAATGCCAGATTGTACCAATCTGTTATTTGCTCCTGTGCCCTGCTGTGTGTGTGTGTGTGTGTGTGTGTGTGTGTGTGTGTGTGTGTGTGTGTGTGTGTGTGTTGGCCTTCTCTCCCTCCATCACGTCTTAATTCAGCGTGGAGTATTTCAGTCATGCTTCTCACTCTCTTGTTCTGCCTTACTGTTTGAATTCAGAACACACATCTTGCCATCTTGAATATCATGCACTGAAATGATTCCCCCTACATCGGTAGAACAGCAATACAATACCATGTCCGCCTCCTCTCTCTCTCTCTCTCTCTCTCGCTCTCTCCCCTTCTCTCCTGTCGTTTCTCCCTGTCAGTTCTCCCACCCTACCCCCTCCGGACTAAATCGTCCAGAGCCGGCGACTAGCTGTTGATGGATATCTAGACAATGGTGTCACTTCTGTGTTCAACCTAAAAATGGCTGCACTGTTTCCTCCTGTAACCCCCCCCCCCCCCCTTACATTAGCTACTTGTTTTTGGCACCTTTCAGAGCGTTACAGTGAGCTGTTCAGATCTCAGTTCAGTGCCATATTGGTTCATTTAGATTTCCGTACAGAGGGCTGCTGTTCCTTTTTAAGTGCATTTTCATCTGTGCGGACGTGGTTCTAGCTGTTGGGATTATGGCAGAATCATATGGCACATTCATTGTCTGTTCTAATGAAGACAAATGTCTTTCTGAAACGCTGCCCCATCTGGTGGACCAATCTCCAAGGAAAGCACTGATGAGTTTACAGACAGACGTGCGTGCGCGCACACACACACACACACACACACAGATTCTCCTTTTCCCTCCTTCCCCGAGGTTGGCTATATTACTTAAAACACCGTTAACCAGTTTTGGGGATTTAACACCATAGTTCATCTGGGAGAGTGGCCACTGATTGATTAATTGGTTTAAACAGCTACTCTCCATTCATGCTGTCGTTTTTATTCATTTATACTATAGTTACCCATGTGAAAGGTCAGTTGCAGGTTTTCTCTATTGTCTACGTGGGAGAGTAAAAAAAAAAAAAAGTCAAATCCCTTGGCTCTCTCCATCTTTTTCTCTGTCTCAACGTCTGTCTGCGATATTTTAATTCTCTTAAATGACTGTGCAAGATACATTTTCCATGAATGAAGGCATGTATTCCTGTGTACAGTATACCCCTTCCAGAAGGAGCTGTGCAGTAGGCCTCAGAGTGGAGCTCCACCGTAGGCCTTTGTGGGCCTGGAGTCTAAGTTTTGTGCTGGATGTCATTAACATGAGTCTTACCTGTGCCTCTCTGAAAGAACATGCTCGGCTGATCTCGATGGAACTCCTACGACTCTCACCTGAATCTGGCCTGAAGTTCCAGGACGAGACATTTTCACTGAGAGCTGAGGTGTGCTCATACACACCTACTAGCTGTCTCCTGTGAAATGAGGACTGGAGTGAGTAACTCAGAGTATGGTACTTGCACTCAGTCGAGGCGGTGTGTGTCACCATGGTTAACCACGATGGCGAAGCAGTAGGCTCAGCAAAGATTACACGACTTTGTCAGAGGCTTTAGGAACATTCCGGCCTCGCTCAGGAATCAGGGCTTGGATGAACCTGATCGCCTTTCCACTGCTACCATCCTTTTTCTAAGGTTTGATCCTCTGTCTAATGCATGTCATCTGCGAGAGGCTTCTGTGTTCTTTGTGGGACTGGACTGCCCTGTAGGCGACCGGCCTGACTGGCACGGGAGCGGCCGAGGCCGGTTCCTTCACAGAGCGCCTGCCTGGTGCCCTTGATGGAGCTGCCCAGTGTTTCTCACCAGTGTCTCGGGACTTCTGGGCCGTCTGGCTGACGTTACACCGGGAGCTGTCCTCAAACAACACGGCAAGTTATACGGCGTTAAACTGTGTTATCAGGAAAGGACTCTCTAGATTCTGTAGGTAATGCAGACCTGCCTTCTAGTACTGAATAAATAACGAGAGATTGAACAAGTTCTGTCTCTGTTTTTTGCATCATTGCATTGTCTGCTGAGCTTATAGTACGTGGTCTTTTATTCTCTTAAAGAACCCCACTACTCTGTTACGGGGGTTTTATTTGTGTTTGGGAGAGACTGTTATTTTGTTTCTGATGTAGATTCTGCGTTTTTCGACAACCCTTCAGTCCAACAGGCCTTGTCCTAGCTGTCCTAGTGTTGCCTGGTAGCTGCAGGAGAAGGGAAGACCTGGTCTCGTCTTGTATGACACTGTGAGAACATGTCTGGTGGGGGAATACCAGGCAGATGAGTTCACAGCCCGGCAGGAAGTCGTTGTTCTGACAGATGCCGTGTGGTTCTTTTCTTCTCATCCAATCACTCCACCTAGCTTGGGGTTTGCTTAGAAATGCCGTGCCAACTTGGCTGCCCTGAATTAGCCTAAATAAAGTGTAGCAAGAGAGAAAGCCGGAGGGGAAACGTTTCCCACCATTGGAATGCATCCTCGGGATACTGCAAACACAACAAAAGTGGGTTTCTAATATCTGTAAAAAATAAATTCTTGACTTTGATCAGTTTTACAAGTTTGGAGCCAGAATGTTTCCGTGGTTTTGTATGTTCATCGTGGTGTATTTCCTAATCCTCATTGGAACAGCATGTAGGCATTCTTTCTTGGAGGGGGGGGGGTGTCTGTGCGTTACTGACTGCACTTTGATTAATCTGGGTAATAAATGTCTAGACCTGGTCCTAACACACACACACACACACTCTCACACCCCTACCTATCTATCTTCCCCACACGACCGCATCTGGAACTACTCAGACTCTGAGTAGAGAGAGGTGTAAACGTGTCTCATGAGTAAAGCAGTATCAGATGTTCTTGTTCAGACGTAGTGGTTGGTGCCCTCCCTCAGAACTTGGCCTGAGGAATCGTGCGTACTGTTTCCATCCAGCTTTACTCACACACTGGTTACTGCTCCCACGGGTCTCTGGGTCTGGATGCGATTTGTTCTAGACCCTGCAGTGTATTCAAACACATTTGAAAATCCCCGATATTATAAAGACCACACTGCGATTTGATCGTTATGAACATTGTTCTGCTCGTTTGTGAGATGAAGAGAAAGCCATGATGAAGCAGAATCATCCACAACACTCATCTGGAATGTTTGCTACGTTGATCTGAGTGCTTACACCACGCACAGACTCACAAAACGATTGTAATTTCTTCGACGGCTCTTTCGCATCTTTTGTGTGTCTCCTGCCGCAACACAGTCGCCTTTACAACCTTACAAAAACAACAAAAACAACGATTTAAACGCACTGTACACCATTTTCCACTGTAATATGATTGATTTGTCTGAAGCGCTGAATATGAAGATGCGTTGAGGCTTAAATTTGGACACGACTGTTGTCTCAGATTCCTCTCGTAAGATGTTTAAGTAACCCAACCCTTTTGATACAGCAGCTTAAGAATGCTGCTGGTTGGAAGCCTTTTCTTATATTTATTTTAAACACAAAATGTGCCTGGGATTCCGTCATCGTTTTGTCAAGCAAGCTGCTCTGGCTATTGCCAGCTGCTCACTCAAGCTAGTGCAAGTGTGCAAGATGATTTATTTGCTTCCTGATGCGGGACTGGCTGAAGGACATTGGCAAGAGCGTCATCATTGGTGACTACCTGCACCCCTCCTCTCAGTCTGTCCACCCAGAGTGCTTCATTGCTCTTTAAAGCCCTTCCAGGTGCTCGCCATCTGGAGCACAGCGTCGCCGTAGCGAACGCGTGCCCCAGGAACCTGGATTAGCCCGGGCTGCGATTAGCTCCTTCGCTGAACATGTACTAGTAGCGGCCCTCATCCAGCATGAGCACAGGCTCAACCCCCCCCTCTCCTTACAGTTTTTGGCAGATTCTTTGATCCAGAGAGGGTGCTGTGTACTTTTCTGTCAGTAGGATAGTGTGCACTCCTTGGGACTGGGACCCATGACGTTTGGTGTTGAATTCCTCTTGCTCTACCGGCTCTACCAGGGATCTTCCTTTAAGACAGGAAACTTTTGTCTTTTTTCATGTTGGTCTATTTGAATCTTGTACATCATGAAACATAATCATGTGTGATAAAGTTACAGAACCCCTCCACATGTCAGTAGAGAGCAATGCTGTATTACTGTGTGTGTGTGTGTGTGTGTGTGTGTGGGCTTTGGGGAGCCAGAGTGTCGTCTAACGATTGAAATCCTTGGGAGAAGACCCGAGTGAAATTTGTCATACTGTTGTCAGTCTGCTCTTATGTACTTTATTCACTCTGAACATTTTAAAACTTGACCTAATCTCCAACACCTTGCATAAGCGTCTATGAGTTGGTTGGGTAAACCCAACTTTCGGTAGTTGCGTGGTGCAATTCTCTGTAGTTCCTGGAGAGTTCTCTGGAACAAATCTTTGCTTCCTCTTCGTGTTTCTGCAAGGTACGCCAAGCTCGGTCTTGGCGTCCAGCAGTGGTACAGGCGAAGGGTGCGTGCCCAGAGAGAGTCGAAAGCCAAGGGTGGCCCACACTAACCAGAGTTCTGGGGCCCACTGACCTTTGAACTGGTGCCCTGTGAGCTAAAGCTGTAGAAGGAGCAGATGTTGGTTGAGTGCTGTGGTCATCATTGTGTTTTTGCAAGTGTGTGTTTTCAACCCACTGCAGTTTCGTTTCCCTTTTGTTGATTCATGACAAGGTTGTGTGAGCTGTAGACTCTAAAGAAAAGCGATGCTTTTGTCTGGGTATTAAGAGGCTGGTTGTTATTTTTAGGTTTCGAGCTTCATGCAAGTAAACAGATTCTTAAAACACAAGTCCGTGTGATGTGAACCCTCAGTCTCTCGTCCTCTCTCCCCTCTCTCCCACTGATTCATCTATGGCCACTCTGTTCAGGGACTTGACTTTGTCCGTTCCTCTCCTTCGCCTGTTTGGTTTTTTTCTTTGTCATTGTAAATATTACTGTCTCGTCCTGAGCTGACGTCAGCCAACACAGCCCTGTCTGGGCTCGCTCACAAACCTTGGCACCGTATTTCATTGTTACACAGTGAAGATTCCCATTAGATGTCAGTTGAGGTATTAACTTTAAAACTCCACTCAGGAATTACTGGCCACTGGCAACCAGTTTTTAGCAAGGCAGCAACCTACTGCTTCTAATGGCCAGAGGGTGTGTGTGTGTGTATGTGTGTGTGTGAGCGTGTGTGTGCGCGTGTGCGCCAGGCATTCAGCTGGTAAACTTGGAGACGTTTTGATTTGTAGTCTGTCCTTTTTAGTTATGTTCCCCGTGAAGTAGCTGTGATACTTTGGACGTATTTTGATATGTAACCTTTCATTTCTCTGACATATTTTCCTTTTGCAACATTCACACAAGCCTCAGCACTGCATAGGAAGTGGTAGGTGAGTTTTTTTTTTTTCTTCTTTTTTTCTCATGAACTAATGACTACTTCCTGCTCTTTGGGCCCACCCACCAGTGTTTTCCTGGATGTGGAAGCGGTGTGTTGCCGTAGGGACTGAGGAACACGGCTTCTTCATCTCATCTCACTTTGCTGGACCATCTCTCGCTGCTCTTGGACCTCTGCGTTCACCTGGCAACCTTGCCTCCTTTTGCAGGCCACCAGAACCTGCATCTAGACCTGCATCTCGGACACCGGTGTCTGCTTGTAGGTTCCTTCTCATAGATTGGAAAACTGCACAGGAGCAGGGGTTCATGTGCCGTGGAGAAGTGATGGAAAAACGAAACCCACTCACACTTAGCAATGTGTTAAACTTATAATCTCACACATTGCACTGTACACGCTGAAGTTTGCAGCTCAAGCTTAAAGGCTGGGTTTAGTGAATAACCACATTTAGGCCTTGCTTGCCTCCAACATTTCTGAATATATGTACAATAATTTAAAAGATTAAAATAAAAAACTTAGATGTGACTCTCAATCTCCCCAGCTAATACTGAAGAGGCTTTTTGTTTGTCCACATGGAAAAGTGAAAATATATATTTGTTGGAGGAAAATTTACAAAGTCAGGATAGGGAAAATTATTTTATTTTATTTTTTTTCCCCCCCAAACGAATGTTAACCCCACCAGTTTAGTTTCACAAGGTCTGAAGCTCTGAACTGAACTTCTGAGCGTTTCTACAAGCCCAGATCGAGCGGTGTGTAGGGTTGTTTTCATTTCACAATAGCTTCCCAGGAACAGATGCCTTCATGACTTCCCTGAGTTTCCCAGACCCCTGCTGAGTGTGTGTAGAGAGCAGAGTTGGCACAGGCAGTTGCTCTGTTTCGCTTATCTACCTTATCACCCCCACCACCCCTGTGTCTCACTCCTATGTCACATCCTGCCAGCTTCAGTGCAACAATCAGGTGATAATGTTTGGTCATCACATCCTGCTACACTCGGATGCAACCAGAGTCAGATTGACTTTCTGTGTTTCTCTCACTCTTGCCTATTCTAATATTTTTCTTTCTTTCTTTCTCTCTCTCTCTCTCTCACACACACACACACACACACACACACACGCTACTATTCTTTTCCCCTCTCTCCTGGCCTTTGGCTCGACCCACTCCCTGGAGAGTGTTTACTTAATAAACCAGTGAACCCTGAAGAGTAGAGTTGGAACCACTGAATGAAATTTCCCCTTTTTTTGTTATCTTTTGGTAAATTGCCATTAATTTTGGAAAAGAACTTTTCATGGTTTCTGTGTGGGCTGTCAGACTTATGCAATTATGTGTACTTTCAATCCTGACAGTTCTCAGTTACCAAACTGTTTTGAAAAAGCAATGTTTTGTGCTCTCTGGCCTGGAGTGATGTCGCTGGGTAGATGGTGTGGCCTTCTGTGCTTTTAATTGGTGGAGAATTCACATAGACTTGCAGCTTCTGGGCCTGAGGTGAGAAGTGATGTGAATACACAGATGTGATGTCTCCACACACACACACGCGCGCACACATCAAAATTATAACTTGGCTTTGCGCCAACAGATGGATTACTGGAGGGCAGTAACGGCTTTCTTTCTCTTATCGACTCAGCTGAACAACCAGAAAGTTTGAATTCACAAACATCACAGTAATGTCACACTGCTTGACTTGGTCATTTAAGCCTCAGCTGGCACTATCTGCTTGTGTTTGTATGCTCACGGTACCACTGCATGTAGTAGGAGAGTTTTTGTATGCTGCTAGTGCTGGTAAGTGAATTTATGCAGCCCAGCGCCCTGTTTAAGAGGAGAGTGTGTGTGTGTGTGTGTGTGTGTTTGGGTACATCTGTCAGATTGTTGAATATAAGCAGAGTAGAGTAGCTGTACACAGAGCTTCCTCTTTTAACCAACACATTCAGGAGGCCACATTAGGACACACACTCACTCACTCACTCCTCCCTGATGTTCCTTCCCTGAACTTACACACTGGGCGTGTTTGTTTGTGATGGCCCGTCGGATCGCCTGACACTTGCTCTAATCCTTCCACCCATCTGACTTTATTTCCACAGAGGTCAAAGGTCTGGCAGTTTAGCAGTGAAGGACTCGCTGTGGACTGACGAGAGAGTCATCGTAAGTGCTTCATGCTCCACTCCCATTTCTCCAACACAGTACCAGTCTTGTTTAGTTTACCTCCCTTCCTTGTTTAGTATACTTCCCAGCATTCTTTGGTGCATTGTTCGGATTTTTTAAACCAGCTAGTGCCGGGCAGGGTTGACTCGAACAGAGGGATTGGCTTAAAACAGTCAACTGTTTTAAGTCAAAGCATTGTTTAGCTGTACTCGTGGAGCAGCCCGAGTCTTTAATCAGAGTGAGGGCGGGGCAACTGCAAGGAGGCCAATAGGAACGGAGAGTCATTATGACTCGTCTGCCTGTCATGTTGTGTAATGTACAGCTTTGAAGGGAAAGTTGCCTTCTGTCACTAATCTATTAACGTGTCAGCTAACCTAGGTTTTCTTTAGGAGTGTTTACCAAATCTGAACTGGTCCGAAATCTTTTCACAACACGAGGAACGAGGACAAGAAGCAGCTAATTTCCATCTTGTTCTATTTTCAGGACTTTTGTTTTGTTTTGATCTCTTTGTTTAAATGTATCCGGGGTTCAGAGTGGTTTTCCCCATGGCACATTATGCACAGGGCTGACTTGGGAAAGCTCTCAGGTATTAGTTACTCAGCCCTCGTTTAATAGGTCTCCGATTTTCCACCCCACTGACTGGATATTGCGCTAATCCACGCATTTAAGATCCATCTGTTTTACACTTCCTTTAGCTCTTTGTTTAGGTTTCTGTACGTCTCTCGCAGTGGTCTGTGTTGGACAGCAGAACGCAGGGTCTGATGTCGGCTTTGTGCTCCGTCCGATCCCCCTCTGTTTTATACCCGGAGACTCCACTTACTCCGCGGTCCTTCCCTCGCCCTCCCGCGGCGAGCAGCGCCTGGCCACCTCCTCCTCTGTGAGAGAGGAGCGGGAGGCAGAGGCCGTCGCCTCAGACGCGCCATGAAAGGAAGGATGAAGAGAGGAAGAAAGTGAAGGAGGAGAGAGACTCCCCGAGCTCCATTGTGCTTCCCGCCAAAGCAAGGAAATGCCCCGCCCCCTTCCCCGATATGGGGTCTGTCCGTGTCATTAGCTCCTCCCCCTCATCACTGCTGTGGGATTGCCATTTCGAAGCCTGTGAAGTGTGACTTGTGATTGGATGAATGTTTGTGTGTGTGTGTGTGTGTGTGTGTGTGCGTGCTTGCGTATGTTGCTCTAAGAAAGCAAATGTACTTTGGGGAATTGTGTGTGTGTGTGTGTGTGTGTGTGTGCTGGCGGTCTAAGCTGCCTTAAATAATATATGGCTCATCGCGCTTTTATGAATTAAGGGTAAAGTGATACAGTGTGAGAGGCTGCCTTTTCATTGATGAATATTTAAATGGGTCTCTGCCAGAGTCTGCAGGTCTGGGTTATACCAGCCTGTCTGGAAAGTACAGTGCATAAGAGATAATGAAGGGTGCTTAATATGAAATGTTATATCAGGGTTGAATAATGCATGGGTCCTGACTTCACTCTCCACAGCTTGGGGTAGTGTCTGTCTGCCACATGTCCACCCCAGATAAATGGCCTCCACATGCCCCAGTTTCAGATACCTAATAAAGGCGCTCGCTGAAACGGACCGTGTGTGTGTGTGTGTGTGTGTGTGTGTGTGTGTGTGTGTGTGTGATATATGTGGAAATATTGGTTCATCATTGATAAATCTGCATCAGTGAAGAGAGGATGGCGTTTCTCCTGCTTTTGCCTGTTTCTTTTTACTCATGTATACATTTTCTTTCTTTCTTTCTTCTTATTATAATTTTTACATGATTTGATGTATTTTTTATTTACTTCTGCAGTTATCGTGTCTCATTCTGACCAGTTTCGGTCACATGGGTAAGGGCTACTGCTCAGAGAAGACGCCGCTGTGATTGGTCGCTCGGTCTTTGTTCTTTTTTCCTTTATTCTTTTCATTTCCTTTCTTTTACTTGTCGCTCTGTCGCTCTTTCTACTTTAGTCCTGGTCCAAACATCTCTTACTAATTAAAGTGAGGTACAGGAAAGTGAGCTTCCTCTCTAATACCCCTCCTCTCCCCTCCCTTTCTTTCTGCCTCACTCTTCGGGGGGGGGGGGGGGGGGGGGGGGGGGGGGGGGGGGGGGGG
>JAOYMR010000005.1:16532678-16548010 GCA_025802075.1 Tenebrosternarchus preto
CACCCCTGTTCATAACCTTTTTTTTTTTTGATTTTTTCTACCCCCCCCCCCCCCCCCCCTTTTAAGTTTCTGAACGAACCAGTCTACACTGTCTGCATGACATGAGAGAGAAACCTAATCGTCTTCGGACAGTCTGGTAAATGGTGTATACAGTTAGTGTTTAAACGATAGAGAGAGCTTATACTGCAGGAGTGGTTTAAATGTGAGGATTTAAAAAAAAAAAAAAAAAAACACACACACAAACAAAAAAGTCAACAAAAAATAAATAAACAACAAAACATGGCCGCCAGTTGTATCAGCGACACCTCAGTCCTCCAGCCCACAGGTCCTGCACCACTTTCCTCTGGGTTTCTGTCGTCGTCACCGTTGTCACCGTAGTCACAGTTGCTGTCTTTCCCCTCACACTTACTTTCTGAGTTCAGCACACAGAACTGTGAATTCAAGTGTCATTCTTTGTTTTTATTTGTACACAAAATCAGCCCCCCCCCCCACGCTGTCTCCAGCAGCGAGTCTCAGTATTAAGCTACATCACCTTTCTGCTGTTTCTGGACTCTCCATATAGTTTTGTTTTGTTCTGGTTGGTTGTTTTTTTTTCCCCCTCTTGTTCATTCTTAAATGTAGAAAGATGTTTTTGAACCTGCAGTTTCCAGAGAAGAGCAGGACCTTGATGTGTCAAACCAGGCTGCTCATGTTGGCTTTCCTCAGTACTGGTGCTTCATGGGAAATGTGGTTTATTTGGGGTTTTTTTTTGTTTGTTTGTTGGTTTTGCTTGCTTGTTTTTATTAATTTGTTTTTTTTTACCCATATTCCCCACGGGATCAGCATCCTTTCACCCCAAACCACTCATCCACCCTTCATCCATCCCTGTACTGTCCACCCCAGTGGCCAAAACTGAACTTCATGCTGCTAGTCACACAATAATGAGGTGGAAATTTTCACTGGCTGTGACGTTTTAGTCTCAGACTAAATAAACAAAACAAAAAAAAAAGGAAAAAGGAAAAAAAATTACAAAGTTAAACAGAAATGACGGACATAAATACAAACAAAAACAGCATATGGAAACAACCAACTTTTTATTTTTGTTTGTTTTTAGGGTTTTGGTTTTTTTTTTTTTTTGCCACTGAAACTTGAGCCAAATGTGCCTCTACGAGGCTGAAAGCAGGAGGATGGGGAAGACGACACTTTGGACGACTATGAAACTATTCTGACAGGATGTGTGTGTGAGCATGGGTGTGTGTGTGTGTGTGAGTGTGTGTGAGAGAGAGGGAGGGAGAGGGTGTGTTTGAGCAAATTGTTCAGTGTGTGTTTGAGCAAATTGTTCACACATTCCTTAGGACAAAAGCTCATCGCCCTGTTTTGTAGGGAATTGTTTGACAGATTTGAAAAAATTAGTTGAGATCCCTTGTATTTTTTATTCAGTTAAGTCATTTATCCACATAAATTAGACGGCTGGAACAGACGGAGTCCGTACAGATGCATCAACGTAAGCGACATTGAGAAGCTCAAAGAGGAGGTTAAAAACACCACAAAATCAAACAGGAGAACCGTGTTAAACCCACCACCGCGATCTGTATGAGGCAGGGACGCAGAGCTGTTGCTGGTGTTGGCTGGACACGCTTGTGTTATTTTTTTATTTTTATTTTTTTGAGTGAAGTGTTTCTCAGCTCCGTAAGGGAACACACAACGCAGGAGCATCCGTAGCCAAACCGTTCGTCTCATTCTCCGAGTCACAACTCAAGCTGAACTGTGAAAGTGGTTTAACACTGTATATTACAATAAAAAAAAACCTTCATTCTCCTGTTTTATTTTCTTCTTTTATTTATGGTCTGGTTTGTGAAATCAGACATCAGAGGTGTTTTTATTTCCTTCTCTCTTTTCCATGTTAAACTGCCTGGTGTAACAGACAGATTAAAAAAAGACCTTAAAGGGATTCTCTCTGATTCACTTAGAATTTTATTTTCTTATAACTTAAGTGCAATAAAATGTGGGGTTATTTTTCTTTTTTTTCCCTTTTTTTTCTTTTTTCATTTAAGACTTTTTTTTGGTTCTTTGTTTGTCACTGTGTTAAAGTGTCATATGTTCCCAATAAAGCTTCTACGGTTTATTGTACTGAAGGGATGATGTTCCTTCAAGACTCTGAATGAGTGGTGTTCATGCTAACCAAGCTTTCTGTTTCTTCACTGGAGGACACTGGGACGTAGGGCATAGCAACACGATATGTTTTCGACATTTCCTGATGGAACAGTCGTTTAGCTGAATTGTCACAAACACCACTGTATCCTATGACTTTAGGAATTTATACAGCTCTCTAGGTGTAATGAAGGCAAGTTCCGTAATAAGGTGTAGTATGGTGTTATTAAAACCCACTATCGTAGGGCATTCACTTTCATACAGTATAGGTGGCTATGACTTCTTTAAGCATGTTTTTCTGACCGTTCTGAATCACAGCGAGGTTCTGACGGTGTTATGAATCACGCTGTGTAAGGAATTGAGACTTGAATGAGACTTAGAAAGCCACAAGGCTCCAGGGTTTGCGTTAGTCTGTTGCCTAGCAATGGTTCCATTCTGGTGATCGTAAAACAGTTTCATTTCTACGGACAGTACAATATGATCGAAGAAAGCAAGCCAGCAGCGCAACCTCGGTGGGCAAGAGTGGGTGATTTGAGCTATTCAAGGTCGACGCTTTGTTACTGGAGCCCTGCTAGAAGCGAAGCTGTAATACTGCAAGATTTCTTAAGAGGAAGAAGTTGCTATGCAAACCTTGCAAAATAAATCATTAATTTGTTTGACATTATCACTTTTAACGAGTTATTACTGGGTAAGGCCTTAAAGCAATGCGTATCTTCTTAATGAGCCTGTAAAACTGCGGCTACTGGGAGGGTCATCGAACTTCTCTGCGCCTGGCGCACTAAAGCCATGTGATCTCGCCTGACCAGTAGCACATCCGAACACTCACTGGTGGCTAATTGACGGAGGTTTGCGCGTTCTGTACCAAAAGCGTGCTGATTTTGCACCGTCAGTAAGTAAACACAAGGTGAGTCTATGAAAGAGTTTGTAGAGTAAACATATTCGGACGCGAAGCGATAAGGCTGCGTTAATTTCAAGTCCTGGAGGAAATTAACGGTTTCGGCCGCATACAGATCATCTTTCCACTCTCACACGTACTCTGCAACTCATCAGTCACATACAAAGTCTTTCATAGGTGGATTCAGGATTGTTCAGTGCAAAGGGAAGCCCAGTCTATTTGCCGGACTGAACATGCTTTATCTACGCTAACGGAGCATGTATTGAGTAAGACGAGCCAGTAGTGGTAAATTTCCCAGTATAACGCACACCTTGTTGCGTTGGTGATTAATGAGGCTAGCGATTACTGTTTTTATACACACATTACGCGTCAGTACAGCTGTTCCCTACAAAAGTTGAACGTGATCTCTCGAGATATTCCTCAGATGGCCAGTGTAACCAGACGCTGCTATTCGGTAGAATGTAAGTCGTGACGTCGGGTGACCAAATTTCAATGTCAGGACATTTAATGCGAACGCCAGCTTGACGTTTCGCAGCGGTCCAACGAGCCACTACTTCTCGGCCACTACGTCATATTAGGCTGAGGATCCTTCGAATACAGAAATGCAGACTGGATTTAAAGCGATTTGAAGGGCGCAACTGGCTTTGGAAGGACGTATCTTTCTCGGCTTTCATCTATCCCCAAATGCTCTGCGCACGTACAGAAAAAAAAAACTTCAGAAAAGGGACAGAAAACGAAAGTTGTTCGTGCATTTGAATTTGCTTCCCTCATAATGCTTAAAATGATCGATTAATTGATTGATTAAAACGTTTGGGTTTTGTTTAATAGATAACTTTTTTAAATAAATGTTTTTAAAGTAATCAGTACGGTTAAAGGAGTTAATAACATGAAACACTTATCTGAGAACATTGAACACACATGAATGTATGTGGGCACCCATGGAGAACATGAACAAGCTAGCCCTGCTCAACAGAGTTAACATTACTATGCCACTAACGGTCTGATTAGTGATGTCTGGATTAGTGAAGGTCAGATTTGTTCAATTCTGCGGGGCCTTGAACTGGCCTTGCGCAGTGACAATGAGACAGAATAAAAAAAGACACACACTTCAAACAAACTTGAAGCCAGTTCTCAATGTCAGTTGTGTTACCAGGCAACTCATTTCCTCAGATCTAGCATACAGCAGAAAGATACAGAAAAAAGATGTTTGTCTGAGTCCTCCATCCATCCATCTGTCCATCTTCCTCAGCTTATCTGGCTCTAGGTTGATGTTCGGCAGTCTCCCTCTCCCCCGACCTCTTCCAGTTCTTCCGGGGTTATACTGAGGTGTTCCCCACACAGTCAAGGTCTTCCAGGTCTTCTCTTTCCCATTGGACATGCCTGGAGCACCTCCCTAGGGAGGCATCATCTCAACACAGAGGAGCAGCAGCTCTACTCCGAGCTTCTCCTGGATTGCTGAACTCCTCTCTCTATCTCTAAGGAACAGTCCAGCCACCCTGCAGCGAAAGCTCAATTCGTCCGCTTGTATCTGTGATCCCGGTCTTTCAGTCTGTCTGAAAGAACCACCTGGGAAGATGAGAGGGGAATGTTATATATTCTCCTATTGCCCTTTCTGGGCGGTGTTTTTCCTTCAAGCTCAGATCCTCCACCAGAGGCCTACCACAGGAACCACTACTGCCTTTACCTTCCACATATTTTCTAGCTTGTCTTTTAGGGATGCTCATTAAGTACTTCAACCGGGGCCATCTTCCTGATGTATTCTCTGGGTCTTTGTTGTTTCTTCTTGTATAGCGGCTCTGATGCTCACTAGTTCTTGGCCCCCTCCTTCCGCTTTGTGTAGAGTCTCAAAGTGCTGGATTTGGCATGAAACCTTCGAAGCATTGTGAGGAGTTTGTTACACAGCCTGAAGCATTCCAGTATCCATGTGTGGGGCATTAAATCATAGGCTTTCTTATTGTCAATCCAGCTGGTGTACAGGTTGGTCTGTTTGATTGTTTTATTCACCAGTAGTTTGTGCTTAGCTCCTCTGGTGTTCTTGTCAGTGCCTTTCTGGGCCCTGCTCATGTATTTAGTGATGTGCCTACTTGTCTGCAATGATGCCTAACAGGAGCTTCCACGTTGTGAAGACGCAGGTTATTGGCCGGTTGGATGGAACTGCCCCGTCCTGGGGGTCCTTCAGGACCAGGACTGTCCAACCTTTAGTTAACCATCCAGGGTGATCCATTCCATCCACTAGCAGTTGGTTCATTTGCGCTGCCAGGTGCTCAGGGAGTTCAGTAAGCTTCTTCAGCCAGTAGATGTGGACCATGTGAGGGCCTGGGGTTGTCCAGTTCTTCATACTTGATGGTCTCTCTTGGAGATTTGCTAGCAGGATGGCTCAAGGAGGTTGCTGTGGTCAGGTTCAGTAACCACTGGGCATTGCTGTTGTGTGATGCCTCCTTCTCCCAGATGCTTTTCTAATATTGTTCAGTCTCCAGGTTTGGTGGGTCTGTGCTCAGTTTTCAGATACTTCACTTGGTCTTCATAGTCTCCCATAGGCTGGTACTCATTTTAGCCGTGATCCTCATTCTCAGGTCAGCAGCTCTGATGTTGAGTTTGGTGCACTGGGATCTTTGGGTCTTGGTTCCCAATTTCAGTGTGTGGGGATGATGAAGCCTGTTGTCCTGGCTTCTCCTTGCCACAGCCATTCATGTTGTCGTCGATCTCTGTTTCTAATTAGGATGATAATTTGTTTCAATGCATGAAATATTATACAGAAATATTGTTGTCCTAATTTTCAGATAAATGGCTTGTCCAAGGTGTGAGGAAGTCCTCTTGTTTTCTCCTTACGAGTTCCAGAGTTTTTAAACATTCTGCCAGGCAGCTCTGCTTCATCTAGGATTATGTGCTTCATCTGGGATTATGCGCTTCATCTAGGATTATGTGCTTTTGCGACCATTTCTAATGCTAAGCTTCTTTTAAAAAATAAAGCCTTTAGATTGAAGTAAATAGTGGCTCAGGTGACTAATATAAAAAAATTAATTTCACAGAATAATGTAGTTTAACTTTGCAAGTCTCTCATACGTAGGCTGTCATTTGTGTGTTTTCAACACTGGCCTTGAAAAATACAGAAACTGTTGACAGACTCCTCGCTTTTGTAATTATTATTATTATTTTCAGGGTCAGGTGTCAGTTTGGAACATCCAGAGAAGGGTTTCCTCAAAATAACACAAAGATCATCTTTAAATGCCAATATGTGAGTACAGCACTAAATTCTCACTCGCTTTCATTTCATACTTCTTAACGTTACAGAAACAACCCAGAATCTTTTCTCAGTGTTGGTGGATAAATGTTATTCTGTACCCTTTATTTTTGGCACATGCTGCATTGCCTAACATTCTAATTTGCTTGCAGTTTTAATACATTGATTCTTTAGTCATGCATTCACACACACACACACACACACGTGCAACAGGTGTATTTCCATATGCCTGCAGAAGTCAAACCACCTAGGTTAGATTAGTAAAACGCAGACTGGTGAAAAGGACAGGCTTTGGAACTTTTTTGGACTTTTTGCTCTGTTCTTTTCTAGCAAAGTAATTTAGTTTATTATTTTTTCCTTTTTTTCCTCAGTACATTATGATTTGAAAATGTATTGCATTGTGATTAAGGCCAGGCTTAGTGTATCATGGCACTTTAGGTGTCCACGGCATCCTGTTTTAAGAAACCAGCTCAGTATGCATTTCCATATTAATACGGGTCATTAAGTCCCAGCCTTAATAGGGTTTAATGCAGCAGTTCTGCAGGCATGGGTTTGAATGGTACCCAGGTGAGGGAGGAGGGGAATGAACCGGAGAGGGTGGTGTTTCAGAACTGAGATGGAGAGGATGAGGTCTATGAGATTGGTGTTTTTAGATAGTTTGTGTGTGTGTGTGTGTGGTGAAGGAGGAGAATAGAATTTTCTAGAATTAAGTATTGGCTGAGAAGATTGTAGCAGAGGCTCATATATCCGTGGGGTAAAGGCTGATGTCTCTGTTCTCTAAGGCTGTCGTCTTACAGTCACGCCCGTGCTGCAGTGGATTAATTTCACACAAGCATACAGCTGCAAGAGAATTGTTCTCAGCTCACACTTCACATACACAGAAACATGCACATAATCACATTATGAAGCCCTGAATATACATTTATTCATCGTCTTAATTTGATTATTCTGCTTGAGTCATTGGTGAGGCGGGTGGCTGGAGGAGTAGTCGGCTTTCGTTTTTTAAATTTTTTTTTTTATCATGTTTACAAACAGCCAAAGTGTGAATCGACTACTCAGATGTGCATGAGAACAGGAGCATGATAGGCAGACAAGAAGGACAACTCAAGTTTTATTTATATCAACATAATCCACGGCTGCTGTTCTCTCAATTATATTTTGTACTGACAAACCCTGAATTGATCTGTTTGACTTTGTCTAGCATTATTGAGATGATTGGCTTTACTCTTATGTGGCTAAAAAGCAAAACTGTGTGCTGGTCTGGTCATATCTGTCTCCAGATCAGTTGAGCTGTCAGTTTTGTTGTGACTGAGTGTTTTTACTCCCGAGTTTGATCATCTTATTTTCATTGAAAGCCAATCAAATTGTAGTTATTGTGCGCTATACCTCATCAGAGACAATAGAGTCATAAGTTTAAATTTGGAGTTTGCTATTCTGCAATCATGTTTTCTTGTTCCAAGGCCCAAAATATGTAATTATATGGACAAAAGCAAGAAGATCTTAAATCAGTCTTCCTGCTGTGTATATAACTGATAGGCTTATGACAGAAATCCATAGAGTGATAAAGCTTCGTGTTCTCGGTATCTTATTAAGATCAACCACATTGTTTTTGTGCTGCTGCTGGTTATTCAGCTCCATTCACCCCCCCCCCCCCCCTATTATTTCGTTTGCCCCTTTTATCAGATGGGACACAACTGCTATCTCACAGATCTCCAGACGCCTTTTAAAATGCAGCTTCTGAATGTCTGTAATTGAGCTTGGGCAAATTGCCAGCAGAAGAGCTGCTGTGGTCGTCTTGGAAACGGATGCTTAGGGCACCACTGATGGATAGCCTGAGAATGAGAGGTGTCAGGACAGCCATCTTTGAGTCCCATTGCGTGCGATACCTCTGATGTGTTCTCATCCCCTTCCCCCTACTGCGTTGGCTCCATGGACCCGTAACGGCAGGCATGACTAATCAACTACGAAGAGCCGTTTAATCATTCGTCGCTCTTGCTCCACTAAGCTGTCCCTGCAGCGCGTAATGGCTACAGAAATCAGAGAAGTGGCCCGTGGCGTTTGGCCGTGAGAGTGGCCATCCCTGCAGATGATGTAATTTCAGGAGGATTCATTTCCCAAGCCCCTGTTTAACCACTCAGACAGAGAAACACCAGACATCTCCCAGTAAATACAGAGTAGAAATCTGTGAATACGAAGACAGAGAGGCTGCAAGCGAGTGACATTTTCCTCCCAGTGCCTTCCGATCTGGAGGGACGTAGCATTTGGAGGCTGGGTGTTTGGAACCAGCGTGACCTGCTTCAGAACGACCCTGCGGGCACGCTGCCAGCTGGGCTAATTGCTGCTCCGCCTCTGCCAGCTTCCCCACACGAGGCACCAGGACCAGTGCCCACTGCTCATGTTCCCGCAGGGCTTCACCCAGCCAGCGGTGTCCGGCCGCGGCCAACGGAGCCGGCGCGCAGGGAGGGAGGTGCGTTCTCCCAGCTGACTGTTCTCTGCTCCGATTCGCAGAGTAGCTTGGCTGTGGCTGATGTGTGGAATGGTTTCCTGTGCTTGTTTAAGACAATGTTTCCCATTCCATAGTTGTTTCTGCTCTGTTGGTCTCCGTGGTGGTTTTGTAAGATTGCATGATATAAAGAGCTATTTGGCAGCTCTGCTTGGCTAACTGTAAGCCTGTGTCTATCATTTTTGCTAATTGAACGCTTGGCTAATTAGTAACCTAATTGGCATTTTGCTCCTTATTGATTCTGCTGTAACTAGTGGTCACAGGCTGACCCAATGCCTCATTAAAACCAGGATTTGCTTAGATTTAAATGGTTAAGGATATTCTTCATAGCTCAGCTAACTGACCGTTAGAATCACGCCTTTACAGGTCCGAGAGAGAGAGAGAGAGAGAGAGAGAGAGAGAGAGAGAGAGAGACTCGTGAACACACTCACAGAGTAGGAAGTGCACAAAGAAGATCGTTTCTTATCGGCTGTTCTGAGGGACACTCAGGACAGTAAATGTATTCTCTTTCATCTGCACTCTACTGCAAAATGAACAGTTATTACTCACATCATAGCATGAGGAGTGACACAGTCCTACACATACAGGCAACACAAACTGGAAACAGACAGACATACTTGGGTGTAATCGTCCTATGTAAAATGCTGTGGTCTTTTGTTCTCATTGGTTCACAGGTTTGGACAGCTTCCCGGTCGTCACTGCTCTAAGAAGTATGTTTGTTTATTTCGTTTTACATTTAGAATTTGGAAATGGCGGTAAAAAGAAAAAAAGTGGCTCAATGTATAATGCAGTGACTCAAAGCTCTGGAAGCACCTGATCTGTTATAAGACAAACAAGATGAGTTATCATGGTACTTCCCTAAAGTCAAGTTCCCTAAAGTTTAATTTCCCTGAAGAGGTTCCAGTGAATGTTCATTTGGATACAAAGAATTGTGATATGCTCCTGTCATCCTGTTGTGGTGTCCTGTAGGACACTCCAGCCATTCACCCATAATTACATGTATAAGAACATTTTGTCAGCTTTTGTGATCCAGCTTAGTGTCTCGGTCACGGTGGTGGGACCTGAATGTGTTAAAATAGTTGTGAAAAATGAGAGGATGGAGGAGCTCTTAAGTAGTAACCTATTTAAGGTGAAGTCTCATTAATTTGAGGTACTTGCCACCATGTCTTAGTGATCTCCTTTCACAGGAAGAGCTGGTACTAGTATATTTGTCCACTTTTTCTCTGGAATGTGGTGTTCTAGAGTTATCGCACCTCCAGAATGTAATGGGCAATGGCTGATAGAACTGACATTGTATTCTGTCCCAAAGAGCTGTTACTGTATGTGGCGCTAATGGTGATAAACCGATTTGCTGAGCAGAGCATCAGTCCACTATAAGTGATGGGTAATTCCTGTGACCTCTCCCTTGGCTGAGAACCCCTTGATACCTAGGGAATCCTGACACTTGACCATCGCTGTTAACATTTTAATGTTAGCACAGTGCAGTGGCAAAGCACTATTGTCT
The DNA here is from genome assembly GCA_025802075.1 of Tenebrosternarchus preto. Lineage (NCBI taxonomy): Eukaryota > Metazoa > Chordata > Actinopteri > Gymnotiformes > Apteronotidae > Tenebrosternarchus > Tenebrosternarchus preto. The sequence continues at coordinate 16,542,952 of JAOYMR010000005.1, forward strand.
TTGCTAATCTCGTCTAAGTCAACACAAATTCTCTGCTGTTACTGCATTGACTGAGAACTGGAGTTCAGTCAATGCATAAATAAATAGTTAAATAAGAACTTTCTTCAGTCTCTTTCATCAGCCACCAGAAAGATCTAAAAACAAATGTTTCAGTACAGTAATAAAAACACACTAAAGGAAGAACCAGACTTTGAAGTCATCCCCATTCCTCTTGTTGACATTCAGTGTGAGTCACACTGATGTTGCTATCAGTGGTCAAATTCATGATGGGCATGCAAACACTCCCGAGCCCTAGCCTGTCTGTCAAAACATGACTAATGTGTTTTCCAGAGTAATTCCATGTGCAGAACACAGTAATGAGTACAGTTCATTCATTCCAGATTTTTTTTTGTCTCAAAAATACAGAACTAATCCTTTTCACAGACCAATTCCACATTTTCGTGTGTCAGTTTGAAATCGATCCTGTATCGCCTTCGGGCACTGGTTGTTGCTATGGCACCAGAGGAACTACTACAGGAAAAAGAATCAAGAGTTCTGTGGACATTGGTGAAAGTCTTTGGTGTATCTGAGACTAGGTTTGTCATATTGATTACAAACTCTAATCTCATTTTATGGATAGAGAGAATCTGACATTGGTCTACTGTGTATATGAGAGAGAGCAAAAGACATGCTTTGCGTAATGAGGATTAGAAAAGAGGATTTCTGTCTGTATCAGAATCTGCAGTTTTCTGACTGCCCAGCCTGGATTTTACACAGTTCAAAATCCAGGATATTCTCTGTGGCTGAAGGCAGAATAAAATAGGCTCAGAAACTCTGCTGGATATCCTGGGATTTATTCCGCACCCACATAATCTTGGTGATAACTATATATGTTGTGCTGTAATGCATTCAGAGTGAACCATCAGCGTCTCCCGTGCTCTACAGGACCATATCTGCTGCTGTGGTCACACAGTCTGAATCTGCTAATGTAGAAGAGTCAGACATCTCTCAAACTCCCATTAGTCAGAATCTAGATTCTAGAGTTTCCATTTCAGTTACAAAATGTAAAAGCCTTGCTACTGTTGACGTATTCTAGGAATGCTCAGATAAATCAGGTTTTCGTAGAACTGAGGTTATTTCACATTTTCGGTAGCTGTGAGTTTGGTATCGTGGACTCAAAAGGTAAGGAAGTTGCTACTTGGTTGGAGTCTTGGTTCAAAACCACAAAAGCCACCACTGAGCACAGTGACCAACGTGGACAACCTCAGCCCACTCGGAGACAAATTGAATGAGAGGGTTTTTATTTTAGCTCACTCTCTTGAGCTTTGCACTTACTTGCGCTCCAGTCCGTGTGTGTGAAGTAACGAGAAGGACACGTTCAAATAAAATAAAATAAAATAAAAAAAGAAGAGGGGGAAAAAAACCACATTAATTTTGCATTAGGCAGCCAGGGGCTTTGTTACCACCTCATCCATCAAAGCTCGAGAGACTAAAAAAACGATGACGTCACAGATGTTTTGATTCATAGAAAACTACAAAGAAAAGATGGATTGGACTGAAGAAAACCCAGCAGTGAATTCATTCCTATGGTATTCATATGAATAAAATGTAACTCTGGTTTACACAGAGCGATAGCAAATACTACAACAGCGTTTTTCTCTCTCTCTCTCTCTCTCTCTTCTAATATATTTGATTCAAGATCCTGAAAGAGCTAACTTTAATTGTGTGTTAATGACCCCATTTAGCTTGGCAAAGTCTTGTTGTCTTGTTTTTACACATTTATTATTTACCATCTGTATTAATATTGCATACTGTGGTGCTTTGGGGCAATCAGAGATGAACCACACTGCCATGTGTATGTAACATTGCTGTCAACATTTCCAAGACAGAGAAAAGTGTGTGTGTGTGTGTGTGTGTGCGCACACAGAGGTGTCTGCAGCTCGTGGGCAACACTGAAGCCAGTAAATCTTTTATGTCAGTAAGAAGAAAGCTATGTGCAGGCTTCAATACCCTTGAACTAGAGAGTGACTGTTTTGCACCTGGAAAACCCACACATACACTTACACCCTCAGGAATACCCTGAGTTATGTTTATAGCGATGCAAGAGATTTTTGATGGAGTATGGACCTAATACTGTGAAACCACCTGCTCCACAGTACTTATAAAAATACATTTTGTATATACGTTTTACAGTGTCCTCTAGGATCGATTTTAAAAACTGATTGATCGATTGATTGTTCTGTGTAACTGTCTAGAGGTTTGCACCCCTGTAAATACAGTAATTAGGTGAATTACTCATAATACTTGAGAGGAGCTCTAGTTTATGCTTTTATTCTTGTTGCCCTTTGACTGTTGTTTTTTAGAGGGCAGAGCTTTTGCTGTGCTATCATGCAATGCTGTGCTGGATGAACTGGGAGAATCAGCCATATTTCCCACAGTGCAGTTATTATTACCACCTCATCTGAGACTTTGTCATCTTCATATCAGCTAAAAAAGAGAGAAAAAAATGTAACCACAACCCACCACATAAAAATAAATAACATGCCCATCCTAAATCGATGGTACCAGAGCACCCATCACGTCCACCTAACCTCAGCATGCAGCGTTGGTACACCCACTACATAATGAATGCAGCACAAGAAGAAGTGATTTTGGTGAGGTAGAACATGTAATTACAAGAGCAGCCAATCTCTACCTCAAAAGCACCTCACACACAGACCACACACACTGCTTTTACACTCTATCTGCTGCTCACATCAAATGTCTCTGGAGAGTTTGCACAGAGGATCTAAGAGTCTCTAACCATTTGTCCTCTGCTCCTCAGAGTGAGGGCCATGCCGGTCTTACAGTACAATAAAAGACGTTATTATCCCTCTCAGGATTTCTACATGGGATTCTACAACTCTGACTGGTTTTACAATTGTTTGATTGCTATTATTAAAGTTGGATAAATGCCCACATTATAGCAACAGATGTTACATGGTACTACAGTTCCATGGGAAAAGTCTAGGTGAGAAGACCACGAGATGGTGTACACAGCATCATGTGTGGTCAAGAAACTTAAAGTTTAAGCTTAGCTATAGGGTGTGAATGATTGAGATTAGCAGTAAATATAGAATTGGTTATGTGTGGGGTAACCTTGGTTCTTTGAGGCTGCAGTAACCATCTATCAGTGTGATGCTGCTGACAGAGCACAGCTGAGGGGATGGGCAGCGTCGGGATAAACCGAGTAGATTTATGCATTTCTGCTTTGGCAAATTCCATTATCTCTGGCACAAGAGGCCTTGTTTTTAATTGACTGATGAAAGTTGTTTATGCTTTCTTTTGCATGAACTGCATTTCACGAATGGTAAAAATCAAATGTGGATGCAGTGTTCTTGATTTGGTGTTTTTGTTGGGTATTTATCCAGTTGCAAAGTTTAAGTGTTTTCCATGTTTCTCCACCCCTGCTCAGGGGAAGGACGGTTTTAAATTGCCGTCACAATGCACTTAATTTCATAATCTGTTTCCACATAGATATATGAACAATACATTGAAGAAGTGATGCACTCCAGACTTGATTTAGATAAATGTCTAATTCCTGTCTTTTCCGGTCTGCTACTCATAATTGCAAATCTGGTTCTTAGTGGTCTTGGTCTGTTGTCTCTAGTTGAGAGAGTATCTGGAGCCACAGGCTTCATAGGGTTCAGACCTACTGCAGGGCTTCATGGCTCCAAACAGGTCTAAAGCCTGTTGAGCAGGATTAAAAGGTATTTCCCACCAGATACAGTAATTCCTCATCTTAAGGGCCCATTTTGGTCCACATTCTCTGTTGCTCTCTATCTTTGTGTATCTGTCTCCTTCTATTTACCTCTTTCCTACTCACCATCTCTCTCTCTCTCTCTCTCTCTCTCTCTCTCTCTCTCTCTCTCTAATCGCTTGCTCACTCTCTCTCTGAGTGACTGTGCTGTAATAGGGAGAGGCAGCAGTAGATCATTGGGGCAGGTTATCAGGCCGCTGTAAGGGCTTAATCACCGTTGGAACTGTGTGAAGGTCAGGCCCAGATGCCTGTGTGGAGTGGAGCTGCCTCGAGTTAGTCCCTCCACGTCCATCTTGTAATATATGCCGATTGGCAGACACTGCACAGGCTGCCCCGGGGGTTTTTAGAGCCAAGGCAACCATCCCAGTGCTAGCAGAGCCACCGCCAGAACTCTGCCCCACTCAGCTGAGGAGGTGTCCGGATATATATGGTCCAGCTCCTATATACAATAATACAAAAGCAAATATCCCTTCCCCACCTTGTGATGTTATATGTCACTAGTGGGATGGACAACAACCCACTTGTATTCGTAAATACATTGGAATTGGGATCCTACTTTGACAAATACAATATATTGGAAGAAAGAGTCACATCTCAGAGTTGGACCAGTACAAGAGGATATTAAGAATGTCTGTGTCTACACAGCCTATGAGTTTGGAGAAAGTCTACATTTCCACACAGAAAGCCTCCAAGGAGATACCCTTTCTTTTGAGCAATATTTTTTTTCTCCAGTCTTTTCCAAACTCACACTGACATGGAGAGCCTTAAGTTGTAGGTTATTATTTCACTCCAGTACATTCTAGTCAATAGAACGTGTTATAGACATAAAAGTCACGTTTTCTTAAAAAATAACTATATGGTAACTGTACACCATCCCACTTGTAACATATTTGACATAATTAATAGATTATTGGGATCCCACGTGTAATATACATGGCATAGTTTAAATATGGGAATTGGGATTAATTAAAATAATTACAACGTAATATATTTTACACAGCAGAAATATGCTGGAATTCGGATATCATCACACTTGAAATAGAAGGGACTACAGTATGCCAACCTTTTGATGTACAGCCTTCAAACTCTGGGTCCTCCATCTCACGAAGGTCTAGTTCAAACGTGTCACATTTGGAGCGTTTGTGTCGTATGCCTGGTGTTTAGGCCCCTGAAATGTTAGGACTTTCCTTTTAAAATGCATTGCCTCTGGAAGCATACGTAAAGGATCACCATACACAGACCTTTCTCTGGAAGCATACGTAAAGGATCACCATACACAGA
>JAOYMR010000005.1:16565969-16577137 GCA_025802075.1 Tenebrosternarchus preto
CCCCCCCCCCCCCCCCCCCCCCCCCCCCCCCCCCCCCCCCCCCCCCCCCCCCCCCCCCCCCCCCCCCCCGCCCGGGCTCATGAAGCAACATAATGTGATTTAATGGGATTTGTTATGGACTTTGTTATTCTCAGTGCTTCCGCGTATACTGAATTCCCCTGTAAACAAAATGTTGGTGGTTTGAAAGAAGCCGATATATTTTCAGCTTGCTTGCTGTCCACTGAACTCCAGGGACTTTCTTCCCCTGGTAAACCTGCTTCTCCTGTAACAGAGTGAATGTGCTACTCTCCGTCTTTAAGCACTGTGCACAACAGAGACTGTATTTCTGCTCTGTTGCTTCAGATATGCTGTGATGATAATGTAACAAACATAGAAACACAGGCAGGAAAAATCAACAGCCCAAATCAATGACATTAAAGCAAAGAGTAGGTGTTTCTTATAGTCCAGCCCACTGATAAGCAACACCTCATGGAAATTCTCTGCGTGTGTGTGTGTTTGTACATAGGCTATTTTAGTTTTGAAATGAATCCACATGACTCTAAATCAATGCTCAGTACCGACAAAGAAATGATGAAGCATGTGTGTGTGTGTGCGTTTGTGCATGCACACGCATGCATGCACGCGTGTGCTGAGACTGTCTTTCTCCACTGTTGCTTCCTGCCACACATGAATTTTTCATCATTGCTACACATTCATTTATGAGAAAATATTGTTGCCATGGGGAGTGATGTGGTGTGGGCACAACAGTAATCGATCGTGCCGCTTCTTCATTGGCTGGGCCTGGAGAGGGAGAGGGAGTAGACGGGTACATGGGCGAGAGCCTCTGGAGTCTCCCTGGCAGCTCGGAGCAGCCCACCTTGTTGCTATGCTGCGAATGGAAGTCGAGTTCATCACCACTGCTTTGTTCAGCTTCCCTGGGCTCAAGATTTCGGCCCTGTGGAAAGGACCACCGTGGCAGACTCTGCTCTTTGAAGAAACATGGGTGTTCATTTTTTCATAAGGTTATGCAGATGCAAATGTAATTGTTAATCTTGGATCTTGGCCAGACCGAAAGACTCTGGGAAAGTGGTGAAAATGACCCACCAGTTTATTTGAGAAGTACATTTCCAAGTTCCTAAGTAGACTAAGTGGATACATGCAGTATTCTCAGAGCACACTCTCCCTAAAGGAAGCTCCTCTGAACCTGATGGAAAACAGTAAATCTTTGGTACAATAAAAGCTGTAATGAAGTACATAAATGTACTAAGGATTCAGCAGAGCTGGACTGGGATGAAGTAATAAAAGAACACACCCCACGTACGTTTGAAAATACCACCTGACACCTGAGCTCCTATGACATCAATTGCCCAATTTAAGTGCAGTCAGTGTGGAAATACCCAGTTCTAACTATAATGACTCCATGGAAATATAGTTCAGTCTCCTTCATGTCTACAACCCAGTCCAGGAGTTGGTGAAGCTCTTCCTGTTTTACTTCTCCACAGGTGGAGTAAGTCCAAAGGTCTCCCCACACCCGGGCTTGGACCTTTCGTTATGACAACGATGAGTGTGGTGAGATAAGCCAGTCACCTTTGTGTCTATACTGCAATTCCTTACATACTCTAATGATGTATCTCACCCTGCATAACAGATTCTGCTCTTAACTCCCAGAGAGGGAGCTACTCTTACATATTGCAACCGAGTCTATGATGTGATACTTTATAGAAACTCACCTCAGGTTATCTATACTCCCTGCTAGGACACCCAGGCACTGTGAACAGCACACTGGCCTTACAACCCTCCCCTACACATGTTGTTGAGGCATGCTGTCTGCACCCAAGGCCCCATTCAAGAATGTGCTTTTCATTGCTATAGTAACAAATGAGTAACATTTGAAAGGGAAGGTACAGATACTGCCAACATCAAACTGACCACTAGAGGGAGTTATATTTCTAAGTGGCTTAATGTGTGTTGTGTATAGTTAAATTTACTTAAACTCTGCACTTTTCCATGTTACTTTCTTAAAATATGCTATCCATTACAACATGTGATAGTGTTTTGCATGTTAAAAATTTGTTGAAGTTTAAGAAGCTCATAGACACTCGTGCGTATCTGAAGCAGTAAACGTGAAGATGTGCTGACTTTAAGAACACAGTCAACAAGCTTGAGGCAAGAAGTTCTTCATTCATATATGACATTTTATACATTTGGCAGACACGCTTATCCAGAGCATTTCCAAATCCCAAGCATGTTACAGAAATAGGTGAATATAGTTTTAAGAGCCTTGCCAAATGACTCTTATTGGTAAAGCATAGTCCACTCATCCACATGGGGTCTGAACCCCAGTCCTCCATGGGAGAGGCAGCATTGTCACGGTTACAGTCAACCAGATTATTAAGTGTACATTTGTATTTGCTGTTGTGTTTTTGTTTTTTTTTTAGAATTGGTGCCAATGGAAGGTCCTCTAAACAACTCAATGACAGCATCAGTCAGCAAAGCAGAATAGGTTTTCACCTATTTTTCAATTTTAAAAAATGCTCTTAGCCAAGATGCAGTTTTAGCCTAACAATTCTCAGAGCCCAGGTCCCAAAAGAGAAATATTAAGATTCTCTTAAATGAGACAAAGCTTTCAATCTAATTTTCCCTCTACCATTTAATGATGGTCTTTGTGTTACAATGCTTTTGGGAAACCCGGCCCATTTATATCCAGTGTAAAACTTACAGCAGTGTGTTGGTGCCAACCCTCCACAATTAATCACGAGAACATTAAAGTATTATATGTAAACTATTTTTTTTAATTGTGAGCTTTCCCTTTAAGGGTGCCTTAATGCTTAATGCGAGTTGTCACCCTATTGCAGCAGTAGGCTGTGTTCTACTGGTCTACAGTCAGAGCGTGTGAGTGGGAGCTGAGTAGTGAACCAGCGGTACTGCTCTATGGGTGCCTGATACCAGCCCCTCGTCCCTACAACCTCTCCACACTTCACTGAGTCTCTAATTTCCCTGGCGACCGCTAGAATAACGACAACCGTTCAATCTGCAGCCAAGCAATACAGGGCTCCTTGTGTTTGTTGGTTTATCCATCCATCCATCCATCCATCCAATACATCCATCTATCCATCCATCCATCCATACCCCCCTCTCCTTGCATAATAGATTCTGGCTTTCGTATTTATTATCCACCGTATCTGATCTCCTGCATCCTTCTCTGTTACCTGTCTACACATTGTTGTACTGCATGCTGGTCTGTAATGAGGGTCCTCTTCAGACATAAGTACACACCATTTTTCATCATTAACGGAAGTGTCCCATTTACATACAGACATGTGCTTGACATTTGTAAATACACAAGGTTATTAAGAGACAACTGAAAAGAGTAGCACAACATATTTAAATTCATTCTCCATCTATTAGATTGCATCATTATTATTCAGTATGGAGGAGTTTTTGTTTTTCCCCATGAATGATGGACTACATGGTAACCAATCAGATCTGCAAATCATGCATATTAAAAAGAAGCCATGGCATGAATATATTGGATACCATAACAATGCAAGTGTATATTATATGATATCCCCTTGGTAAGGTGTACATAAATAGTAAAAGCCCATTAAAAAAGCATCTCCCCTCATTAAACCCTTCCAGTATGCTCACATTCAAACAACATCAGCATTATAGATTTGATTAACCGCATATTCTGAAATTCTGAAGCAACTTCAGTCATTCTGCATTGTCTGGTTCATTATAGCAATATGCTCTTCATATATATGGGCATGGGTTGGTTTACAGATCGTCCTGTAAGTTTCAAAGAGTTTCTTCCCGTCACACTGTTGGGTCTTCCTGCCACAGATGCACCATATCTCATGTTTTCCGACTGTGATTGTTAAAGCCTTTGTGAGATAAAGACAACAGTTTCATTTCACAAAAGAGCAAGTGACATTTCCTTTTCTTAGAGAGGTGAGGGGGAAAAAAGACTTGACAAAGCCTTGTCAGTCAAAACCACAAGGTTCTTTAGCAGTGTGTGTGTGTGTGTGTGTGTGTGTGTGTGTGTGTGTGTGTGTGTGTGTATTCGGGGGGATCGAGGAGAACCTGACTTGCACGATAATGAGTTTGAGTAGCGCTATAACCATGGCATGGGAGTTCTTGTTTTGGTTGTCTAAGGTCCAGCTGCAGCAGAACAGAACCTGCATTCAGAAGAGCAGAAGTACTGAAGTTATGATTCTGAATGTGTATGTAAGTACATTTAAGAGTTCAGTGTTCAGAGTTAGTTAATACTGATTGTATAACTGTGGTTTGTGTGTTTATGAGAGGCAAAGACAGAAAGGCACAGCGTGTGACTTATTTGCAGGAAGAGATTTTTGCATGTGTTGAATGAGCAGTACTTGGGTGCTAATGAACAGTGGTCTAGTGCAAGCATGTCTGGTATTACTGCTGCTGTTCTCTCCAAACTCTACTGCTCTGAGACACTTAATTACAGAACCTGGCCCAGCCTTTCTGATGCCTGTCAAGCACAAATTAGCTCAGTATTGACTCACCACATTCAGCTGCACGTCTCTACACAGCAAACTGTATCTTTCTGCCACTTTTTCTTTTCCTTCCATCTTCTTTTTGCTTCTCTCTCCCCCTCTATTTAAGTCTCTCTCTCTCTCTCTCTCTCTCTCTCATATAAGGAAAGGCTTTGCTCTGTGCTATACTGGTCTCATCCAGAAACCAGCACTGGAAAGACGACTGCATCTGTCAGAAGGAGCAGCCTGACATTTCTCTTCAGTATGCCTGTGATATCACCCTGGTTGTGCCCACCGGGCTCGAGTTTGGGTTTTAAGGTTTCACTAAAACCACATTTCCCATGTACACAAACGGGAATATTTGCCAGAAAATACCTTTTAGAGTTGTGCTGTCTGAGTGGAAACCCGGCCTTTGCGTTCTGTGTGGTCATGGACATTCTCAGAGAGGCAGAATGTGAGGTAGGGTTACTGAACAGAGGAGCTCATCCAGCTCTATGGCTCTGAAACACTTCATGAATATGGATCCCCAGGTTTTGCAGAGAAGCCTGTCTAAGAACAGGAGCCCTTGTCTACTGCTGCACTATCACCTGGACAAACAGAGCCATGGCTGTGGAGGTTACCTTCAGATAAAATCACTACACATCTAATTAGGTGGGATTTACTGTGTGGGATTCCTGCCTTCACACTCAGACTGACTCCTTGATCTCTGCACGAGACGGTTACTACAAATAAAACCAAAACGGAATCCAGATGCCACAGCGGAACTCACAAAAGTCTACGTCTCCATAAGATACCAGTTCCACTCCTCAGTGCTGGCTGATCTAGGAACTGCTGATCAGAGAATTCCACGGAACACTATCAAACGTAGTCACAGGTCCCAATGCAGCGTGGAGCTTAGAATGCAGACTGCGGTGTGGTCTAGCACGAGCTATTCACTGCAGAGTGCTGACATTTATAGCTTTCCCCATCAGGCTGGGGGCCGTGTGCTGAGTCATACTATTGTACACTTCCCTGTTTGCCAGGGATTCTGAGACATACACAGATCCAGACCTGTGAGGCCTAGTTGATACATGTTCCAAGAACTCTCCGTATATTGCATACTGGCTGTTCTTACACCTGACCCCTAATCTTTACTCAACCACATGCGTCAGTCTGATTTTAATCTCACCAAATCAGCACAGAGCTACATCAGCAAACTCCGCCCCTCCGAGACTACCTTTCTCTTACATGCGAACACTGAAGGGTGTAAGTAAACAAATCTGCTTTGATGATGCTTTAGAGTCCTCCAGGGTTTTTAGGCCTAATATGGCTTACAGGTATTCTAAGTGCTTTCCAGCAGAAAACATTCAGAGTCATATGGAGTCATTATATGGACACTAGTCTGATCCAGCCCTGACTACACAGATTAAACAGAGATCAGACAAATCTAATCTAATCTAATCTAAATCTATCATAGACCAGACACAGACAAACCAGTAGAAGAGCAGCATCTAGGTGTGTAAATCCCACTACCGCTTCTGTACACAAGACTTTACCTGGCAGGTAAAAAACTGTCAGAAGTGAGGCTTCCCAATGAGGTCTTTCCATGAACGTGTCCGTGGAAATAAATGAAGTGTGGAACAGTCAGAAATGACTGTAGGATGCAGAGGTGTATAAGCACCACAGCTCTCAGTTGACAAGGCAGTTTTTCTAATTATTATTAGAATCACACTCCAGTTGGCAGCCAGGAGTCAGATGTGGGTATTGACTAAACCAGTTGGGGCAAGGGCAGAGTCAGCTAGCTTATATGAACTAATTGCAATACTCTGTAAGAGTTAATTTGCTGTCAAGACAGCAGTCTCCCACATTCACATCAGTTACCAGAGGCCTTTAATTATCTTGTATTATTTTAAAGGGCTGAGAGTCAGAGACCCAAAGTAAACTGGATTTATCAATACTACAGACCACTGAGTAGACAGACTACAAACACACAATTTAGAAACATTTTTAATTATCAAGGCTATTTAAAAAAGGTTAAAGCAAGGCTTGCTTGCAATGCCAGCCATTTAGAACCAAACTGTGTTAAAGCTTATGAAAATTTCTTTTTCACAGAATAGGAACCATTGGGCCAATCACAAGCACTGTTACTGTTTCCATGACTCCTAATTGGATTCACCAGTTACCCAAAAGTGCAAAGCAGGTTCAGATTTTTAGCAGTATTCCCACAGAGTTTCCCTTCGCTAGTGATGTGATGCGAGATCGGTTTTGCTAATTTTCCTGAACAGAATGCCCTACTGCCAGCTGGAGTCACGTGCGTGGCACCGAGGCCGCTGGCAGAGGGCACCGGCAGCTGCCGAGTCTCTTTGATCTCCGCTGTCTTTCGGCACCCTCTCATAGTGCTCTTCAGAGGGAACCGTGGGTGTCTGAGGGGCAGAACGCCCACTGCATGCTCTAATGAACACATCAGAAGTAGAAGACAGAGAGCGTAGTTCTTTTTCTCTTTCATGGAAGGTTCCAGGTGTAACATAAAGCACCTATAGAATCTGTAGGAGCTACTGCTGCGATCATATACTTCACATTCCAGAATAAATGTGCTCCATTACTTAATGGGATTAAACTGCAGAGTGATCTCATTCGTTCACTATTTTTCTTACTCTGTTTCTCTCACTCTACATCCATCCATCCATCCATCCATCTATCCATCTATCCATCCAGTGTGAGTGACCTATCTAAAATAAAAGGGAGACATCACAGATCACCAAAGGTTGTGTCTCAGACAGTACTGGAGAGAGAGTACAGCAACACACAGCTGAAATATTGTATCCACAGAGAACTGAGTTAAAAAAGGCTGCTGTGGGAAAGGCTGTTTGATGGGCAAATGTATGAGAGCAGAAGAACAGACTGACACATCCTTCAGAAAGTGAACAACAGTTAGCGACTGGGTGAGGAAGTTTTGGAGGACGTATGAATGTAGCCTGTGTGATATCTGAGAGACAAAGACACAGATTCAAAATATTTTACCAGAAAGTGCATGTTAATGCCGCTTTGTGAATTATATCTGTCATTTTAAAACATTTGTCAGATTTATCAATAAATGAATAAAGTCAAAATCCTTTTTTCTATCACATACATAACGAATACGACATTAATATGCAGAGTTCCACCATTTTTGCCAAGAACTATTTTTCATACTTCAAAGCCCCCAAATCATGCCATCAGCTAGTCACCGAGTACACGGAGCAAACACAAATGAAGCTACGCTGAGCTACAGTGGCAGAGCAGAGAGGCTTTGTTCCTGCAAGAGACAGCACTCACCATCAGCCGAGCTGTTTTGGACAAGCCCTGCAGAGCACACACACCGTGAGCACAGTCACCAAATCAGAGATTTGTACTGCTGCTGCTCAGCGACTGGTGGAGCTGAAACATATAAATGTAGTTTGACTTTAAAAGTAAAGTACCATAATGTACCTGTGTCTTTAAAATGCACAGTAGGTTTAAAAAGTGCTTTCAGATTAGAGAGAGAGAGAGAGAGCTATTGCAGTAAAAAAAAAAAACATTCAGAATTCTCATTACTGACAAACACAATGCTTTTCAAAATGCTTGTGTTTGTCAGTAATGAGAGGTACCTACAGAAGATGTACAGAAGAGAAGAAATTTAGATGCTTTGCCATGAAGCCCAGCACAACCACAAACACTAAAAAAATCACCCAGCGCTACAGAGAGACAGGCATTCCAAAGTAGTTCAAGGGCTGACATGATAATGGTAGAATGGACATTGGGGGGGGGGGGCAGTGTATAAGGAACACAATTATATATATATATATATATACACACACACACACACACACACAGGGGAAGAGTATGTACCTGTAGACATAGAAGATATAATCTCTGCTCGTCTCAGACAGTTCTAGAAGTCTCTGTGTTGCTCTAGAATAGAACAGACATCTATGTTTAGAATGGAGCGAATGCTATTGTTGCTTCATAAGTACATCTTGGTAATGTGGCTTTGCAGTTCCACACAGTCTCAGTCCAGTGCTGAACTCGAGACAGTACTGCTGTGCTGAGCCACAGTTTGCTCTAGAAATACAGCACTAGAGAATGTGCCAGAGAAAACCAATCTTACATTAATCCAATCTCCTCTTTGTGCTCATCCGTGTTACTTTGGAGAGCAGTTAATTAATCATAATTAATTTTCATTTTCATTCTTCCAACGACCAGATCTGACATACAAAATAAAGACTGAGCTATGAGTTCAATACATCTCTCTGTCAGTCTCGTTTGTTAGTGTTAATTCATTTAGATTTCATTTCCCTTTAATCCTTCAAAAAAGTTATTCAGCAAAGTCAATATTTACATGTAGCACAAAGGCCCTGTGCAGTGATACTACAGTAAAACAGGTTAGTGCAAACACAGCACTTCAGCCCTCACTGACTCCCACTCGCATGGGTTACACACAGATATGCGAGAGTAAGACTGGTGCTGATATCGTACCAGTAACCTTTCCCCCCCCCCCAAACTGATCTCTGCAGGGGCGTCTCGACTTCCAGACAAAGCTGCCTGCGTGCGCTGTGTGAAATGACCTTGTGACAGTACGCAGCCTCATCACATTCAGAGAGGAGCAGGAAGAAAGGCGAGGACAACCTGCTCCGCGGGAGGAGGAGCTGAGACGCACAGGGAAAACTGAGAACATGTCAGTGTGTCAGTACTCCAGGGATTCTGTTACAGAGATGAAAAACACCATATCCCATCAGCCCCTCCTGATGGGGGCATTGCAGACCTCCTTTAACACCCCCCACCCCCCCAACTCTCTCCGTCTCCGTCTCTCCTGCCATCTCTGTACATCATGCAAGTCCTACATACACACACACACACACACACACACACACACACACACACACACCACTCTCTTTTTCCACTTTGCTCCCTGCTTCATCACTCATTCTCGGTGTGTCCCCCAGGTGTTCTACCTCACTGTTCTCTCTCTCTCTCTCTCTCTCTCTCTCTCTCTCTCTCTCTCTCCCCTGTTCTTTTAAAATATGCATGGATTCCAGGTGGAGCTGAAGGGGCAGGAAGCCATCAGTAACACAGCTCTGCTTCTCCGTCCGTTCCAAAATGAACCTCCACCCATTAGTGCCTCTCTCTGAGTCAGAGTTTGACCTCTCTCCCTGTGACTAACACTGTCCACTCTCGTTGAAGCTCAGTGAGCTCCTCTCCTCTCTCAGCACCACCAGGTCAGGCAGGACTGGAGGAGTCATTTATTTGTCATTATCCAGTTGAAAATAGAATGAAGAAAAAAGGGGGAGGTTTATCAGGCCATCAGGTATCCAGTCAATAGAAAATGACCAAACTATTTCATGTGACAGGAACTCTTACTTCTCTGTTATGAGGGGGGAGTAGGGAGCTCTGTACTGCCTCTACTGCCAGCCCTGTTAACCGTTATCGACACCCTGCAATATTGATCATTTTCTCCGAATAAACACAAAGTTTTTGTTGGTGAAAAGCAATTTCCAACTGACTTTCATAACACAGAGAAACCTTCAAACATTAAAGAGTATTTTCTCTGTAATACTAAATCTAAATTCAGCAGCTAGACCAAATAGCACCGTTAACAAAAGCTGTTTGCTCCCCACATTACAGTCCAGGCGTCCATATAAAAGGCTTTTGTTTCCAGTTCATCAGTGAATCAGTGTGTCTACAGTGTTTTAATGTCCATAATGAACTGCAATGCGGACTTCCCCTCTTTAGTATTCCACTAAGGCAGTGTTTCTGTGGTTTTGCTCTTGTGCTGCCTGTGAACCCTCTACTCTCACAAGCTTTTAGCACCCGTGTAATAAACCACCTCAGCAATGATTCACCCTCATCCGTTTAACACTACCTCCCCAATCACAATTAACACACAAGCACAGAGTGTACTGTACCTAACCACAACATAACTACACTCTACACAATCTTTAATGCACAACTACACTCTATATACAACCCCAACACAATCCTTAATAATACACAATCACAATGTAGAAACATCTCCCAACACAATGCACAATCATGCCTTAAATATAACACAAGCCCCCCTCCCCCCCACCCTTGTTTTCTCTATTTCCCCAAACGCTCATTTTCCAGTTGAATGTTAATTGAATTTGGAGCCTGGTGTAATGTAAAGGGCTCTCACACACAGCTGTCTCCCTGCAAGAGATGGAAACAAGGAACAGCATAAAGAATAGAGGAGAGAAGAGCACAGAAGAGAGAAACAAAGAGAAAATAGGGAAAGAGAGAGAACAAGGAGTGAAAGAAAAGGAACAAGAGAAAGAACAAATGAGAGAACAATTGAGAACAAAATCAAGAGAATATGAATAAATGAGAAAACTGGAGAAAGAGAGAGAGAGAGAGAGAGAGAGAGAGAGAGAGAGAGAGAGAGACAGAAAGAGAGAGAGGGCAAGAGAGAGATAAAGAGAGTGAAGGAGAGAGATTAGCAGATCTTGAGCAGGGGTCCATTGCTGACTTATGACGCACTTACAACCACACTGTTGAATACAACTAATGGTCAAACATTGGGGATGGAGAACTTCACTGGAGATCAGACTGAAATGGCCCTGAACAACAAATTAACAAGTTACTGTTCATTCAGCTAGCACAGTCACCCAGGTCTGCCTATCATGGTTTTCCTATTTTCTGTCCCTGTGCTTGGGCACACTGTGAAAATGGGGAAGT
>JAOYMR010000005.1:16577237-16597237 GCA_025802075.1 Tenebrosternarchus preto
CAGTCACCCAGGTCTGCCTATCATGGTTTTCCTATTTTCTGTCCCTGTGCTTGGGCACACTGTGAAAATGGGGAAGTTTAGTTTCACCAGCATTGTCCACAGTTTTGTGGACATAAATTGTATTAGCTTCACAATATAAAGAGCACAATATAAAGCTACACCTGCTTCACCCTCTCATCCGTAGGGAATAAAACGAAGCTGGTGAAGATGAGAGAAGCAGGGCGCTCCTTAAAATGTCTGAGCTGAAAACACATCATGCTTTAAAGAGGCGGGACCACGTGCCTCAGTGCTGTCCAAAAAGCTTTAAATGTCCATCACTCACTGGGACTATTAAAGAACACAGACACAGATCAGGGTGGGAAGCCATGGCAGTCTGACACACAGCGCAGGAGCTGGAAGCCGAGTATCTCATAATGATCCTAAACCAGATTCTCCAGATCATGATACTGATATCTGATCTATTATCCAGTTAGGCGTCTGTTAGGGTGCTATTCAGTGAAACTGATCTCAGATCTGCATACGGGTGCCATCCAGACAAGCTGATCTTAGATCTGTATTTGGTAGTTATCCAGTGACACTGATGCCGTACTGTGATGTTGTTAAACAAAACAATGCTGGCTGGCTCCTTACGGTTCTCACACACATCAGTAGTTCTGTCTGTCTCATAGAACCAGTGTAAGGTAGGGCAGTGGGCCAGAGGAGCCTGCAGAGCTATTCCTGCACGGGTTAGAGTCTTTATCTGCTTCAATACACCTATCTCAGGTTGGGAGGGGTGTAGAGAGAGAGTAGGAAGCATCTTATTTGTTGAATCGGCATGCTTCACCAAATATAGGCTATTAAATAACATGTTCTAAAAATATAAGCATGTTTATCATTGCAGTCAGAACTAAACACTAATCAGGTTCTCCATGCAGTCCTCCTAAAAATGAGAGGAACTATACCAGTGTACTACTGCGTTTCAGTTCTACAGCAAAAACAAACAAACAAAAAGTTCAAACGACATTTTAAAATGCTGATACATTGTGCACAAGGTATTTAAGAGTGAGATGTATTCTATAAAGTCAGTACCATAAGTGTAAGTATATGCCATTTCATGTATTTCAGCTGCATTTCCCAGTAGTTCTGTTCATCTTCCACATATGTTTTTGAGGCCATAAATCACACTATTACATTATATAACATAATGGTATACTGTGGTATACTGCCTGAAAAGAAGGGGGGGGGAAACATTTCACACCCCAGAAAAATACCCACTCCACTGCTGTTCCATTGCTGTTGTGAGACAGTGCCAGCACCAGTGGTTAAAGACCACTGCAAAAATGAATGGCTTTGCCTGGCATATGTAATGACAAAGGCTGAAGAAGCCAGTCATGCATCAGCAGTTTTTGATTCATTTGTCATCCCTCTGAGTCATAAACGTCCTTCCACCCCCACCACCAACACCAACACCACCACCACCACCACCACAGCAGTTACTGCCGGTGAGGGAAAAAGCCATCTAGCTCACAGCGTGTGGAGGGACATGAGGGGGCGAACGGAAGAGACTGAAGAAGGAAGCACTTTGTCCCAGAATCTCCCACCTAGAACTCCTCCCGGGCTCTGCGTCTGCCTACGGAAGAACAGGCAACAAGTAGGGGACGTAGAAAATTGCAGAGAAATGGTGCATTTCAGAACAAAGGTAATGCAACTTTTACTGGCTCGAGTTTTTTCCCCTCCATAATATCCTGTACACGTGGTACGGAGCTTTAAGTTTCAGGAACTATGAGTCATACTTTTTTCTTTCACATCCCTACAGCTCGCAGGATATACTGCACTCTAAATGCAAAACAAAAGCCGTTTTTAAACGAGGACCATTAGTGTGGGGGTGTATCAAGGAAAGCTGGCATCTGCAAGTGTTAAAATCGTTCAGCATGGAAGAACTAGCACAACTATCTACAGAGCTGCAGTCTTTTAGACTTGCTGTCTCAAGATATGGTGCAAATCACACAACCAAATTCTTTATAATATTCTGCATCGATTAAATAACCATAGGGCAAAGCAAAGCCCTCATTTGCAATTCACCATGTGCTAAAAATATAAATCGTATCACACCAAGCAAATGGCTTGGGTAATTAAATCATCAAGGGACTCTGAGATAGGTCTTAATTAAGTCATGAATGTAGCATTTGCCGAAGGCCCTGAGGAATATTCACCAGGTTTGACATACCGTGACTTATAATGTAATTACAGTCTTAATAAAAAGTAAGAACCAGAGCAAACAGGAGCCTGATCAGATTGCATATCTGGTCTCCCGAGGAGGAGGCCTGTGGCCTTATGGTGCCACAGACCCCCTCAGTGGGAGTCAACACTTATCCCCACCCCAAAACAGTTTTGACTGTTGCTTGGTCTTTGTATGGGGTTAATTATATTATATTATATTATATTATATTATATTATTATTTGTTTATGCCATTTTGGACTGTAAGTATTGTGGGACAAGAGTCCCCTCTTTCAGAGGGCATTATAGATAGAGGGAGACAGACAGGCTGATAAATAGCTAGACAATGGAATGAATACAAACTAAACAGACCACTAGTCACACTCACTCACACACACACACACACACACACACACACACACACACACACACACACACAAAGTGCAAAACCTCACGCAAACTCTCTGAGGGAACCAGTGTGAAAAACAGACAGAGCACAGCATGAATTAGATAGTGTGTGTAAAAACAAACAAACAAAGGTGAAAAGGCAGTTGACAACGCACTATGAGTAAAAAGATGAATAAGTTAGGCAGTGCGCTGTGACTGTTACTGATTCTGCTTTAAACAATCAATGTTGAACATCTACAAATTGTTCACACTCTGCTGAGTGGCTCAATAACACTAGAAGCAAATGCTAATTGCTCATGCTCAGAGTTGAACAGAAAAGTCACCAGACTAGCTGTTGTGTTGCTCAGGAATTAGTGTTTAACTGACTGTTTAAGCACCTACAACCACACATGGCACAACTGCAATCCAAACCCAGAATCAGGGCTCACCAATACTGAAGATGCACAGCTCAGATGTAGAAATCTTTCTCCATGAAACAACTCATATGATCATTTAACACATCAGTGATGACAGACAGGATGAGGGATAATTAGGCTCAGATTCACAGTACTGTAAGTTTTATATCCATTATTTTCATAGGCCTTTATAGACAGACTAGTACAATGTGAACTTCCCTGCCCAACTCTGCTTTTTCTGTTTCTACCCCACCAAATTCTGCCCCACCTGCTACAACCCCGCACAACTCCATCTCATCTTCTACTGCCCTACAATATAATAAGAGCCCTCTACAACCCTCTATAATAAGAGCCCTCTACAACCGTTTCATTTTCTCATTTCTGAGCTTTTATCATCATGTTAACTTCCACAGATTGTGTCGTCACCACTCTATCCACCTGAATACTCTCTGTGTGACACATGTAGGAAAAACCTCTGGAGCTCAATTAATACGAATGGGAAATAAACAATAATTCAAATTGTATCCTGTAGCAGTGACCATGTGTCCAATGGAGTTATTTTAACTCTGGTGAATATCCTGTATACAGTGACTTCATATCACATCATCACATCCTATCAGAGAAAATGGGAACTTACACAAGACTTGTTCCACTGCAGATTCACATATAATAAATACATTAAGACTTTCATAAATCAATCACTGTCAAGACCAACAATTATAAAACACAGCAGAGGTATTCTTTGAAGTGAGCTTATTCCCCATACTCATCTCTAAGCATTTTTGGGCTATTGCTTAAATCCTTGGTCTGAAGACCAGGAAATAAATGAAAACTGCAAAGCAATCACATGGAGGAGATGAGCTGATGGACCAATCAATATCCAGCTGATAGT
Source organism: Tenebrosternarchus preto (assembly GCA_025802075.1). Lineage (NCBI taxonomy): Eukaryota > Metazoa > Chordata > Actinopteri > Gymnotiformes > Apteronotidae > Tenebrosternarchus > Tenebrosternarchus preto. The sequence goes on from JAOYMR010000005.1 coordinate 16,581,130, forward strand.
GGCAAACTCAAATCATTTGTTTTGACATAGGTATTCCTAATTTAAGAGACAGGACCTGTTCTTTCTCCCCCAGTGGAAATGAGAAGGAGAGGCCTGAATCTTCATCAGTGAGCCTCCAGAGCGCGCAGGAGAAATGAGCCTGAGTCATTTGAATTACCGCTGTTGTGATTTTCAAAGCGCAGATGGGAAGGGGTTTGTTTGTAAACACCAGAGACACAAATGTTCATGTTTTAGTTTATAATGGGGGTCTAACAGCAGAGCTCTGCAAACAGAACAGCTAAACTATGTACTATACATTTATTGTAAACATATAATGAATTACAAACTTGGAACTGTAGAACTGTATCTATAACACGTTAGATGCCATATGTTAAATTAGAAATATCCACAGGGATTCTAGCTCATTTAAAGTTTTAGCTGAAATACTCTTGAGGTAAATGGGCACTGTGCACATGGCCTGGCAAACAGCTGTTTGTTAGCTTTCAGCTTTCAGTCAGGCTTTGCTGTATAAAATGAGACAACATGCCAACAGTCAGCACTTGGGTGAGTCTGTAGCACTTCATTGCAAGGTCACAGTGACACACGCACACACACACACACGCGCAAACAGACCTCCTTCACACACAAATTCACACATGTATAAAAATGCACACACACACAGTACATGCATAGTTGTATAAATTATTCAAAAAGAGTGACCAGCATGTTAAGAATAACCAAAAATAATTAAAACTGCTTCAGAAAACCAAGATTTGACAAAAAGATCAGAACTTCAGTCCATTTGTAGAAATATTACACAACGGCTAAGCCTTAAGATTGCCAAGAAAGGCTACATCTTTCATGAGATAAAATATTCAGCCAAGTGCAAAAACGTTTTTATTTCCAAAGACTCAAAGAAAAAAAGTAAGCAGGAGGTAATAATAATCAAGAGGTTAATTCTTCTCTGACCTTATTTTCTTTATTAGAGACATTGTGATTATGCTTTCACAGTGGTTTTGTCAAACACTTTGATTTGATTAGGCAGTTAACTGTGGAGAATATAGTATATACAGGCATTAGCTGATCAAACTGTTGTGGAGGTATAAAAAAAGGCTCTAAATTAGATCTCTTTTCCTGTCTCCTCTACCTAAATCCCTAAGACATCTAGCACAAATGAGGAACCACAAAACTCAATCTCACATCTCTGCCCAGGGGAAAGCCCAACACAATGTCTGATCAATCTGCAAATGATCAAAACCATAATACTGCCTTCACCCAGACAGATTAAAAGATTTAACATCAATAACACTAATTTCAATTAAACCAGACTAAATGACCCTTAGTCTATTTCTAGGACATACGAATTGTCTGATAGCCTGATTTCTACTGAAGCACTTTTCCAGTTTCTTAGATAATAACCTGTCACAGAACTATGAGTACACTGTGAGTAGAAATCTCACAGTGATATTAAAGTTTAAAGAGGGATTCCCATTCAATTAAAGATTATAAAAGCTGGCTCTTGTATTTGATGAATAGTTTGAGTCCTGTGCAAACAGCATGACCCATTTTGCTCAACTGAAGAAGTTAAGGAACTGTCCAAAGACTATGTCTGGTCTACATAATCAAAAAGAAGGAGTTCGAGAAAGAATAAACTGGAACCAAACACAGGCACTTTGTGAGCTACTCTAAATGATCATATGCACCAAATGTCTCAGATTCAGTGGTGTCCGAATTCACCGTCCCCCCCAGCAGGACAGCTGCCATGCTGATCAACGAGTAGCTTTGGCAGCTGGGAGGGCGTGTGAAGCTACTGCAGTCGATCTGCATGTGATTAGACACCCCCCCCGCTCCCAAATCCACCCCTACGGGAGACCAAGCCTGCCCCCTGGGGCCCCATCCGCTCCTCCCTGCTGACAGACTGCTGAGAGAGATCATCCAGAATAGAAACAGCCACCAGATTGCGACAATTAGTCAAGAAAGACCCAATCAGAATAAAGTTACATACTTTTCAAGCAAATTGGTTAGGATATGAAGAGTGAGGTGAATGAAAACTTGTGTCTGAGTAGGTAGTGACTCTTCTTCAGTCAAAAACAGAGGAAAGAAGTTAAAACTCAAACGAAAAAAAGCATCAAAGGTGTACTTTCTGAGTTTTCCTCGATTGTTACAGTGAGTCATGATCAATGTAAACGAACAATATAAACTTAAAGGTAACAGCATGCAAAATGTGCTCCACCTCTCTCTGAGCTACAGAAAAGCGTGGGGACTTCACCCAAGGTCAACGCACCATTTTCTATAAGGCATGAGAGTGACTCTAATGTGCTAGTGTTATAACTGCTCTTGACATTCTGTTCCCGGGGTTTCACAAGCAAGGACATGAACAGCTGAGGGCATGTCAGTTTACGTCGAGCACTCTAAAGAATATCCTGTGGCACACAACACCCACATTTAAATACTGCGTCATAGCTGTATCTTGCACAACCCACCCACACAACAGCACAACAAGTACCATTATGCAGGCAGCACAGGTAACGTCTCGCAGAAGTTCAAAATGTTCTCAGATCATTATCCTCTAGTAGCGGAACACAGTGAACTAGCAGAGGAACTAAGCGGGCATTTAGTCATCTTCACTTCAGACCAGGATGTTCATAAGGACATGGAAAGTGGTCAAGGCATGTGATAAATGCGTGTGAGCAATTAAACTTAGAGTGGAGATCATGGGTTTGTCTGAGCAAGTTCACCTGCTGGAAGATCTAGAGTCTCCTGCCTTAGGAGACCCACACCAGACCACATTCCCAAGCACCTGTTCCTATTGCAGATTTCAGAACACAAAATTACTGGCCAGTTTATATTTACAGCTAAACATGAAATACTATTTGACACAGAGACCATAACTTGTTATGATAAACTAAACAAACCGTCCAGCTCAGTCTTGATTCAGAGATACTGCCAGTTTAATTATGTATACGGATGGGCTTTGATAGTGTGTTTCTGATGTTTTTGCTGCTCGGAAATCCTTTAACCATATTCCCCAAACTGATTTCACAGAGTGCTAATGAAACTGTGAAAATGCAGTAAAAATCAGGACAAAATGATTTCTTAAACAAATGTGTGACATTTCAATAAGGAAAAAAAACAATTTTCTGCCAATCCTTTTTTTTAATTATTCTAAATCGGGTGTGTAGTACCTGAGAGTCGTGTTACTTCAGGGGATACTTAATACGGCAGCTGATCAAACCCAGCTTGAGCTAAATCAGGTGTGTTGGACCAGACCTGTTCACCTCCAGGCCAGTTCTCCTGGCCTCAACACACCTAATCCAGTCGATCAGCATCTTATCAAGACCTTCTGGGTCAGACGCAGAGAAAACCTTCAATTCTGCAAAGCATCTCTCAGGCTACTACAAGCCATCATTTTAAATGATGCATTCTGAAAATAATGCCAAAACAAAAAACAACAACAACTCTTGTGGGTTTTTTTCTGTTATATAAAACCCCACAAAAGTCTGTATTTCTCATTTCTCTGATTGAGAAGTGTATAGCTCAGATCTTAATGGCAGTGTGTGGATATGTTGTGTTCATGGTAGCTGTATAATGACAAAGAATTGACAAAGGACTGAGAGCATCTTGACTTTAGGCAATTAAATGATACATAATACAGAAAATAATACGTACTGGATTCAGCCAGTTTACCGGGTCCACTGTAAGAGGCAAGAACAGGCAACATACTGAGAAGATGAGGATAAAAACACAGAAAGAAAAAAACAAAACAAAAGAAGAGACTGATGCTTTCCAAAATGGTCGGTCATTCTGTCATGGGTGCAGACGAGCAGCAAAAAGCAAACGCAAGTCTCCAACTGAACGGTTTAATAAAAGTAACAAAAACAAAACTGAACATAAAATTGCACTAACAATAACAACTGAAAGCCAACACACCCGTTGATGGACAACTGTCAAACACAAAAGGCTTAAATAAAGCACAATATAATTACATAATTAGACCCAGGTGGTGTGGCCAGTGAGACAGACACAATCCACCTGGGACAGGCGTGGCAGAACAATCAACACTAAATAAGGAAAACGCAGGACCACAAAACAACAAAAAGTCACTTGCCAAACCACCACTGTTTATAGGAGGCTGTGGGCAGGGAAGGATTTTAACAGGGAGAACATTCTAGAGCCCCTGCAATGACATCCATCTTAATTTATTTACTGTATTTGTAAATGGTTTTGTCAAATATAATATAAATGAGAGGAATATTTAGTGAAACAGATACAAGACATGGCAATATTTATGACTTCACCCAGTCTGAAGCTTAACAACTCCTAACAATTCTTGTAAATAACATGACTTTCCAATTTATTTAAGAGCCTTCCTGCATATGTGCAGCTGTGAGATATTTTTAAAGGGTTTTCATACTGGCACAGAGACAATGTAAGAAAATAAAGCTGAATGTGGTTTTAGGTTGAAATAACAGGAGTTGCCATGGAGACTTACAGCAGCATTCTGAGTAAATACGCAAAGGGAAACTGTTTTGAATTCTGTACAAATACCACTGACATCCACTCACATGCATACATCTAACTGTACTCACAACACAGAAGTGACCGGTTTTGGTGTGTAGGTCCTTGTGCAGCCCAAAGGCAACTGTGAATGTTATGACACACACACACACACACACACACACACACACACACACACACACACATACACGGGCACATAATAATGCTCTCCTTGAAACATATAGCCTAACCTACATTCACCAACCACTCACACGTGCCAGGAATCATTCATGTGGACCATGAAAGAACAGAATTCAGAGGCCGTGAAGCATAAAATGTTTACAAACACTGAGAAATGATTCCAGTCTGAGCAGTAAAAAAAATCAGTCAATAGGAAGCCTATGAAGTTGAATGAAGTCATGAAGTCATTGTAACTGGATAAATGCCATATGGACATTAACTGTAGACTGGCAGGAGTGTGTGACTCTCTACCAGCAGTGTGAATAGAGAACGCGCATGTGTGTGTGTGTGTGTGTGAATCTGCCATTAATGTTAACTCATTGATTGGGCCCAACCATGACCATTCAAACAATAACATTTTTATTATTGGAGGTGATTGGCTGGTTGACTGATCTGGTGAGCGAATTTCAACTGCTTGTAATGCGAGACACGCTACACGACTTTCAAAGCTGTTAGATGACTGTACTGTTCACACTTATCTTGGAATCGTGAATCTTTAAGTTGCTGTGGTTTCACACTACATGGGTTATGGGCAACAGAGAATGAGACACAGGATCTTTCACCATGCGTCAGTCTGTCTGTTATATAAATTACATTTCGTCATGAAAACATGAGAGAAATGACACAGAAAGTGAGGCAATGCCTCATTTAACTCTGCAAGTGAGCCTCTAAGATCACATCTTTGAACAATTCACACAATCGAGATCCGATTGTCTAAACACGAGGGAACGCTGATTTGCCTCCTATCCAACATTTTACTCTGTGACTTACAAAACTGTGAATGGAAAATTAGGACTAAAATCACATAGTGTAAACTCATCAGAGAGGGGTTTAGTCCTATGAGGGGTTTAGTCATATAATAATATAGTGTGAACTCATCAGAGAGGGGTTTAGTCCAGTGAGGTCATGAGAATCGACTTTGCTTCAGAAATGCATCAAAAATACATACATCAGAATGACTTAAATAATCACAATAATAAAACTTGCTGTGCACTTTTTCATATACATGATAGGCTAATACTGTAAATAAACTGTGAGAGGACATGTTTACAGTGACTAAATATAAATGTAAATGTAGTATTAACTCTCTACTCTTCTTCTTCTCTCTCTCTCTCTCTCTCAAACACACACACACACACACACACACTTTCTTTTATTCCTGTGTATTCTTCTCTCCCTTTGGATCTTCCTCTGCTCTCACCCACAGACAAATAGTCTCTGTTTTTATACTTCGAGAACCCCAGACTTCAATTTACTTCTTCCGTAGCTGAAGTTGTTGGAGCAAACTTTGTCTTAAACTTAGAATGCACCTCACCACACTTCAGTTCACACTGATTTTAGCTCCACTAAGGAGTTCAAAGCAAGATACAACAGATATATGACCTGCCAACCTACCAATCCTGCTTAAAATAGGAGTTCTGGCACTCTGGCACTGGTCAGAGGTTGCACACACTTCATAATTCTGGTACAGGCTCTACACTCATTCTGAACTTCTCAATAGCTCAGTCAGTTTACAGATATTGTCCAAAGAGCATAGTGGGAGACTTAAATGTTAAAGACTGCAGTAAAGATGTTATTGTCATCTCCTGGCCTGCTTATCCCAGCACAGCACTGCTCCTGGGGCTTCCTGCACTCACACACCTGATCTTACTCAAGGGGTTCTTGATAATTAGCTGGAGAGTTGAGTTGTGTGGAAATCAGACAAAAAAAAAGCACTAAACACTGGCAACACAATATAATTTCGCTGTTAACATAAGTTTGATATTTGGTTCATTCATTATTAATTGAAACATAGTTGATGGCATTAAAAATTGAGCTTCCAGCTGACTGTCATCAAGCTGGAATAACCTGACTTGCATAACGAAGAATCTTTTGCAGCAGTTCAGCATTTAGTGCTGAAGTCATGCTGCAACCATCTGACAAACAGCTCTGAATCAGAGTACATGTAATTAGGTGTTTATTCTACCTGAATGAGAGAAACAGGTGTTATAACAACCACAGATTACACTTCTACACTTTTATCCACATCAGGCATGCAGGTATTACTGTTATAGCTCTGTAATATAGGTGTTATTCTGAATGTATGCCTGCATCATTCACTCTGCCAGCAGGCTGCTGTCTGGGATTAGTCTACCTGTGCAGAATACCAAACCCCCCTTTCATCTATCTCCTGCTTACCATCAGCACAGAAAAACCAAGAGAGGATATTTTCAAAGAGTTCTCTAGGATCTCTCTCTCCCTCTCTCTCTCTCTCTCTCTCTCTCTCCCTCTCTCTCTCCCTCTCTCTCTCTCTCTCTCTCCCTCTCTCTCTCCCTCCCTCTCTCTCTCTCTCTCTCTGGCCTCATACATTTACACATAGAGGTGAACCAGTGGGCTCCTCAGAGGAGAATGCTGATGGCTACACAGTCCATCTAGAAGGGGAGAAGGGTAATGTTGACCTGGGGGTCTAACTGTCTCTGTTCTCCATTTAGTTTCATTATACAAGAGTCATCAACATTCATTCTAACCTTGAACCTGGGTACTATTACAGTCTTGACCACAGAAAGCTAAACAGTGTTTTCTGCATATGTGTGTATGTGTGTGTGTGTGTGTGTGTGTGTGTGTGCAGAAACAAAGTACATTTTAAAAAGCAGCAGTTGTTTTTCAGTGCAGCCATTTGACTTATGGCCAAAGTGACAACCGCTCTGCTCGAGTGTGTTTGAAGAGAACATACAGACACTGTCGCCCAAGGACATATCATCTCACTGAAGGTCATTCAAAATAGAATCGCTTTCCAAAAAACTCCCTTTTTTTTTGACCAAGAGAAAAGGCTGCTTGTCCTTTTCCCCCCTGATAGAATTGTCATCTATCACGCCGCCTGCAGACGGGGCTTTATTTCACTGAGAGACTTATTTATTTATTTATTTTGGTAAAGCAGTCATGGCTGGACCAGCAGTCTTAAAATCATTGTCTTGTTTATCTGTTTCCCTTCCCCAAACTAGGCTGGAGAGCTTCTTCTGTCTGGCGACACACAGAAAAGAGCAGACAGAACCGAGTGGCAGCGCACGAGGTCCGAGTGGCATTGCCAAGAGTTGATAACAATAACTGGACTCTGATACAAATACTGAGTCCATAAAACCTTGCTGGATGTAGTTACATGAAAAAATATAATAATGGGTTCTTCAATACATCTCTTCATCTCCATGAAAAAGCACATGACCAGAGCATTTTTTTAAGGTTCTAGAGACTCAGTAATACTGGTCAATAGCAGACTCGTGAGGAGATTATTTAAACAGGATTAAACATGCAGGGCTCCCACTGCGTTGCTCTGATGGGCCGGTAATGCTGCATTTGACTTAATTCGTAGGACAAACGTACATTCATCTCAATTTGTTAATTTGGTGAACAGATAAATGCACCTGCAACAGGGGATAAGCTGTAACAGCTGGTGTAATGGTATTTTTTTAACAGCGTGTAATCCGCTGCTCTGACCTGCTCTTAGAGCAAACGAGAGCATCACAACAGCCTGCTCTTCAAGAAGGCACATACAGATGTGTCCAACTTGACCATGAACATCACTTCACTAAAAATATCTCCCGATTACTAGCTATTAATAACGATTAATAACGAAGTTATTAATTTTTTAAGGGACAATTTTTATATAGTGAAAACTGCATAAATAGTCAATATTAATTTTATTCTCATCAGGGTAAACAAAAATAATAATGATTATAGTAGTTCTGTGTTATTACCCTGAAAGAGGGTTCATTTATCTTTTGTGCCACTGTTTCCCAGGCCAGTTTAATTTCATCCATCCTAGGACGTCTCCAAGCCATATATTTTTTTGGCTTGGAGAGTCCGTGCTTCTCTGAATGCATGTCTGGCTTCTCGGCTGGGCATTGTTGTTCACCTCGGTATTCCCGCACATTCGCTGCCATGACGGAATTGTAAACGCACTGTGTCTCCGCGGCTAACGCTCGGCATTTGAACGGAATGACGGGAGATAATTTGATTGGATATCGTGGCCGCGTGCCGAACCACACCTGCTGATCCTGTATTCAGTCGAATCCAACCTCTTTTTGTAATTGAACCGCTCTGTGCCAGATTAGTGTTTCTGCACCGGTCTTGAAAATAACAACATCTGTGCCAGGGCCACACGTGTCTGGGGTCTTGAGCCTTATTTCTGCTCTTACACTGGGTCTGCAAAACTAGAGCCCAATAATGTGCAATTAACAGTTTGATTTGCTCTAATAGTCTCACTCATTCAGCACCTACATTCCGGAGAACATTACAAAGGTGCACCATCTGTAGGTGTATGTTTTCACCAGAGATGGGTAGTAACTTGTTACAATTCGCTACCATAACAACTCGTTGTATTAGTCCCATTGCTTAAAGGCATCAACATTTTATCCAGTTACAGTTTACACATCCAGTTACAGTTTAGTCATTCACATTTAATCACTCATTTCCTTTTTGTTTCTCTAATTGGTGCAGGAACCTGGTGTAGGAATTCAGATTTTTTGTATCTGTATCTTTTGTCTTTTTTTGGTATTTGTTTGTTTTGTGTGTGTGTGTGTGTGTGGAGAAATCTCACTTCGAATTAAATTGTCATTGAAGTAACAGTTTGTTTACTCGTGTATGGAGTGGAGCACGTCTTTCTGAAATGAGGATGATTAATGCTTGGAAGGACAGCAAAGAGCAGAGGTTTCACACAATTTTATAATTTTTGTTTAATTGTTTGTGCAATTATCTCTCTAATGTTGATGTCAGTTCCCACCAGCTGGGTCTGATTCTCCTTTGCTGTAAGGCACGACTAACCAATATGGCAGAGGGGTGGTATGAGCATGCGGAATCTGCAATGCCAGCAAACACCATGTCAACCTGCCACTGATACAGTACACATTGAGCCAGCAAACGCCCACGATTGGCCAGCACTACTGCCAATCAACAGAGAGGGGCAGAGCTAAGCAGTCTTCCCTTTCAGAGAGCAGGGTCGGCTATGGCATTATCAGGATCAGGGCGTGGATTTTGGTTCCAAAGGGGACAGTCATCCTAGCAGTTCCAGTTTAAGGCTTTCATGAAAAGAAAGAATCATTTGGAAGCTCTACTTAGTGTGCTGATGGATCAATGAGTTTGAAAGACATCCAAGCATGTGATAACTGAAGACTGACTGACCCAGAGACAATAAGGGAAGATAACCTTAGCTATGAGGAGTGCTGAATTCTGCGGATCAGGTTCTGTGGACCTGATCCAACCAATGGGGACAGAATGGAATACTAAAAAGCTGAGGCATTTCCCAAATACTGTAATTTTTTCCACTGTTCCAAAATGACAGAATGATCGGTTGAATCCAGTCCTGTAAGCCTGTGGTTTACACCTTACAACCTGTACTCTGTTTGGTCTTCAGGTACATGTTTAGAATTATCAGGAGGTGCCTAGCAGTGTCCTGAGTGCCGTTGTGCAGTGCTGGGCTTCCTGGTGCTGTGACTGAATGTGGAACATTTGCAGAATGGTTCAGGTTATCATTCAGAGCATTTGCCTTTCACTTGTGGCAGCTGTGTTGGTCTTATCAGTTTTATGACCTGATCACAATTTACATTCACCTCCCAAGTTCCCTCTGCTAATTATCAATACGCTGATACACAGACTAGAAGTGGTGAGTAATTTAAAATGAACTCCGTGACAATTGCACCCTGTTGCATTTCAATCATTGCATTTGTGTGCCAATATTTTAATCAGCTGTTCATTTCAGATTTATTGGAACACTGTGATAAGGAGGGACATTCGTTTTCAGACGGGACAATGAGGAATAGCTCTGTCTCCTGATTGATGGCTGTAGGCAACTCCTCAATCCGATGTGCAACACAATCACATTCTCCTTTATTGGAAAAGTGCTGAAACAATTCTGGGTCACTTTTATTGAATTCAGACCTGGAGTTATATTCAAATCAACCTCATCACTGACACACAGATGCTATTTTTCCACCCTGACGGAAAAAGCTACAATTTAGGTGTCTGCAGTTAACGCTGATCACCACATTTATCCCCCCCCGCATTGTGGTTATGTTGATTCTATATAAAATCAATGGCCATCTCACGAGAGATCCTGCCTTACTGGCACGCTTCACCGGCAGGTCCGTCCGATATTTTCCATGAACACTGTTAGCAACGGCAGTATTAATAGTACACATTAATAACGTTTAGCTTCAGAATTCGGCAAGGTTATAAATAAATTATATATGTATGTTATACCTGTATTGGTCACGCAGGTTTTTTTTTCCCTTTCTGTTTTGGATGGAGATTAGATTTAGCAGAGTGAGCTGCAGAGCATCTGGGTGTTTTAGCTGCGGCAGCAGTGATGTATCCTATTCCTTTTTCTTTGCTCCCATTCAAATAAACAGTGAGCACATGATCACATACATATTTCAGATTTCAGTCAGGTATCAGCAAAGCTGCACATTTCCTGTCTTCAAAGAGACAGGAGCAGGAGCTGAAAGGCTGGGCCTCTGTAGCTCTCTAGTACTGCGTGAGAATACATATCTCGCCTTTGTGTCTTCAGTGTCTATAGTGTTGTTTTGATCTCACGTGTGTGCATTTTTTACCATGTTCATAAACTCTAATTAATTATATTGAGATCATTCAGATCTCATTCAACTTCTGCTTTTCAATTATGCACCGTTGTTTAGGTTTGTTTAAAACCAAGACCTCCTCATCTGTATCACTAACCTTGCAGTGCAGTGCTGCATTAATCCTACTGATGGTTACATGGTTCTGTGAAGATGAGTTAGAAGGTTCCTTTCCTGACTGGAATTGTCTGTGATTGCGCACTGGCTGAATCATTAGTAAGGTGTTTGTTTACAGCCATAGAGCTGTGGCCAGGGCGCTGGGGAGTTGACTACAAATGGTGAGTTGCTGCTTTTCGTTCAGCAGAAGGGACAACGTCGTGTGAAGATACAGGGCACCCTGGAGCCCTGAACAGCCCTCTGAGCCAACCAACCCGGAGTCCTTCAGCGCACGTCTGAACTTGAAACACGACTGACAGAAACTGCAAGAGGAGGCGATTGTGTGGATATTTGTATGTGTGTGTGTCTCTGAAAGAGGGACAGAGATGAAGATAAAGAGGGAGAACGAGAAGAAGGATGTAGAGAGAAAAAAAAAAGAGAGAGAGAGAGAGAGAGAGAGAGAGAGAGAAAGGTAGGTTCTGAACCAAATATAACATAAATTCAGTGGTGACACCTTAATGTTATGTGTATGTGTGTGTGTGTTTGTGATGTATTTACCTGTTTGTGAAAGGGTCACAGCAAGTGTGTGTGTGTGTGTGTGTACCCATGTATGTTTATCCAAATTGAATGATATGTCACATCATCAGTGTGAGATATGCTCTGCAGTATAACCACCTCCATGCACAGTAAAGCCCGCACTCACCCATAAGCCCGTGTCCAGGCAGCGCCGTCTCCACCCGCAATCCCACGTGCCGCGCACACCATTAGCCGACTGCACTGCGAGTCCCCTGCACCAATCACGCCTTCCCAAACCGGCCGCGGTCACTGCTCAACATCCATCATCATCTGGGCTGGACGAGCAGGCATTCTCCCCGCCGCTGCAGGAGAGGTGCAGTGGGGACTAGGCTACTCAGCTTCACTGCGCTCAGTTCCTGCTGCTCAGGCAACAATGTGAAAATAACTTCACACAGCGAGTTGTGATTATCCCTCTCAGTCCTGCCACACTTGGACCACAGCAGGAAAGGCCAGCAAGACGCTGAGCGCACACCGATATTGGCAAAGCTATTTTTGTGTCTCGGGTAACTTGGTCGCTTGGGGTGTGTGTTTTTCCATTGCTTCGCCGCAAGGCAAGCCTAGCTACACCACCATCACCTAACTACACCACCATCACCTAACTACACCACCATCACCTAGCTACACCACCATCACCTAACTACTCCACCATCACCTAACTACTCCACCATCACCTAACTACACCACCATCACCTAGCTACACCACCATCACCTAACTACACCACCATCACCTAGCTACACCACCATCACCTAACTACACCACCATCACCCGGCTTTAAACTCTCTCAAGTTGTCCCGCTTGCCAGTTGTTTACGATTATATGGTGCAGATTTACAATGTGCTGTGTTTTATGAAGCATCTTTAAAGGGCAGGAGTGAGACAGAAAGGGTCACAGGCAGTGGGTTTTCGGCACAGGCTCCACTCTGAGTTGCACCGAGCAGCCCTGCAGTATCCAGGGACACGACTCTGCCTCTGCACTTCACTACTGGTGTTTTTATTTTATATCTCCTTCTTTTAGAAAATACTGCGTTGTCATATTGCCTGGGTCCCAAGGGAGATGTTATTTTAAATGATTGTGAAGCATTGTTTTAGAGGGAGGTGAAGCCAGGGCATCGCGAGCCCTGGAGGGTGATATCACAGTCCGGCTATTGACAAGCTACTGAAAGAGAGCAGTAGGTTCGGAGCCCAGACCCACACACACCCTGCAGAGCTGTGAGCTGGCCAGTGAGAAGCCGTTTATGTGGTATTGTTTTGTGCGAAAGGTCGTAGCAACTTAATGCCTGTCACTCAACCATGCGGGCAAATGAAAGCAATGAAAGCACCCTTCAGCATTACTACTGAGATTCAGGTAATAAGTGTGACTGATAATGTGTGTGTGTGTGTGCGCGTGTGTGTGTCAGGGCCCATACGTGAGAGTGAGACAGTTTAAATACATATTCCTTGTTCATATTCATCTCAGCAGGATCCTTGCCAAAGGCGAAAAATAATATTTGCTAAGAGTGTTGACAAGCTTTATCTGTGCTCAGGGTTTACATTCAAAGAATTCAAATTAGTCTCTGCTTTGTTGCCGGGGAGTCATCTAATCAAAGTCACTGAATTGTCACTGTGACAAATTTAATTAATTTCCTTTTGTTCTCTCTGAGTGACACCATTCCATTCTTCCCCTGTAGCAAAAGCCATCTGCAAATTATTCTGCGACCTTAATGTCCTTATTTATATCTGTCCAACTACCCTAGAAACTTTGTCACTGATATCATTCATGTTATTCAAGAAAAGAATTAATAGTCGACTCTCAATTTGGGTATTTAAAAAGCCCTCCAGTGAATCCAGAGCACAAAAATATCAAGGGCGTGTCTCTTTAAACACCTGGCCGATCAGTCATGCCAGTGTTTGTTACATGCACAAAGACACCAGAAGCTGAATCAGTCACAGAATACGTCAATTGAGAGCATTCAGCGCACAAACACAGGCCAACAGCGGGCGTCAACAAAAACGTTTTAGAAGCCCATTTAGCTGAAAAGCATCGGTGATAAAGCCAGCATCATCCGGACCGACCCTCCGAGGCTGTCAATCTTTTATGAGCGTATTTATCTGTTTAACCTTCATACCGTCACAGTGGCATCTGTGCAACGTACGTGCCGTCGAGGTGAAAGGTTTTCGTTTTTGCTGCGTTGGCTGCTGTAGCTGCGGGTGGGGTCCTGCAGAGGAGGGGCGCTACAACACCTCCGGAGCTCAGGGCTTCCAGCACTGGGTGCGAGGAGCCTGTCGCTAATGTAATGGCTCTGAAGTCCTCAGAAATACAAACCTCTCCCCCTTTCTCAGCCTGACCATGATGAATAACCGTGTCAGCCACTAAAAATGGATGTTGGAGGTAAAAGGGTTGAGGAAATGTACTTTAGCGTGGTGGTGAATGGGTGGGGAGGGTGGTGTTTGCCTGGAATGGCCAACCTTTACTAACTATCCATCATAGAAGCCAGGGCCAGGAAGACATATGGTACTGCGTGAAGCTGAGAATCTCTTTTCATTAAGTCTATCCACGTGCGTTAAACGGGAGGGCACTCGGCCGTCGGCTTTGATCTCCCTGGACAAAATGAAACCAAAGTCCTTGTGGCAAGACACATCTTATATGTGTGTGCGAAATGAGGTGGACATAATTGGATCCTCGCCATTTCAGACCCTCCTCCCGTGAGGCCTAAGGAAGGATGATGCTGAAACAGTGGAACGTAACCCTGTCTCAAATGCTGTCATTATCTTAGCAGTCTCCAGTGTGTGTATTCCTGGCGCTCACTGGGCGCCATTGTACAAGAGAGGGAAAATACTGAAGGAGAAAGGTATGTACATCCTGAGGAGGAATTGCTGAGTCATCACAGAATGGCAGGAGAAGCTCCTCCACATCACTCCCAGGTTTGAAGATGCTGGACAGGCACCAGTTGTCCAACATCTCCACCCAGGATACGCTTACGAGTTGGCAGCTATCGTTTCTGGCCATTGGAAGAACGAAGCATGAAGCATGCGACGTTTGTCCTGATTGTTGCCATGGTGAATTGGTTTCCTCCATAGCCACCATTTGAACATTTTTAAAGGATTGTGGCTCAAGAACTCAGCTGGACGCATTTGACAATGACTCTTTAAAAAGTACACATGGCAAGAAACTGGACTACACTACAAATTGAATATGTCATTCAAGTGGCTTAAGCTACTCCTGTGTTCATCTGACAGCTAAAGTGGTTTCTGTGGCAGCAGTGAAATGGACCAGAGAGTTAGCAGAGTCTTGTGGAAGACCCTTGAGGATACGTATCTACTCTATCGGCCTCTAGGTTCCTTTAGGGACAAGCCATCCACAGAAAAGGCTTCGGTCACAAATGCACAACACGTTTTTTTCTCCAGCCTTGGTCACCTTTCATAACCGTGGTAACACCTTTAGATGTTTTGACACGAGCAAGCAGTGAATGACATCTTAATGTGAGCCATTCCCAAGCATAAAGATCGTCACACCCTCTGCCTCACTGGTCTTAGTAGGTCCTGGTCCCCATGTCGAATCCAAGATCTATCTCTCACTCATCTCTGAGAAAATATCTGCAGCCCTGAGACCTGAGGAGTTATTTTCAGGTTCAATCAATGATAGCTTGCTTTTGTTGGCTTTATGGTGATTTCCACACTGGTGTGTCTGTGCTGTGTGTGTGGTCAAGTGTGAGATGTGTGTGTGTGTGTGTGCGGCTGGGTGGGTCAGGCAGTTGCAATGCTCCTACTAAGTGACCTCTTTCAGGGCATAGGGACCGTTGGTGTCCTGGAGCTCTCAACCGCAGCTGTTGCTGTCACGGTGGGGGTCCAGAGCAACAGAGGAGCAGAGAGGAGAGGGGACACCAGATGTGTGAGGGCCCCTAGAGCCGTGCGTCACACTGGATGACTCGGAGATGACCTTGCTCTGAGAGCAGGACGCCAGCTTACCCAGCGGCCTCCCTCACAGGGACAGGGGCCGGAGCATCTGTGCGAGACGCTCACCCACAGTTCACAGGGTTCACATCAACACACGTGACGTTAAGGAGCTGGTTTTAATTATGCGACTCGGTCACACGCATTTTTGAGTGTGTGTGGAGCTTCGGTCTTTCCCTGCTTCT
>JAOYMR010000005.1:16603213-16618538 GCA_025802075.1 Tenebrosternarchus preto
TCTCTCTCCCACTCTCTCTCTCTCTCTCTCTCTCTCTCTCTCTCTCTCTCTCTCTCTCTCTCTCTCTCTCTCTCTCTGGGAGCACGGTGCTGTTGTCTGAGTTAATGAGGACAGGCCATTGAGGGGCTCAGGGAGGGTCAGGAGAGAAGCATTGCCCAGCTTCGCTCCAGGAGGGTTAATCAGGCAGTAGCATGAGACAGCTGGTCACCACACTTCAACACACACACACACACACACACCATATTAATATCTTCATGCTTTATTACAGATAAATACTGCTGTATATGATCGTAACCCTCAGCTGACCCATGACCACAATGATTTGTCCAGAGATTTGGCAACATTTCATTTTTTTTTTCCTTTTTAATAAATCTACTCCTCACACATGGATTATTTCACTGCTCAGGAAGATCTAAAGACTTTTAGTTCTCCCACTGTTTACCATTTAAGTCCATAAGAATTTGGGAACCTTTGTTTTTAGTACACTAATGAGTTTTTTATGGTCCTCTTTGTTCCAACTGACTTTCTACTTATAATCTGTTTCATACAAATCCCCCCAGCTCTTCTCATCCTGATGTTAAGGATTTGGTCAAAATAAATCCATTTTATATCTGCAGTGCAGGTCTTGTGTTTTGAAATGTTTGCTTTACTGCAAATTGTTCCCTCTCTCTAACTGTCTCTGTGCCCCTCTACCTCTCCCTCTCCCTCTCTCTCTCTCTCTCTCTCTCTCCCTCTCTCTCTCCCTCTCTCTCCCTCTCCCTCCCTCTCTCTCTCTCTCTCTCTCTCTCATTTCTTTTTTCTTCTTTCCTTATTTCTTACTTCTGACATTTTCTTTCACCACCTTCTCTCTCTTTTAAAGATACATGGCCTCACCCAGAGCGACTACATCCTGCGTATCAAAAATACTCAAAACAATATTAAACACAGTTTCAATAACGAAAAATAAACATCTGAAAACAACAGACTTTGCCTGCACTGCACGTCCCACATTGTCTAATGGAGACCAAAGACCGTAGCTAGGCAGGAGAGAGTGAAGACAGAGTGAATTCCTCCAGTGTTTCAAAGCTATTGTACAATTCATGCATTATGGAGTGCAAAATAGAAATCCAATTTTCCTGTAGCTGCATGTCTGTCTCTTTTGCCCAAAGACTGTGAAGCAAATATCCACAGTGATACGACTCAATTGATCAGGAGATCAATACAGGCAGCAGTGAATCGGAGCCGCCTGCAATTGACTGAGCCAGAATGGAGTTGAAGTGAAGCAAAAATGTGTTTGTAATGCATACACATTCTCAGAATGAAGGAAGACCACTATATATCGCCACTGTTGCCACTGATTCAGAAGAGCAGCAAAAAATGCTTGAGAAAACACGGTTTACACCTGTCTGTTTTGTCAAATAGTCGGGCTGGTACTCTTACACAGAGTCCTGCTGCAGTTAAACCCCTGAGAGCAGCTGCAGTTAAAGCCCTTTAAATGCTTTAACACTATAGAAGTCATTTTTATGATAAAAAAAAAAAAGAAACTGCTCAGCTTACTTGCAGATATTGCAACTAGATGTCATGTATGAGAAAGAAAACTTGACAGAATGAAGGCTGATATTATGAAGGCCTCAATGTTTTAAGCACTAGGACTCTGACAGCAAGCATAGAAAACAGCATGACTTTAGTACTGTAAGAGATGGCTTTTAAAAAAAGAAAAAACCTTTCGTTTCTGCCTGTCTACAATCTTACTATTCTTTTTTAACAAGCTTTATGACGCCCTAAAGATTTACTTTTGTCTTAAGCCTGGTAAAATTCTCCAAAGTGATTCATCTAGCAGGATTTTATGCCAGAATGTTTATGCAATGGACCCCAGGAGAGATTCTTCAGGATAAAAAGGTAATACACAATACAGTGTGATGTTACTGTTTAGTTGGATATCTGCATCAAACTCATTTGCCCAGTGCTGGGTGTGGGAAACACACACACTCACTTGTAGTAGTGGGGAAAGACCTGATATGAATAAAGTTCTAAAGCTTACAGCGAAGAATTTATATATTGATAAAGTGCAGACACATGATCTTCTGTGGATCCCAAGAATCCATGTATGATACACACACGAACTTCTGTAGAAAGTATGAAATAAGTTTTACTGTATATGAATGTTCTGATTAAATGCGGTCATATGAGAATCTAGAATGTCTGTATGAGTAAGAGAGACGTATGCATTTGTATATACTCATACTTGAATGTAATATGTGCATGTGTGTGGGAATGGATTTGTGTGTGTGTGTGTGTGTGTGTAAATGTGTGTGAGCGCCAGTGTCCTGTCCTCACATTGATGTCATTAGGAGCACAACTCTCAGTAGTGAGAACAGGGAACAGGCTGCCCGAGTGGTTAAATAAGAAAAGCCTTAATGACCAGCATCGTTATCTCCCCCTGTACCCACAGCACTGCTGTCTGAGTAGCAAACAAATATTCAGTACCAAATGATGAAAAGAGAAGAGCGTAAGAGTGACCCTCACAAACCTCAGTGTCTTTCCTCACACCCCATGAGTCATCAGAAAGAAGGAAAGATGGACCATAGCTGTTTGCAGTCTGCTAAGCGACTGTTAAACTTCTGCCAAAGTTTCTTTCCAGTCTTACAAGGTTTTTATTGTGTCCTAAGAAGAGATTACGGAATCAATGCCTGTAAAATAAAGACATTTGATCTGCCCTAAGATAAACTTACTTGCAAGGAAAGTTCTTTTTCATTCCCATTTCAAGTACACTTCTTTTAAACACGTCTTTTTTGAGGCAGTAATTACCGAGGCTTGTTGAATTTCACTTTCTGAAATAGAAGGAGAGCAGACAGGATCAAGGAAATGTCATCTGAAGTGAAACTCTGACATTTAAATACTTACTGATTTCAAACGCTTTCTGCCATAACTTATTGGCTCTGACAGCAGGCTGCAAAGTGTAATGATCAAATCAGAGTTGTGTTGTAGGGTTGTGTGGTTAGAACAGCAAATGTCTGCAAAAAGTATGCCAACATGGTATAAATCGGAACCGATTTTCAAATGTTTACACTTCAAAGTACTTTTGCACATATAAAATAAAACTGATGTAAAGTTTCTTCGTGATTTGAACATACTCAGTGTACCTAATTGGCAATGCTGATGCCATAACATTGTTTATACAGATTTTAATTTACAATATTCTGAGAGGTAAGCAGCATCAAGTTAGAACTATCAAAGTATTCATTACACTCATGATTATTAATCAAAATGCTATATTTCCTAGTTAATCCTCATTTTACATATTTTCTTATGCAACAAGTGTCTGATCTCTGTGAAGTTTACCATGGAGACGGACCGTGACGTTCAGCAAGGCACAGAAGAGCATAAAGAGGGAGTCTGAGCAGCAGACAGAGGGAAAGACGCCACAGGAAGTATGAAATTGTGCAGGATGGAGGCAGATTGAGCTATAATTGTCCCTCATGTAAATCTCCTTGTACAGAAGGAATGAGGGTTTGATCAAAGTGGCCCAGTGTTGAACATATCCGGGTTTCAGTGCACAGAGGGCATATGATTCATTTCAGACATTCAGCTAAACACAGTTACGGTACCAGATGACAGCAGACAGACGCCCAATGTCACGCTTGCAAAACACTCCCTGTCTGAGGCAGCTCTTCAATCACCATTAATCACCATCAGACCACACCCTCCTCAGACACCTTTGCCAGAGTACTAAAGCTCTCCATCTGTGAACTGACTATAACACAACTTAATCTAGTTTCTGAACACTCCAATTCTCTCCTCATTTTTGATGGTCTCTCTGCCTTTTGGATAGTGTTTTTGTACCTCTGCCTTCTGTCCACTTGGTGTTTTGACTTAAACTGCATGACCTGTGTTTTTTTGTTGGTTTTTTTTTGGAGGAGGAGGGGGGTTGCCTTTTTTTTGCCCTGTCCAATAAACGTACGACTGGAAAATTGGATCCTCTTGTTCTGCGTAGCGCTGACAGCACACTACAATGGATCCAGCAGGCATTCGGTTGTGCTTAGAGCAGCAGGAGGTTTTCATCACGAAGCTGAAGCACGGACTAGCTGAAGCCCTCTCATCTCCTCCTGCACAGCAAGGCACTTGAACCCCTCAATGTGTCTGCGGCTGTGCCCCAGAGATATGATGTGTAAGGGCTTCCTCATTATACCTGGAGCACCATGCTAGCCATTTCCCCACAAGCTGAGAGAAGATACGGTTTGTTGTTTCTTTATTAATAGGAAAAGTGCATTCCTGGGCTACAGCATGTTGGCACAGCAATCACCTTGCTCTACAGTCCAAAGCTCACTTCCACACACTGTTCAAATCAGTCTTTGTCCACCCAGTTACTGGTAGGGACCCAGGGGTATTACTGTGTGATATCTAGGAAGGAAAGAGAACAGTGGTGGAGTATTGCATTAGAATTGAGTACCATTGATGCAGGGAGTGGTAGGAACAACTCTGTGTTACTAATCATGTAGCAGAAGGGACTAAAAATGGCTCTACAAATCAACATGGCACGCAGAAGGACTATCAAAGACCTGGGTGATTACATACAATTGTTCATATCTGTTAATAACCTCATCTGCAGCCACTGTCCAATCTGTTACTCAAACGCCCCTTGAGTTCATTCCTCCTCGTGAATCTTCCTCTGATGCCACTGCTTAGTCAGTGCACCCCTTCGTCACCGGATCTCCAGAAAACCCAGGGCCCTGCCCGTTTTCTAGCCCCTTGCCCATTTCGACCATCCCAACCACTGGTAACCTCAGGTAAGGGCACTGGCCTTACTAAACAAACCCATGAAAAAAAGCTTGTTTACCTGTAAAGGTTGAACAACAAGGTCATGTAATTTTTATCATTAATAGCCCTGGACCTCAATCTTACACTTGGTATGCCACTCCAACCCATTCATCCCACTGTTTAAAAATTGTGTCATTAAACAGAAAAGCCCTTGGCACCAGCACTGTTTGTAAATAAACAACTGTACTCACCTTAACAAATGTACAGAAAACTACATACAGAGCTACCAAATCCTTCAGTCTTGTACAACTGACTTACTTCTCATTTTTAATCCTTTGTGGATTAAGTGTTCCAAGAGGAAACAGACCAGTATTTCATTGTGTACATGGATGACTTCTTCATCTATTCAACAAATCTCATTGGGCAAATTCGACATCACAAAACTCAGGAGCTACCAACTCTTTGTGAAACTAGAGAAATGCCAATTCCATCAAAGCACCTTGGCAATATCCTCTCATCTAGAGATATTTTCATGAGTGATAATCATACTGATACAGTAATTCACTGGCCCACTTCTAAATCTGTTAAATCCTTCCAGCTCTCTGGGTTTTACTGACTTGTTTCACAAAAGTAATTAGGAATTACAGCACCAAAGCAGCTCCCTTCATGGATTTGTTGAAAAAGTCAACATGAGTGATGCTGGTGCTGGGCCACATCTGCTGATCAAGTATTTATATAAAACATATATATTCATGTGTCAGTTTTTTCATAACATGCAGACCAGGTTGTAAAAAATACCAAAGCCAATGCCCTCTCCTGCATTCACAAACAGAAAAGAGAGGCTGCCAAACCCAAACTTATCCTACCACCTATTTGTCTCCAATCATCTATCTGTTGGAATCAGCATGAGGAAATGTTCATGGCTCAACAAGACAAACCTCCTCCTCCCAAAATCTTGCTAAGGAAGTCCTATATTCCTGTCTCCTTCCCTGAGGTCAAACTCTTCGATGAGTCAACACAAGACACTCAGGTATTACCCACACAACATCTTATCCAACAACAACAACAGTGGTCTCATTAACAGAGAACATACATGACTTTGTGTTTTCATGTCAAGTAGCTCCACAATTTCATGTACCCAGACATCTCTCAGATGAAGAATTACACCCCTTGCCTGTAGCATAAAGACCGTGGTCACATTGTTGTGAACTTTGTCACAGACCGGCCCTCATCCAATGGTAATAAAATCATCACCAACAGACAAACGCACACAGATGTAGACACACATGCACACACCACCACGCATGAGTGCAGAAGGTCTATGCTAGACCATATCATTCACCACCAAAAACCTTGCTGGCCATTACAATAAGGTATAGCTAAAGTGGCTGCGCACAATGTAAACAGTACCAAACATATAGAATAAACGTACCATATGTATGGGTGTTTGAATGAGGGTGGAGGGGAGAGTGTTGTGTAGAATCTGTTAAAGTACACATTCAGCTCATTGGCTCTGTCCAAACTGCCCCCAACGGTTCGCTGTTTCGCTTTGAAGCCAAACATCTACTTCATGCCAGCCCACACCTCCTTAGCATTGATTTCCTGAAGCCTTTCCTCCAGTTCCCATCTGCAGACTTCTTTGTTTTCCCTCAGTCTCACCTTCAGCTTTCTGCACACTAATCAGTTGATCTCGGTCTTTCATTCTGAAAGCCTGCTTTGTATTATTTAATAGTCCTTTCAGCTGTTTAGTGATCCATGGTTAGTTGTTGGGGAAAACAATGCAAATAACAACGCCTGAGGTCAAAATTCAAATTCAATAATTCCATTTGGAAGACTTCTACTGATGTACCTTTAGACGCCTTATGAATAATTGATTTAAATTAAAATGTATTTTCCAATTTGAATTAACATGTTTCATGTGATTGTGCAGCAGCTGTATCAAAATGCTAATTAAAATGTTATTCACCTAATGTGCATTTGCGCTCAATGACTGCGCGCTTGAAATGTAATTTTCCAACTCACCACCAGGATAGAAAGACGGCAAAATTCACACGTTAAAGGGAAACAGCGTTTCATCCGCTTCACTCTCTTTTTCATTCCACTGCACTCAGCCAATCAGGAGGGGACTGTAGCACGCTAAATAGAGCAGGAAAGTTTTTTTGGAACATGGCGGCTGAAGAGCTCATTAGAGTAATTCGCCGACTAGCAGCTGAAGCAGAAGAAAGTAGAAATGGCGACTTAGTATTCACTTCACCAGTGTGAAACATTAAGTGAGCAGGTTGCATAATTCTTGGCCTTATTAGGCGGCGACACGAGCGTTGCAATTGCCAAATTGGCAGAACAATTGTCTGTACTTCGACCACTGCGGTCAAGACATCTGCGCTTAGCGACTTACGGGCAAGTCATCAGCGCTTTAACTCTGAACGCGCCTATTCGCTACTATATTATTTCGCTGCTCACTACAAAGTCCCTAAGGAGAGAGAAACGGAGACTTTCGTATTTTCTGAAGAGCTTTGGTGTAGACACTCTTTGTTTCCTCAATTGAGAAATACAAAATATAGTTTGCTTGACTGAATTAGTTTACTCGCATCATTACATTAAACACAATACGTAATATAATTAAACAGCTTAATAAGCACTGTGCAATACAGTTTTCCTATATAATGTTTCTCAGTAGTTTATTATAGCGCTTGACGTGCAGTGTATTCCCTTATTCCAATAAACTTGCGACTTGCAGTTGGATTCTGCTGTTCTACCTTGTCCTGACATTCAATTAACTGTACTAAACAATTAGATAGTCTTAATGGTACAACTATTTGAAAAAAAGCAATAGTTTTAGTAACAGTCACTATTTGTAACTGTTACATAGTATGTAATAAGTCTGCTCTGAAATCAGCTTTTCCCTATGGAGTGCTCTGTATGAAGGGCTTCAAGATATTTCCTTGCACCTGCACTCTTATTCCTCAGCCTTCTCACAGTCATGAAAGCAAATCTTATCAGTTCGGTCCAAATCCCCTCCAGTTTAATAAAGTAATTACCACATAACCACTTCAGGGACAGAAGGCTAATCAGCATTAGCTCAAAGAGACAAATCTAAATGGTGTTGTTTATCAGAGTCTGGAGCTTGTTATACAGGCCCTGGGGGAGGGGTTAGTCACAACCACACTTTGTTGTTTGGACACAGATTAAAACAGGTAAACATGGCAACCGAGACACACAGGAAAACAAAACCATTCACAAGCATTCAACTGTACCAAACACCAGTGTAATGTGAGGTAGAAGAAGGAAATCAACAGATCTTAGACCTTTAACGAAGGACGCAGATGGAAAAGGATCAAAACAGAATGACTAAAACTTGAAGGGCTACTAGGCCGCAATACTGGCTCAGAGAATTACTGAAAATATTTGAGCTTTCTTAGCTTTCCTTAGTGAAGTGTTTGTGAAGATTCGGTCCATCACCTCCCTGTGGGAGGCTGGCCTCATTTCACAGGCCCTTATGCACCAGTGTTCATCAGTGAGATGATGAAACTTAGCAGGATATGGAAAATTTAGCACAGAAGCTTCACATGAGGCTGACTGGTCTGAACTGAGAAGATAATAACACTGCCATGATTACCTCAGTGGAATCCAGAGATCACTACCATCTTCCTTTTTTTTAACATTAATCTAATCACATAGGTTCCTATATCTTTTATTCTAAAAATACCTGATCAAAAAGTTATATAACATAATAAAGATATAATATATAATTATCCTAACACATTTACCTGATTGCTGAATAGAATTAATCCAGTGCTGAAATGTATGTTTCCAGTATTGTACAATGCCATGAATGATTCAACATTCTGAGATGGAAATATTTCACATCTTACCAGGTTGTATTTGGCTTTTTCATCCTTCCGTATTGTGTGGAAAAGGACATATTAAAAAATATGCTGGATGTAATCATGACATTAACACCTTTTCACTACTGCTGTGTATGTACACCTCAGTAAGTAAAAAAACACACCCTGCAGTGATATTATAATGTGTGTCAGACATGTAAAGGACAGTAGCTCTGACGAACCACACACACACACACACGACAATAACCATGGCGACTGGGTCGAGTTCACTCAATGTCAAAAATGCGATCTGCCACTTTAATGTTCAGTAAAGTCTCACCCTGTGGGAGCTTCTGGCGGTTACCACACAGGTACAGAGTGGTTTACCTCTGACAGCTTCCTCCTGCAGTGGCACCACAAGCCCTTGGTGCTCTATTCAGATCATTCATTATATGTGGCTCAGCTATAAATCTTAAAATAATTTCCCCACTCACCACAATAGCAGATTGGAAAGAGAGGCAATAATAAGAATGAATGCAAGTGAGCCAAACCTCCCACAGACACAATCATACACATTCAATCACACACAAGCACACATATGTATATACACATACACAATCATACACATTCAATCACACACAAGCACACATATGTATATACACAGACACCCAAGTGACAAATATTAGGAAGGAATGGGAGAGAGAAAACATGAGAAAACATGAGAGGGCGAGAGAGAGAGAGAGAGAGGGAGAGAGAGAGAGAGAGAGAGACAAAGAGAGAGACAGAGAGACAGAGAAAGAGAGAGACAGAGAGAGAGACAGAGAAAGAGAGAGACAGAGAGAGATACAGAGAGAGTGAGAGAGAAGCTGCAGCCCGTTGTTCTTTGAATAACAGCACATTTTCTGAGCCCTGTTCAAGTGCAAGCCGTACAGCACACCAAACGTCCCATTCCCTTTGATGTTACAACCACAGGCAGCACCAGGTACACATTACGGAGTCACACCCGAGGACGTACAGACAGAATGTTATGTGCTCGTTTTACCTGTATACTCCCTCCCACACCACATCCAGTCCTGCATGGAAGCAGCACTGCTGCCGTGTGTTCATGAGATTAATACACCCTCAGCACATCCACATCCAACAATTCAATTATCACTGCTCCCCGCCTACATACTGTCTTAAATGAACACTGACAGAGGTCAGTAAATGACGACATTAGCTTCTCATTGAGCACATTTGGGTATTCAGGCTATGGTGTACATGAGGGGTCTATTAGAAAGATTTTAGTGCAGAGCAAGTCTACTGCATGTTTTCAGAAGCCTGTGTTCTTTACCTGACTTTCACGCTGCAGGGATTTTCCTCACTCCTAGGCTAGTAATCATTTACATAAAAGATGAATCCCTATATAAACTACTGAAAGGAAAAACAGCTGTTGTTATTGCACAAACTGAGGCTATGCATTCTTCCGTACTACATAGTATGCCCAAATAGTACTCTTTGTATGGTTAATGTGTCCAAAACCTTAGTGTCCAGTCACTGATCAAAAGGTTTCCAGCTAATATACTATGCCAAGTGAAAAGTGAGCAAGTACTGGACACTGTTCACTCCCAAGATTCCAACATTGTGGGGATGTTTCAGAAGAAAAAACAAACAATACAAAAGACTGGATGTCAGTGAAGCACTTTTGGAGTGTAAGTGTAATACTTAATAGCATAAATGAATTATAGGTCGATTCTTCTTTTTATTCTGTAAAACTTCTGAGAGGTTTTTTTTTATTTATATATGCCAAAATCTAAGAGGAAAATTGTTAAAACAGTCATTTTGGTTTTTTCATTAGCAACAGCAAGGTTATTTGAGTAGTTATTAGGTGTTATTGCAATACTTGTTCTAGGTTATAAATGTAAAAATGCTGCATTTTTAAAAACTTTTTCACTATGTGAACTTTAAAAGCTCATGGCTAATTTAACTTACCACGGTGCATCAATTCAAACATTTTCATCATTACTAGCATCACAAATAAGCACATAGGTCATACTATCTGATTCTGGCAACATGATATACACACTGTGACTGCAGCTGCTTTTTCTGAGGACCACATTTGCCGACTGAAAATCTCCAGTGATTATCGCTTTAGTAATAAACTGTATTCACAAAGCAATTATAGCACATTTTGTTAGCACATTATAGCAGGGTTTGCTTAAGAAAATCATTAAGCATTGTCCTTTACTAAGAGACATAATTATACAATAGAAAGAAAAGAACATTATGTGTGTTTTTGTGTGTGTTCACTCCACCCAGAGTAACATATACAGAGAGAGAAAGAGCCAGCTTGAATTCTGTGAGTGCTCATAAAATGAGAAAGTCGAAGGTTTACAGTGACAAAGGTTTTGTTATTTTTAAACATGGTAAGAAAAAGTTCAAAATGGCCCTGAAGATATAATGGCTGCAAAAGGAAATGATGCAGCATTTCTGATGCCATTTGTCTTGTTTATTCTACCATATTATTATAAAATAATTCTAGCAACTTTTGTTTGAAATTTAAATTCACTTACCTCCCCCTCCCACTTAACAGAATGAAAGATCAAAATAAAGAGTAGCTAAAGGTATACAGTAAAGTTACAGATATTTCTATAGGCAATGCGGTCCTGTCTCTCTCTCTCTGAAACACAGAGACATTGTTGTATATGTCACAAATTGTACTTTATGTGGAAAAACATAGGAAAGTATTAGCAGTGGTCCTTTACTCTGGATCAGCAAAGCCATTTTCTGTCATTTAAGAGGCAACACCTGTGCAAGGGCTTCCAATAAACACCCCCCCTCCCCACACACACACTCACACTCACACTCAAACAGACCTCATATAACCATGATAATAACTAGATAAATTGCTCTGGGACATTTCAACTTGTTTCCTTCCAACAGAAACACCCATTTCAGGGTAATCTTGCCTCAGTGTGTTTTTTCTCTAACAATGGAAGCTAAAAGCCTCCCATCTGTTTAAAAACAGGCATCACAGCATCCAGTCCATGTTTCAGAAACCATTCTGTCCCCACTCACGCACTGTAATAAGAACAAACTGAGAGGAAAGGAAGCCAAATGTTGCTGGAGAAAATTTTGAGCTTGACACACATCTGGGATATTCCACAGAACACTTTGTCCATGACAGAGAAACGTCAGAAACTCCTCCCAGCTGAGATCATCCTCCATATGGATTTTGATTCTTCAGCAATCATTACATGCAGACAACACTGTTTTGATAGAAATGGATGGATGGCTGAAGGGATTGATGAATTAATGGATGGATGGATGAATCAATAGATGGATGGATGGATGGATGGATATATAAAGATCAGATAGAAAAATGGTTGGATAGCAGACAAAGAACAGATGGGTGAGGAGGAGGCAAATAAATGTATGTTAAGGCCAGATGAGGGGGTAGAGGATAGATAGATGTTAAGAATGTTACACACTCCATTTTAATCTCTGTGGTTGTTATTGTGTCTCTTGTGGGATGTTGCTCTGAGCAGCCTGAGCAACATAGTGATCCTGATAACGCAGGGCGCCAAACAGACAAAGAACTAAAGCATGATGAACAACAATATCTACATCACAGGAAACGACACGGGCCCATTAATTAGCCTGTTTAGATGTGCTGAATAAACCCTGAGGCCCCTATCAATCGCTATGTTCTGATGCACAGAGAGGCAGAAAGAGAAGTAACAGCACATATACTGTGTTGGAATCTAATGATCTTAAAAACAAAGGCAAGTGACGTGT
This sequence comes from Tenebrosternarchus preto, assembly GCA_025802075.1. Taxonomy (NCBI): domain Eukaryota; kingdom Metazoa; phylum Chordata; class Actinopteri; order Gymnotiformes; family Apteronotidae; genus Tenebrosternarchus; species Tenebrosternarchus preto. The sequence goes on from JAOYMR010000005.1 coordinate 16,615,552, forward strand.
TTTTGCTCTAGACTCAAAATGGGAAAAGATAATAGGATTACCGCATAAGTCCTTTAATGGCTCCTTAATTAAAAGAATGCCCTTTGACCTCATTTAGAAGAGCAATACACAGACAATTTGGGACATTGTTTAAAATCATTATTCTTTTCGTCTAACTGAGTCATTTTACTGATCGAATTTAACCCTAAATGATGTAATTAGTTCATGATGTAATTAATCATATTGTATTGCTAGCGGATATACGGATAAACTTTTTCCTCATTAGGTTTGCGTCTATAAAATACCAATACAAAGGATTCAAAAGGTAAAAAAAAGCAAATAAAATAAAATAAAATAATGCTTCTTAAATAAAAGCTCTTTGATCACAAGAGATGAGACATTGTGTCAGAAAGGGTGTATAGCTGTCTCGTTCTGCTACTGTCTCAAGACTTGCCTTGCAACACCCCTTTGAAATCACTTCTCGGTGTTGTATATTCTCAGTGGAACACCTCACTAAAGATAATATTGTCCTTGGTAAGAGTGTTGGAAGTTATACATTATGCATTTCCACCTGGACAGCTTCAAAGAGGAGAGACAAGTCGTAAGCGCTTTCCATTCCGTTTATTTCGGACTAGGTTTTTTTTTTTTTATAAGAAAACAAGACCATCGAATACAAATCATCACATAGTAAGGTTTGTTTAAGGTACTTTACTACAAAATCTTTATTATCTAAATTTCACTATGTCATTTTATAGATTTATTCATCTCTAATTCTGGCAATGGTACAATTTATCAGCAGCTATCTCTGTGCACTATGAATAGCAATGCATACGAAAGTCGTTCCTGGAAAAGCTTCTGAATGAACATGATTGATGTGGCAGCTAGAACGAACACGGTTACATCTTTCTCACCGAGGGCACTATTTTGAGGCCAGGGCTATCAGCAAGTGGTTGCCCATTTTCTAAAAAGGCCAGATGGAAACAGCTTCGAACAAGACAGCGAGCGAACCATGTGAATCTCACCGCAGCAGGTCATTGGATTTACTGCTGCAGGATTTTTCTGAAAGGCCTTGATACCTTTCCAAGAATCATTATCTTTGTCCAGGCAGGCTTGCACGAGTCAATTGAATGAACTGTGGCCTTCCCCTTGAGGCAGGGTGGAGTTAGTTTTTGAACGATTTAAAGCTTGCGCCACTTCGTGTTGGACTCGGTGACAGAGAGAACGGACCATTATCCCCCACTCTAAAACCCACTGACCCTTCCACAGGCCCAATCAGCAAGCATTCAAACCTCATTCTCCTTTTTCACTGCACAACCAAAACTCAATCCACCAGACTCCTGAGAAAATCCCACGATCCAAAGTGTTATCAGCCTATGTTGCCTCTGAGATCTGTACAGATGCCTGAGACCACCACAAGACAAACACAAGGTCATGTGAGAACAGTTAATAAAATATATTTATGAATTTATCCCCACATATTGAGTGATGGGAACTCCTGGGATAGGATTTAGGTATTTAATTTCACAAAGTATAAAACAGGCTATTGTCAAGGTGCTTTAGGAGAACATTTTAAAAATCAAAAATCATATTCTTTGTTTATTTGGCTGCTTAAATGAGTCTTAAATGAGTTTCTCCTAATTCCTAAGCTGATAAAAAGTTTTTCCTGCTGCATAAACTGTAAAAAAACCAAAAACCAAGAGCCATTTACTGTTTATAAATAATTTGGAGATGCTTCACAAATTCCGCTGTCAAACAGGCTACACCTGCTGGTCATCATCCCCATAGTCCCCTGGGATCAACCTGCAGATCTCGCCACGCCATCCATCCATCCATCCATCCATCCATTACTTCCCACAGATGGAATAAGAAAAAGGGGATAGAAATAACGATAAAATCCCAGAATTCCTAACAAAGGTGAGGCATTAGTCATTGGTCCATTCTTCTGCTCCTCGACTGTGTTTCAGGGATAAATGAATATGGGAAGGTGGCACTATAAATCACACCAGCAATCACATATTAAGAACATTCCTATTCCCGGACAGACCCAACATATTTGTGTGTGTGTGAGATATGTTATGATGGAGTACACTAATTAAGACCCCTTTCTGAGGGAGGTTTTGGTGCGTCTTCATGATTGATGGAACAGGCAGGTTAGAAAAGTTGATGACTTCAGACTGTGAGATTGTGTGTGTGTGTGTGTGAGAGAGAGAGAGTGTGTGTATGCAGTATTAACATAGAAACTGTTGTAACTGTGATCCCAAAGGATTGCATTGCTTCCTACTTAGAGCTTTCCTTGCTAAAACGCTTCATGATAATCATGAAAAATGTTAAGGATGTGGTAACAAAAACAAAAAAACCCCCACTGAACTGTGAAGCACTGTGGTCCTCCAGGACTGGAGTTTCACACCCCCAACTCTGATGTATTCAAGATTCAAGAGATGATTTTCAAATGCATTATTACTCTGTACTGCCTCCCAGACTACAAGTACTAACAACTGCAACAAAAATGACTTAAAAAAGTACTAAATAAAAATACTAAGAATTAAATAAATTTTAAAAAAGTAAAAAAACAGGGCTTTAAAGAAGTGATGCATTGAAATATCTTGAACTGAAACATTACAGTCTGTCTGTAATGTTGTAGAGGTCATCTCAGGGAAGGAGGCGTGAGTATGAGCTGCATTACTGGGCAGGTGCATCCTTGATTTCGGCATCATTTGTCAGATGGAGGTTTGAAGCGGTTGTGTTGAGTGTAAATTTTGTCCTACATGTATTCAAATTAAAGCAATCACATTACTCAGACCGAAGCATAAAATACCAAGCTCACGATGTCCGACTCATCATAATCACTGACATTAACACCAACAGCATTCAAACTTCAGAAAATAGCAAACAGCCAGCCCAGGGAAGAGCTTTAAGGGTACTAACAAACATAGCCAGCCCAGGGAAGAGCTTTAAGGGTACTAACAAACATAGCCAGCCCAGGGAAGAGCTTTAAGGGTACTAACAAA
>JAOYMR010000005.1:16636570-16646605 GCA_025802075.1 Tenebrosternarchus preto
TATCTTTAGTCTGAAATTTCTCTTTTTTAACATCCTGGCTAATTACCCTTAGAGTGATTTTCATATTCAAAAGATCTCTGCTTTAACCACTCATAGGTAGTAATTATCAGTCATTGTGAAATAAGTGGCATCTCTATCACTTGTGAATAATTTATCATGTCTGTATCTTAAACGCAAAAGCACAAGGGTTTAAAAACTTAGGCAAGTAGTACAAGTCTAAGTTTTTAATTCATTTATTTTTAATGTTAGCAAACACTACCAATGAGATTAAACTAGAGGATTAATTTTTTATTTGGAAAATATGTGTATGTTTTGTGAGAAAATTGTTAGGTCTTTTAAGTGGGGCTGAATATTTTTGCAAGCTCCTGTATACTTCATAGCAGTGGGATTTAATCCTGCTTTGCAGTCAAAGGTTCTATTAATACATCAACATTTACCAATCATCAGAAAAATATTTGAGTAGTATCTGGTTAAAAATATATTCTGGTTATATTATATAGACATAACACAAAAATAAAGGTAGACAGTCTAAAAAGCATTTAAAAACAGTCCTGATGACGCCATCCATTATGTCTGTGACTAACAATGAAGCGACACTTTGTAGAATAAGGCATTAAATCATTGAATGTAGAACAATATTTATACAATATTCACCAATTCAAAATAGTCTATCAAGAATTGATCACAAAAGTCAATATTTATTCAGTAGACATCAATCCATTCTCCTCTGCTTATCCAGGTCCAACCCTACCCCTCTCCCCCCAACACCTCCTCCAGCTCATCTGGGGGGGTACCGAGGCATTTCCCAGGACAGCATAGACATGTAATCCCTCCAATCTGTCCTGGGCCTTCCCTAGCGTCAGGGTCTGCTGGACATTCCTGGAACACCGCCCTAGGGAAGCATCCAGACCAGATGCCCAAAACACATCAGCCGGCTCCTCTCAACTCAAAGGAGCAGCGTCTCAACTCCGAGCCTCTGTCAGATTGCAGAACTCCTCACCCTCTCTCTAAGGGAGAGTCCAGCCACCCTGCGCAGAAAGCTCACTCTAGCCGCTCGTATCCACGGCCTCGTTCTTTCAATCACTACCACGAGCGTGTGACCATACGTGAGGGTTGGAACACTATTCAGTAGATATTTTCAGTAAAATGAATACATAGCCTAACACAGAGGAACAAATTTGGAAGACCTGTCAATGTTACGCTACATGACACATGAATCAAGCATTACAAAATGATTATTGGAAACATCGACGTTACATCATAGATTAAGTGCCATTCATCGCTTCCTGAACGAACAGCATGGACAGGCGCATCAGGCAAAGAATGATGGGCTGGGATGGAAGTGGGTGGGTCTCAAAGTCCAAATACGTCATCCTGCAGGTCAAAATGAGGCATACCTAGCATCAGGCACTGCATGACCACTGGAGAAAGTGCAGTCCTCCAAATAGGCAGAAAAGCAACTGAAAGAATGAGTGCGTGTGAAACTCTGATCACTTTTTGAATTTGTTTGGTAGCCAATACACTTGAGTTTCTAAAAAGATACTGAGAACATTTTTGAAAGAAAAGATGAGAATTAGACCAATCATGCTGCCAGCAAGACTGGTGAGATCTTTCCACAATGTAAGGGAAAAGCAATCAGGCAACAAATTCCAACAAACGTGCATTTTAGAGAAAGAACAAGCACACCAGCCCTCGAGCACACCCTCCATACCCCCCCCCCCCGAAATCGGATCTGCAACACTGCACTTTGCAGTGCTCACCATATGCATCATCCATAATTACTGCACATGCACACAGAGCACACGATTTACAAGTGGTCAAAAAAACAAAGTGGGGCAAATAACAGAAATTGTGAATTGCTGCTCAGGTGTGATTTGAAAAATAAATAAATAAATGAGGCATTGAGAGGCGCTTTAAGCCCAGACCGCCAGCAAACACGCACAGTTATTAAATACTTGCGCATGCTGTGCAGATACTGCTCTGAAAAATAAATAAAAAATGAAAAGAACCATTTGTTCCTATTGAGTGCTAAAGGACCCTGTAGTCATTTACATATCCTGTATTTACTGAGGAGTTTTGATCTGAATGGTAAACTCAGCCACCATTTGAAACGTACCGTCACACGGCAAGCATTTGAAGTGGCATGAAGCAGGCTTGAAAAATCTATAAACTCCTTTAGCTGAATTTTCAGAGCGCCAAATCGGAAGATATGGGGTAAAAAATATATATATAAATAAATTTAAAAATACAGGCGTAAGTAAAGATGCATAAACACCAAAAATGCTATGGCATGACGAACCAATTTAGATGATCTTAAGACTGCCTTCCTGCTACACAGAGAGATGTACGTGTGCTGAGGGGTATTTTAAGAGCTCAGGGTAAGAACAGCAAGTTCAAACTCTACATCACATGGTTTGGGGATAAACCCCGTAACACTAATCTCATTGCACAGAAAAGATTCCAGCCAAAGGGCTATTTATCAATAGTGACGTGCTGATCTGGAATCAGTTTATTTTTTATACCTTCATAACTGCTGTCATTTAAACCCGGTCAGAGCTGGTGCCAGATCAGAATTCTCACTTTAAAATGTAGCACTTTTGGCTTTGGGTTATACAACACAGATCATGTTGTTTCTTCATCGGTAATAAAATTACATTAAGCCTCCATTTGGTGTGGAATAACAACAGTATCAAAATATGTGCACTGTAAGAAAAAAAAAAAAAAGGTTAGCTAGACATCAAATGGATACATTACAAGACACAGTACCTATTGTTATAGTTCAGTGAACAAGGTAAAACCCAGTCCTGCTGATCCAGTGTTCTTAACATTAGCTGCTCCTGCTAAAGCACCACCAGCCTGACCCAAGTAGCAAATGGGTAGTGCACGTGTGTGTGTGCACAAAGATCACCATGCCCGAGAGACACCACACGGACAAACTGGTGCCATAATTTTGTTTCAAAAGAAAAATACACAAAAGTCATGTATAAAAATTAAGAGTATTTTTGTAACACAAACATTTAAAACTCTAAACTGTATTGAATATATACACAAGCGTATTGAAATGCATTTCACCCTTTTGAGAATCAACAATGAAAAATTCAAAAGTAGCTCTGGTTGGAGAAATCTGCAGTAGGTCAACCCATGGTAGCCTTTTACTGTTCAATACAAATGACTGAGGCAGATAATCAGGGCACTGTATGGCATTTACTGTAAAGGAACATGACATCAGCGGCTGAAAACATGAAACATCAAATCACAGTTTTCAGTGACTAAACTTGAGACTTCTGGGATTACAAAACAGTTCTGGCTACTCATGCAAAAAAAAACAAATTTAGATTAACCCAAAATAAAATCTAAAAAGGTAAAATAATGGCATTTAAAATGTGATATTTATAGAACTACAATGAACGATGAACAACCTTCCAGTTCATACATCAGCAGCAGTTCTCAAACAACATTGGCGTGACTCTGGAAGTGTTCGGTAACACGGTATTCTTGTCTGGAGAACGAAAATCACTCGGAAGAATCTTTATACTCGGTGTACTTCTTGGCTGAACCATGAACTTTGCTGGCCGGGTACTTCATCCGATTAAGGGCCATTTTGCGGAGTACAGCTTGCGGCAAGTCGATGCGACATTTCTCAGCAAGCTCTACCAAGTATATCAAGACGTCGCTAAGTTCCTGGGCGAGATGCTCTCGCTCCGGTTCAGTCCAATCCGGTAGGCCCTCTGCGACTTCCCCGCGCCACTGAAACAACTCCGATACTTCACCCACTTCCCCGACCATGGCCAGCAGCAAATTCCGAGGCTGATGAAACTGGTTCCAGTCGCGCTCGTCCGTGAACTCGGCCTGCATTCGCCTGATGTCTTCGATAGTAGGTTCGGCACTAAAGGTGAATCTTAAGGCCTGCTTGTGATCACCATTACGCTCCAACTGGGTTTCACCATTTGCCGTCACTGTATCGCTTTTATGAACCCGATCGGACGAAGCTACATTGGTGTAACAAGAAGCGTTTTGCTGTGATGCCATTGTTGGTTACTTCAGATATCGCACGGGTTATGTAGTTAACTTAAAAAAAAAATCCAGCTCGAAATACACGGAGTACCATGCGTGAATCTCCCGCCACCGCGCTGTCTTCGACTCTGAATACAGGAAATAGCGAAAACGTCGCAACCGCCGGAAATGCACAACAAAAAGGGGGCGTTGCCCGCTTTTGTCACTACAGCATTATGGGAGATAAAGTGTTTTAAGGATCATTGCCGGTAATATTGCCTTTACATGGAGCTGCTAAAACTACATTTTCCACATCACCCTGGTCAAAGCTTTAAAATGGCTGCCTCCTATTCGGGCAACAGTATTCTAGTACACAAGTTAAATAAATGTATTAAATTAAAAAGTATTTGTAATGTTATTCAACATAATATTTCGGTTAGATGTATACGGACGTCTGCATCCAAATGGCAACTCCAGACGCAAATACATTATAAGAGGTAAGAAACCAGCTTAGCAAGCAAGTCGTATTGGAAGTCAGTAGTTGCTAAGTTACTTGCTAGCTAGATGTGAACGAGCACTAGGATGCTGGTTAACGTTACTGCTTAAAGAGACCTCATATACACTGGAACTATATCCACTGCATATTCCTCTAAACTAACGTTTAATCATCTATGTGGTTACGTTATGCCTTAATTGGGACACACTGACAAAGTTGAGAGCGATAACTAACTGCAAACGACGGTTTATGTGCGCGAGCGAGCATTCAAAACTGAAGGGAGAAATTACTGGTCACATTTTTTTTTTAATTTCAGAAATGTTTTAACTGTGGCCAAATTTCACAAAAAAAATATACAAACTAGCTTATTAGCGGGAATAGCTGCCTAGTTTAGCTGGATAGATAGCTAACTAATTACTGAGGGGATGTCCAGAGATTACCTTTGGTCAGCGACATTGGCTCGCCAGTCAGTGCTAATGTTATCAAGTTAGCAAGCATAGCTAGCTAGCTAACGTCAAATAAACAGGCGATATAGTGTGTCGTGGTGATGACTAAAACATCAAACATAACTGTCACTTACATGCACGAAGAACATAGTACGCGTTTGCTCTAGACCGTATCTGAACACACACCTTTTTTTTTCCCCCCCCGTTCAAAAGCGCTCCTCAGATGGTCGGGGTTGTCGGTTTGGAGGTCCACGCGCAGATTCACTCTACGTCAAAACTGTTCTCGAGCTCTCGTGTCAGATTCTATGCAGCACCAAACTCTTTGGTGGCGTTTTTCGACGCATCACTGCCTGGGACGCTACCAGTAAGTTTATTTTTGTTTGTTTGGCTTTATTTTATTTATATATATGTATAGTGTGTGTGTTGTTTTGTCAGTTTATCTTGTATTTTGTTGGTCTCCTCAGGTGCTGAACAAGAGATGTGTAGAAGCAGCTGTAATGACAGGTCTTGCCCTCAACTGCACCATCAACAGGAAGTCCCTTTTTGACAGGAAGCACTACTTTTATGCTGACATGCCTGTGAGTCCTCCCAATCGTGCAATCATCTGATGTTACGAGAGTTAAGCTGTCACACTCAGGTCAGAGTAATGTTTCTATTGATACCTGCATAAATGCTGTAAGACCTTATTAACTGCAAAGTTTATTGTGGGTAATTTTATTACATTTCATAATAGGTGAAAGTAGTGTCACTGATTGTTTAGAGGAAAACTGTTAGAAATGCCCACCACACAGATTTAGTCAGAATCTAAATGTTGATTTAAATATAGGAGAAAACTATCACTTACTTCATATTAAATCTTGAATGAAGAGGTTACAATGTTTGGCTGAGATACAGGTGTGCCTTTCTGCTGAGTTATGCATTCAGAAGACACATACAAAAAGATGCAACCTTGCAAATGCGACAAGAAGAATGGAGTCTGCTGTGGTGATGAGAATACAGGATGTGTGCACGTAGCATTGCTATAAGGCTGGAGGATCGGAGAAAGCTTACAACACTGTCAGTATACACGCCACACGCTGCAATATAAAACATTATTCCAGCCCGGCTGTGAAGAAAAACCATGTTTTTGCCACATCCTTCACCTCCATCAAGCTCTTGACTGATTGGTTTTCATTCCGGCAGCCTTCTGGAATCAGAATCAGGTTCTAGAACCATGTCCTTGATCACAGAGCCCTGCTACAGAAGCTGGTAATTAGGAGTGGGAGTTTGCTGCTGCATACTGAGCTGTGATACAGGGACCGGCGGTGAAGTTCAGAATGACTGCTGGGTCTAATTCTGACATAAACCCACGAATCAGAGTGTGGCTGGCAACTGCCGGTCTACGCCAGCACCTGTGATCATCCTCGAGTGGGATACCAATGAAGTTCTGTGCTGTGGTGTGAAGTGAAGGTTGTGCTTGTGTATGCACATATAGATGACTCAGTAGAGAATCCTACAGGGGTTTGAATTGGCTAATGGAGCATCTAGAACAGATGCCTGCAGTCACTGTGAGTCATGTTTACAAAGAGTTTGCCTGAATTCTGAAACTTTGAGGCCTGTGGAGATGATCTTCTTTGTAGTTTTTCAGGAGCATGTTTGGCTCTTGTTTAACCGTGACGCAGATGTTCCTCTATATTGGATATTTTTCCTATGTTTCCACATACACTAAACTACAAATGAATTCCCCTTTAAAAGATCTGTGTGAAAACCCTGGGAGACTCAAAAGGGGAGAAATCAAACCTTGGGTATTATTACCAGTTTCATCCATTACTCCTGCAAATCGAATTTCTCTAGTACTGAATTACATTTGTGTTCCAGTAAGGAATTAATTGATTTAGTAGAGAACATAGATGGTGGTATATTTCCTCTCCCGTATATGTATATACATTTATCTTTTTTTTGTTTGTTTTCCTGTCACGTCAATGACCGTGATTAATGATCAGCTACCTTGCCACACACTTTTATTCTTTTCTTCAAACTGTGGAGGAGTTGCCATGGCAACAGCTGCGAGCGATGTGTTGTAGCAGATGTGAGGGCTGAACTGTGTATCCTCCAGACAACCACGAGTGCGTTCATTTAGATCAGTCATCCATTCACTGATATTTGCTCACCATCAATTTCCCCTCATTCAGTTAACCTACGAAAAGCTTCTCTCTCACGCTCCGTTTCCCATTAAACCTCACTGACCTCTGGACAGAGAGGTTTGTTGTGTGAATTGACACTTTTATTTGTTTTTTTGTTTGTTTGTTTGCTTGTTTTTTTTCTCATAGTTCACTCATACTGACTTGGAATACAGTGTGATGAAGAGGATGGTCTATAAACCACAATGTTGAATGCTGCATTATTGTCAGATGTCTATGATGTCTTTCTAATAATAAATGTTATTAGTAGTATTAGTAGTAGTATTATTAATAATAATGATATGTTATTTCATATTATTAAATGAAACCATCGAGATTCAGCCGATTTGCCATATTCTCTCTGTGTGTGTGTGTGTGTTTGTGTGTTTGTGTGTTCGTATGTTGTACACCCACAGGCAGGCTACCAGATCACACAGCAGAGACTTCCCATTGCAGTCAATGGCTGTCTAACCTACAGTTACTTACGAGGGGGGAAAAGGCCTGATCTGGTGACGAAGAATGTGAGGATTAAACAGATCCAGCTAGAACAGGACAGTGGCAAGAGTCTCCATGACGACCACCGCAGCCAGACACTCGTAGATCTAAACAGGGCAGGTACTGCATGGCCCAGAGGCCTGCTGGGTTAAACCGGGTGGGAGTTGGACACTTGACAACGCTGGGTCAGACTAATGAATGTAGAGCATCATCCACTTTAATCTCTGCATCTGTAAATGTCATCTGCAAAGAGCAAGTGATGTATTATGGTATTAAAACAAATCAGAGCCTTTTTTCCCTTTCTTGGTGCTATCCATCTTTTGCTGTCTCTCCCTCTTTCTCTCTGTCCTCCTGTGCATAACTCTTCCTCTGTCCTTCTCTCTCTCTCTCTCTCTCTCTCCCTTTCTTTATCTCTCCACCTGTTCCTCTCATCCCCCTGCAGGTGTGGGTCTGATGGAGGTTGTGATGGAGGCAGATATGGAGTGTGGTGAGGAGGCCACTTCAGCTGTGCGAGAGCTCCAGCTCATTCTGCAGACCCTGGGCACCTGCCACGGAAACATGGCAGGTCAGCAGATTTATTATAGTAGCCCACTGTTGCACTCTTCAGCTTTTCAGCTTTGTGGTGTGATTTCTTGTGTTTCTAATCTGAAAAAAAGAGCAGTGTTGTTGTTTTTTTTTGTGTGTGTGACTGAAACGGCTGCTTAACCAGCGCTAATTCCTGTCCCTTCACTTTCATTAGATGGCTCTAATTGCAGTCGGGTTTGAAATGAATCTGGATGTTGGAGGTGATGCTGGTGCTTGGGAAAGAGACTCGTGTCTGGTCTTAAGGAGAGAAAATCATTCATTTCTCCTTCATCCAGTCACAGATTGCTGCAGCCCAAATAAACATTTGTCTCGCCGTCACACAAAATTTTTGTGTGTTCCAGTTTAATCAAAAAATGCCTGCAGCAAAATGCTGCAAATTGTTTATCTGGCTTGGACAGAGCAGTCAGAGCTTTTCACCAGAGCACAGGCCACATCAGGATACAACATTATTCATCTATTTCATGCAAATAAAATTATTCATATTCAAATTTATTCACAGCCTTGAATGCAGAGGTTTTTGAGAATTCTAGACAGTTGCTCTAAATGAGCTTTTCCAGTGAGTTCCTCTCTTCTCTCTCTCTATCGCTCCTTCTCTTCTGTCTCTCTCTTCCCCTCTTTGCCCCCTTCATTTTAATCACTAGCAGGAAAGTTTCTTTAATATTCATTAGTACTCATTAATATTCATTATTTCCCCAAGTATTTGTTAAGGGACCGTCTTTAACTGAAGTTATATGAGCCGAATGTGTCCAGGATTCTTAGTAGGAGGGTGATTAATACAGATGATTTCAGTAGGTGTGTTCATGAAAATGAATCATCATCCACACTAGTCAAGTCATAAAACTGTCTGAAATTTGCTGATAGATGAGAAAAGAACATCCCTCTGATTCAATTAATCCTCATCCTTTTCCCTCTCATACTCTCTCTCTCTCTCTCTCTCTCTCTCCCCCTCTCTCTCTCTCTCTCTCCCCCTCTCTCTCGTCCCCCCTGCAGAGGGTCAGTTGAGAGTTGATGCTAATGTTTCAGTCCACCGGCCTGGAGAACCACTGGGTGTTCGAACCGAGGTGAAGAACATCAACAGTGCTCGATATGTTGCCAGGGCGATAGGTAAGACCTGTTTCTTCTTGACATGATGTGGGCAACGTGAGTTAGCATTCTGGGATGTCCAAGCCCAGTCATACAGAAGCAAGACACCTGGTGTCTGGGATTCCATATTAGAGATAACACTGTGTGTGTGTGTGTGTGTGTGTGTGTGTGTGTGTGTGTGTGTGTGTGTGTGTGCGCGCGCGCATGATTATCCTAGGCCCGACAATGAAACTCCAAGCTCCAGATAAGATGCAAGAACAAACCTATGTTTATAATTTCTCTCTCTCTCTCTCTCTCTCTCTCTCTCACACACACACACACACACACACACACTCTGCCTCGCAGCTCCAGCTCCTGATGTATTTGAGTAGCATTATTTTTAACCCCAAGGCCTCCATAATTGACATTTCTCTGCATCCATGTACAAAAGCTCTGACGCAGGAAGAGGAGGATTAAACTTTCTTTCAAGGATTACAGGAAATGACTAATATATTTATCCATTCATTTACTCTTATTGTTGTTTTCAGAAAATATATATAATTAGTGTGTCAGCCTTTGAACCTACTTACTGATCTGTGAGGGATTAGCTTTGTTTTCTACTTGGCTGGTCTTTGAATTAATCCTAATCTCTTCCAGACTAGAAGCTCAACTTTTGTTTCACTCTCTCAACTGCACAAAACAATTCTTCTCTAGTTTCTTGCTGTGTGTGTATGTGTGTGTGTGTGTGTATGTGTGTGTGTGTGTGTGTGTGTGTGTGTGTGTGTGTGTGTGTGTGTGT
>JAOYMR010000005.1:16646705-16656907 GCA_025802075.1 Tenebrosternarchus preto
GAAATAAATAAATAAATATATATATATATATATATATATATATAGAGAGAGAGAGAGAGAGAGAGAGTGAGTGAGAGAGAGAGAGAGAGAGAGAGTGAGAGAGAGAGAGAGAGAGAAAGAGAGATGTAATGCAAAAGAAGGTAAGAAAGTATAGACCAATAAAAGAGTTGACGTTGGATGAAAAACAAATTGAGGTGGGAGATACAAGAACGAACAAGGAAAGGCAGTGGAAACTATTCCAAAAATCCCTGCATATTCAGCCTTTCTGCTGCTATGTTTTGTAAAAGGGTGGGAGGACTGCAAAGTCACTGTGTGAATGAATTGAAACTGATTGTACACGGTTTACTTAACTTTATGATGTCATGTATTAATCTGTATAATGGTACCTATTTTAATCATATTGTTCTCAAGCGGCAGATCTGATTTGTTAATCAAGCGTGTCTGTAATTAAATGTGGGTCTGTCTGTGTAGGGTTGTTGTAATAGTTTAATAATCTGTATATGTAAAACATTAAAACTCAAACTGGGCTGGGGCCCTGTATACTGGGTTGGGAAGGTCTTCGGTAAGCGATTCGTCACTGTCGTCTAACACACCTCCTTCTGGACCTGGGAGGCTCTCTGCTCTGCCTGCTTGAGCTGATCCCTCAGGGAGAACACCTCAGTCAGGCCCTCGCTCCTCTCCACGGGACTCGCTGCTCTGCCCTCCATCGACAAGTTCTTCTGGACGCACGCGTCTGCCAGGCGGACCGGTCTCTCAGACTGTGACATGCTCATGTAGCCTTCGGCCTTCACTGCCTCCTCCTCCTCCTCCTCCTGCAACTCCACCTGCTTCTGCTTCGACCTGCCTTCCTCACTGCCCTGGTAAGACTCAAAGGAGCTGGAAGAGGAAGAATGCTAGTGAATAGCATGGGATCTACAACAGACTGTGTTAGCAAGTACACCAGTGATATCTGCTACACAACTGATCCATCCATTGTAATAGAACTATGGACTGATTCAGGATTGTGAGGCTACCTTTGTATGATTGCATGTATGTGTGTGTGTGTGTGTTTGTGTGTGTGTGTGTGTGTGTGTGTGTGTGTGTGTGTGTGTGTGTGTGTGTGTGTGTGGGTCCTGTTCAGTCATAAATACTGGGGTCTGTTGGTGCAGACGCTTGGTGAACAGTTCTGGATTTAGTGTGGTGTGTTTCCCTGATCTTATTTTACAGACTATGAGATCCAGAGGCAGATGCAGGTTCTAGACACTGGAGGAACCATCATCAATGAGACACGGGCCTTTGACAGCAAATCTGGGTAAGGAGCCCCAGCGGCATCAAAATTACATGAGTACCACCCTGATGGAGGGAATCGGTGCATTTTGTTTAATGGTTTCACTTTGGACCCATTTCTGGAGAAGAATCCAGATAATTCACAGAAAAATAAATTCAACTATACTATATAAATTGCAGGGATTATTGCTTCACTTGTACACGTGGACAGTCATATATTCTTACACATACAAGCACACATACACACAATGTTGTGATTATGGCTCTTGAAATAAAACATCTCTCTCCCAACTGGGTCACAGCTGTTCCTCTGACCTTACTCACACATTCAGCATATGTGCACGCTCACACACACACACACACACACAGCACATTCCTGTTACCAGTTAGACAAGCATCTGTGGCTATGTTTCTCTTAAACATGGCAGAAATATCTGTTATGAGCTCTGTAAAGTTTAGCCTCTTTTTTTCCCTTCCAGAACAACAGTTCCAATGAGGGATAAAGAGGGTCTCCAGGACTACAGGTGGGTTCTGGATATGACTGGGCGGAGCCAAGGTTTGAGGGAGGAGCAATAAGATGGGGGCGTGGGTGAGGGTGGGGGTGGATAGCTGCTTGGAGGCGAAGGAATAGATTCATACGATGATTTACCTGGACCCAGGTAAAGCTTTTTGTGCAGTGTGGAGTGTCAGACTGGGGTTTAGTGTGAATGATGGGCTTTATAAGTGTAGTTTTTATATGGTAAGCAGTTAACACCACATAGTTCCAGTCTGGCTGCCATTGTTAGTGCTGTCGTAAAAAGGGCCATTTAAATGAGAGTGTCTACTAGAGATGGTGTTGTGTTATGACTGGGGAATTGTTTGAACAAGAAGAGGAGCAGGGGCCAATAGAAACAAGGGAAGTTAAAGGGTTTTGGGTTTTGTTTTTTTTTGAGGATACTGCATATTTAAATGTGAATCAGCTGTTTTAGGAAAGGAAATGTCAACAGAGCAAACGAGGGAAGGAGGGAGGAGAGAACAAAAAGGGATGGATGAGAGAAGAAGAGACAGAGGGGAAAGAGAAGTGTGTGTGTGTGGGGGGGGGGGTGGTCCAAGTGACGCACACAGGCGTGTGAATCAGGAGGAGTGAAGTGTCAGCGTGCGTGACTCCTGTGGGAGGAGGTGTCTGAAACATTTCCCATACACCCCCACAGCTTTTGCCCAGAACAGCTTTTCTCTCTCTTCTTTTTGCTGTCGTTCATTCTTACATCTACATGCGATTTCCCTCGCTTCCGTCTGCCCCCTCGCAAGTGCAGAGAGGTGGAGGTTCTTCAAAATAACGCGTACCTCCCCTGGTCTGTTCCTCTGTCTCTCACTCTTAGGTTCATGCCAGAGCCCAATCTTCCTCCTCTGTTTGTTTATGAGGACTCGGCCTCTGTGCCGGCTGGTTTAGATCCCACTCGGGCGGTGGTGATTGACGGGCTAAAGGCCCAATTACCGGAGCTCCCCAGTGTAAAAAGGGAACGGCTTGTAAAAGACTACGGCCTCCTGCCTGAACACAGCTTCATGTTAGTGGTGAGATGGGTTATCTGACTTATTTATCCTGTTTCATTGCTGCCCTTATCCATAAGGGGACAGTAACACACTGGACTGTTCTTTCTAGACATAAACGCTCTGTTTATTGTATATGTCAGACTACATAACAAAATATAACTGTTTTTCAGTCCCCAAAGTAATGCCATTTTAATTTACTTTCAATTTTGAAAAACAGACATGCCCAGTGACGAAACGGATCACTTTTATATTCAGCACTACTCTTGTTTGTGGATGTCGGAAGCAGCTGTGTGACTGTGGTTTGCTGTGCTGCAGAGTGAGTTTGGGCTGATGGACTATTACGAGCGAGTCGTCCAGCACACGAAAGCACAGCCGAGGAAGGTGTTTGGCTGGGTGATGCAGGACCTGCTGGGTAACCTGAACCAAGAAGGCCTGAGGCTTACACAGAGGTGAATCTTACATACAGCAGGTCGTATCACCAACAGGCCAGGCTACACCCACATCCTAGCCTTTATTACCCACGCACCATCACCTATAACCACAGGCCAGCCTGTATTATCTATACACCGGTGCCTACGCCCATACATTCACCCACACACAGCAGGAAGACCTACATGTGTAGTGCGAGTAAAGCGTCTCCACCCTTTGCTCACCTGCTACATGGTATGTATGACAGAAAACAGGCCTGTGTTTATTTGATCAGTGTACTCTTCGTGTTGTTTTGATGAAGACGTGTGCAGACGTGAGCCTCTCTCTCCTCCCTCCCCTCCACACCGTCTTTCCTTTCCTCTTTCAGTTCACTTTCATTTAGGTTTTTCGACTGTGTCTCCCATTTGCCTCTAGTCATCTGCTGTTACTGAACATCACTGACTTTGACAGGCCATAGGGACTTTGGGGGGGGGGCTGAGTTCAGTTGGGCTCAGTTTTAGTGCAGTTTTCGCTGTGCGGTGCTATTGCATTTCCATCTACTAATTGGCTGCTTGATCGTGTGGTTGGTTACATATTTGCATCTCATTTTTCAGACAAAGAACCTCTGAGAACTGTGTGTGTGTGTGTGTGTGTGTGTGTGTGTGTGTGTGTGGGAGAGTAGGGGGGATAAGGGAGGAACAGGACAGGTTATTTCCACTGTTCCTCAGGTTTATTCCACCTTTTGTTCACTTTCTTAGCAGTAGATAACCAGAAACTGGGGCTGAATGTATTTGTAGCCAGGGGATAGTGTGTGTGTGTGTGTGTGTGTGTGTGTGTGTTTTAGTGGCTTCTACAGATCATTCATCCAAGACACTTTCAGTGATCACCACCTTGTTTTTCTTTTTTACTGACACTGAGTGAATGGGGCCAAATTATTTGTGCTCTATCTCTCTCACACACACACTCATGTCCAGAGTCCTGGAGGTGAGGTAGCCAGTCATGGTACTATGGCAGAAGCAGTGTCTAGTAATGAGTTCTCCTGGGTCCATATGCACTCTCTCACGTGTGTGTGCATGCCCGTCTGTGTTGTCTACTTTGTTTCTCTCAGTCCCATCTCTCCTGAAGCTCTGGCTGAACTGATGAACGTTCTAGAAACTGGTCACATCTCCTCCTCTGCTGCCAAAGTGGTGAGTGAGAAGAGCACACTTCACTAATCATGTTTTCCATATTTCGTGCTGGAATATCCGTGGAGACTGTCTGATGTCCTTACATCCTATAGCCACAGGCTCTTAAAACTACAATCTGTTTTATGGTGCACTTTATAACAGAATGCACTTGTTTAGCCTGTGTGTGTGTGTGTGTATCTGCTGCAGGTCTTTCAGGAGATGTGGAAAGCTCCAGAGAAGTGTGTGAAGCAGCTGGTGGCAGAGCTAGACCTGGAACTTATTAGTGACCAAGAGCAGCTCCTGCAGATCTGTCGCAGGGTGGTGGATGCTCACCCCGAGAAGGTGAAGCCTGCCTGGCCTCTGCCGCCCATGGGGGCAGCCACCCACTGACCCCCTTGCTGTATGGTGTGTGCCGGTCTAAATGTTTAGTTGGGATGTGACTTGCCTTGTTTTCCAACGCAGGTGCAGGTGATCCGGGCAGGTAACCAGAAGGTTCTGAACAAGCTGATGGGGATTGTAAAAATAGAGACAAAGGGCAGAGCAGATCCGATCCGGGTCAGGACAATCCTCGAGGAAATGACATCGTGAGCTCTACCCAGAGTCCCTCAACGCAGCCACTGTGAATCGAGGTTTATCTGCTGAATCTCAATATAGAGTCGAACGTTTGAAAGCATTCGGAAAAACCTGTTTGCTCGTCTTTAGTGGTGCTGAATGTTAAGTACTGGTACAGAGCAACAGTACAGAGAGCCCAGCTGAGAGGATCTGGGAGAAGCTTGGCTCTTCTTTAGACTCCGCCCACTCCTCACCTTACAAAGAAGCCATAACGAGGTCTGGACTTGCCTACAGTCAGTCAATTCCCTATCAATTAGCAGATAATTACCCATCAATTAGCAGCTAATGAACATAACTATATGATCCTGTATGATATTCATCTCCACTCTCCATCTTTGACCTGCTGTGTACTGCAAGATGCAAATAATGTCGGTTATGCAAATGACATTTATGTTTTTCTGCAACATTTATTTTAATGTTTTTTCTGTGCTTATGGTGGATCCCAATGAATGCAGAACTATTTAGCATAAGTCTATATTAATATTTAAACCAGATAAACCAGATAAGCTGTTTTCATGCATGGGTGTGTCTTTTTTGTTTCTGCCCTTGACGGCTCATGTGGAAGAAACACAGTTAATCCCTGAAGGCATCCTAAAGCGAACAAAAGATAATTACATCCTCACCAATTAACACACCTGTAATGAGGGCAATTACCAGAGGATGCTGCAAAATGAATGAAAATGAGATTAGGACCAGCATAAGAGAGATGGTCGTCAGTCCCAGCAGCGCTGACCGTGTGTCTGAGTGAGAGCTGTAGCTCCTTTTAAAGTGTCCTAGCAACAAGATGACCGAGTGTATTTCAGACGTTTGTTACCAACAAAAAGTTGTTATTGCTTAGTAGCTGCCAGCGTAGTGTTGGTCGTATCCATCTCCTACTGACTACATGCAGGAGGTGGATGTATGTATGTTTCACCTGTTTTACCTGAGCAGGTGACAAATTCACAACAGTGGTTGGATTCCACTGGAACGGGCCATGCCTGTAACAAAAAAGAGAGAGAGAGAGAGCTGAGGATATTTAGACCAGGCAACTATACTGATTGTGAGTTTTACCAAAACTCCAAACTTTCCAGTCAAGTATAACCCTGGCAGCGTAGCCTCATCCGTGCTATTGAAAACTCCGCCCACTTACACCGTCACCGTCGCCTTCACACCGTAGGCGTTTCCTGCTGTAAGTGAATAAGCAGCGCCCTCTCATGGGCAATGCTGTACGTTCGTAATGATGAAACCTTTCTTCACTCCTGATTTATTTATTACACCGCCTCACTTTACATCATTCGGCATGAAAACAGCAAAGGTACAAGAAGCAATGATAAAAATTACGAAACCACCGCAGCAACAGTATAACTACACGCTAGTACATGACCGCATCGTTAAACGACGACGGGCGAGACGGGCCGAGAACCGTATGAGAAAATACGAGCTTTTCAATAGGATTTGAAGCATGAAATGGATATTACACAGCCTGCAGGAGTGAATTTATTACGTGTGTCTCCTCTTAACTGGAGTCTAGTAATTGGACCCCAGTAGGAACAAACGTCTAAAGACTTGATGCAGTATTTACTTTTAAACAATACTTACGTAATGGTGCTCCATCCCAGTAAAATAAACCTTTGTATGTTGATTGTTTTTTGAAAAGTAAGGAGTCTCGCTTTAAGCACTGGCTCTATTATTTAACACCCAGGTGCTTTTACACAGCAGCTTTAGTTAAAAATACAACAACTATTTATGAAGAGAGCTGTCCTGGACACTGCTTAAACAAAAGTGTGTTTCACAGTGCTGTACCGTGACAGTAATGACAAAAGTGTGTTTCACAGTGACAGTAATGACAAAACAATGGCACCACTAGAGACCTGGAGAAAAGCTTTTATCTTGGTCACGGAGTGTTGACTGCTGCTCTTTAAAGCCCAGTCCAGCTGGGACCCGGTTCAGCAGGGCGCTGGCTGTACACAAAAGCTTCCTGCTTTGGCGGGCAGGCCTGTTTGTGGAGCACTACTGTCAAATTAGGTCAGCTGAGGACAAGGTGCCTTTCCAGAGCTCTTCCCCAGAGTGGCGGAGGGGCAGATCAAACACCAGACCAGTCTGCTGGGTATTGTACTGGTGACCTCTAGCTAGGTATCGCTTTTAGTACGATGACTTTCACATCATGAAATATGATACTATGGACTAAACACACAAAGAAGGGTGGTGCCATAACACAAAAATATGTGAATTGATTCAAGCGCGTACACACACACACACACAGAGGCAGGAGTGAGATAAGAAGGTTTTCTACCTTTATTCACACTTTTGTGCATTTCTGGCGTAATGGGAACATACATGGAGGGACTACACTACTGAAAACAAGCTCACTGCAACCTGAACTATGAGCAGAGACGTCCTGCCATTGACCTTCATAAAACACGCCTTACATTTTTATTTACAGATTAAAGAAAAACGTTCTTTTATTCAGTTCAATTTTCTGAAACCAATTATAATTTACATATCTTTGCATAGGATTAATATGTGCAATTTAATTACTAATTAATAGAACAATGATTTATAATCTAGAAAATCCTTGCTTTTCCCCCTGTAAAAATAAACATACCAGCTATAATCTTATAACAATAAATATCTTTGGATTAAATTATAGACTATGGCTTGATCTGTGTTTGCTGAGAATAAGGAAGGGGGGGGGATAACATCCCCCCTGCTGGACTACATGTATGTTCAGCATTAGCCTGAGTGAGATTTGCCTTCCATTTCAAAATTGAGTCCAAAGACTATGCAGTATTTATTTATTTTTTTTAACCATTGTGATATTTTGGTTTGAGGATTTTTTTTAGTATACAGTATAAAACTTACTGTTGTAAGTGCATTCTCTGAAACTAAGGCATCTTATGTGACAGTAAAAGAACACTTGTGCAGTTTTTTTTTAGTAAATCGTTTCCCATCATGAAGCCATTCTTTCATACAAAACGTTTCAATAGTTTGGATAAAAGTCATATTTCCAGTCTTCCATTTTGCCGCGTCCAATCATGCAGGTTCTGCCAGCGACCCGTTCGGGTCTGAAACCAGAACTTTGCACCCGTGCACATAAATAAGCCTGCTCTTATTACACCCAGCAGAACATGCCGTGAACATGCTGTTCTCAGCCCCTCCTGCTGGTGATCCAGGGGATTGCACACACTGTTCGCCTAAAGGCCAGAACGCATGCTGCAAACGTTCTGCTAAAAAGAAGAAAAAAAAGATACTCAAAATAAAACAAAGTAAAATTTTCATGAAAAAAATATGGCAGTAAAATCTTTCTCTACAAAAAAGTTTAAATACCCTCACCCAATGGATAAAACACCATATATATATCACATACATCAACTACATACATCTTTTAATTATGTGCTACTTTACCTAAATGTGTAAGGTTTTCAGATAAGGCTAATGGAAGAGTTATCACTCTATTGCACTGGTAATGCAGTGACCATGTACTTGACTGTACATTGTGTGTATTCAAAATACACATGGTAGAGACTTGAGCTGGACAATCTACACTCACGCCTTGCATGTACTTTTGTTATGACCTTTTTTGCCACGCCCAAGGAAAAGACAGTGACTTCCCCAAAACAATACTAATATGGTTAATTATGAATGAAATTCTAACCAATCACCACTAGGTCCTATTAAATGTTCTGTTCTATTGGCATTGTTTGACCAACAGAAGATGTCCTTTCTTATTGCAAGGAGATCTCACCTTACGAGCTTTAGAAACGGGTAATGACGAATCTCTCTGGGACTGGGCGTGACATGCACCACTTTAAATAAGGCCATTGTGTGAATGTGGACTCTCTAGACATGGTCAGTTCGGAACCAGACTGGCTGACTGGAAAGCAGCTGGTGAGCAGGTTATGTGGATGGAACAGTCGTAGCCTCTGTTGACCTCTGCCCTCTGATCTTGTCTGGGTCTTCTTGTGTTTAAGTTTTTGGTAGTTTCACCCAGATTTTCAGCAGTGTTGACCAGTAGTGTGTATCCAGGTCATGTAGGTCACCATCCGATGGCCAATTAAATCTTCTGGATTTCCTTCCTCATAACGAATCGCACCGAATGCTCCTCCATAACACTAAGGCTGCTGGGAAGTAAAAAACAAAAACAAACAAACAAAAAAAAAAAACACAATAACAAAAATACTTTCTAAAGCTAAAAACAGTCAAGCCTTGTGAAAAAAATATAAAAAGCAACTGTCCAGGAACATCACAAATCCGTAGGTTTAAGGTTCTTCATCTTCACATAGTAGTACTGAAACATGGAGGCAACACAAAAATAAATCCATCCAGCTGTCTTGAAAGTGGTGTAGTGGCAACAAAGTATAGGGCTACTCCTCCATGGGCAGGTGGGAGAGGATGGAGTGTTCCTGAGCAATGGCTGCCAACTCTTTGAGGAACTCGGTGAAGATCACTGTGGCATACACCTCCGTCCTGTTCGGGGGGACCACAACCTTGGGCTGGATGGATACGTTCTTCATCGTGCTCCCTGCTGCCGAACTAGAGCGTCTCTCTGCACTGTGAGGACTGTACGAGTCCGACCTCCAGTCTACGAGACGACGGAGCAAAAGAAAAAAAAAATCACTTCAATCACGTCTGATCAAAATTATACAGTTAAGGTTTACAAGCATAAGAACATTTGGGAAAGTTTTTGGGGCTCAAATACTATCAGAATCATTTTTCATGTTTGATCATGTTTTCTTCGTTCTCTCCTGTTGCTTCTGGGGAATAAAAACTTTTCTGAGTAGCCAAGTACAGTAATGAGGCTAACAATGGAAAATTCCTTAAGGAAAAAGGTCAGAACTGGGAAAGCTTTTGTTTTTCCAGTCCCAGGGCAAATCAGGAGGAATTTATTCAAAACCTTATGGATCAAAAAACAAACAAACAAAAAAAAACATTAAACACACAAAGTTTTCCAATCCTTTTTCAAATATGTGCAGATTTGTTTGAACTTTCTCAATTAAAATGCAGATTCCATTTGCTATCAGAACAGATGACGAATCCACTGGAGATTCACAACATATCGTACATTTTTCCTGCACTCCCTTGCTGCCTCTAACAGGGCTTTAGCTTGATGCTATGCTGAGACTCTGTTGCGATGCTGAGACTCTGTTGCGATGCTGAGACTCTGTGCTGAGACTCTGTGCTGAGACTCTGTGCTGAGACTCTGTGCTGAGACTCTGTGCTGAGACTCTGTGCTGAGACTCT